>JBCAUF010000036.1:20411585-20427324 GCA_038406115.1 Haemulon aurolineatum
GTGCACTCCCTCTGTCCAATAACTGCAATTAGTCTCTTTCGCTTAAAGTTATAGTCCTGTTTTCCTTCTTCCCCTGCTGGTTAATGTTACTGTTCTGATTTGAACTACCTCGTATACCTTTTTACTGGTGTCTACTCTGCCGCAAAGCTAATATTCTCCTCTGCACCCACATGCTCATTTGTATTCCACTGTTAAGAGCTCGGTATTCATCTCTCCTTAGTGATCACCATTCCTCCTCCTTGATGTTAACACCTAAACGCGTGTGCTCATACACACACACACAGGCCTGTTTTTTGTTTTGTTTTTTTACCCAGTCTGTGCGCGTAGTGCAGAGCAGTGGCAGATCAATGTTGGTGGAAACGAGAGGCTCCATAAAGTATGGCCGCCGGCTCAGACAATCAGCCCCTGCAACAACAGTTAATGTCAGCCCCATGCTGAAAAATGTCTCCCCGGGCCGCGGGGAGGGTTAATATCTCCCAAGAGGAATGGTCCCCTCCGCGTATAAGACAAGAGTAAGGTTAAGATCAGAGCAGGACTAGGAAATCATTTCAGCTGCTGAAAGGGAGGTGGCCTGTATTGACGCGGTGGTGAAAAATACCTCCCGTCAGACACTGGGCAAGGAGAGCGTTGGGAGCAGCGGCCCTGTGAGAAATGTGCTCATCCTTTGAGAAAACAGATGCCGCACCAGAGATGAATATTACAATTCATTCCTGCGGTGAAAAATTACAAGGTCAGGCTGTGTGTAAGCATGAAAAGGCAAAAAAAAAACCCAGAAAGTGTGGCGTGACAAAATAGGTCGTGTCGTTTCTATGTGACTGCGAGGCCACACATTTGGATGCGTGTCAGAGAGAGAGTCTATATGATCCTTCTCCCTTTCCAGCCTGATGTATGAGCTCTGGCCTGCGCGGTGGGCGGCACGCGCTGTGCTTGCTCGCCGACACCGGATGCTGAGACAGCCTGGGCCCCAGCGTATCTCTCTCTGCCTCCCTTTTGGCCCAGAAAAAGAGGCGCGCAACGTCTCACACCTACACAAAGGGACCTGGGGACGTCTCAATTAAGCACCTGCATGCAGCGAAGCCTGGCACATCCACGGCCACGGGGGAGTAAAAATCAGGAACAACCACGCGCACACGCGGCCAGTCGAGCGGAGCGGGTAGCTGGTGAGAAGCGAGGCGCGGGTGACAGTGACAGCCCAAACTGGAGCTGAGGGAATCCTGGAGATAGAGACGTTGCTGCTTAGCGTAAGACTCCAGCGAGCGGGGATCGCAATTAGCATGGGCGGCACGCGACGTCGAAAATTGCTATTCCCGATCTGTGTCGCGCGGGTGTACCCCCGCACCAGCCAGAGTAGCTTGTGACCCCTGCAGAGCCCTGCCAGCGAGATGCTAAACCGATAATCATCTCTCTTAGTGCTCAGGGGGTACGGAAACACGCGTGCGCCTCATCATTCTATCATTCCCCTCCGACGGCGATGCACATTTCCCCCTCTCGCGTGGCTAATGCGCTTTTCCCGTCGGATTGCCTTTTTTTTGCCGCGTCTGAAGGACAGTGAGCGATGCCTTTCATTACGCGGGGGCGGCCCCGGGGGGAAAATGCGTAAATAATTAGCGCGGCTTTTTACGAAATTACAAAATGTCACCCCACGTCCGGCGCTAATGCCAGGGCACTGGAGCCTGGTGCCGCGCCGAATGAGGTCACGGACTGCCTCCTGCCCTATTTACACACACCCGTCAAAAGCCTTAAGAGGGGCGGCTGTATTGCGGGGGACGGTCGCTGCTGGACACACTTTTGTCAATCTCTGTAAAAAGGGGACTTCCAAGCGAGGTCCGCCGAGGTGTGAAAGAGGACAGAATGTGTCACTTGTCTTCCGGTCGTCCAAGTCGAGGCCAGTTTTGGTGCAATCTGACTGAGGGAGGCGCAGACGTCAGCCAACTCTTCAATTTCATATTCATCATTTGTGTGTCTCTGCTTTCCCCAAACGCGGGGCTGTGCTTATGCGTTGGAACAACGCTGGGCCGTGATGGGAACAAACGAGACAGTGAGAAAAAGTGAGAGAGGAAGATAATGAAAAGACTGTGACAAACTCCTCTCCTGTCCCTATCGTCCTCATTCAGTCCTTTATTCCCCTTCCTTCCTGACTAAATCGTGCTCTAACATGTCTGTTGTTTCGCAGAGCTGTGCCCTGTGCTGTCCTCTGTCTCTTTTTAGTGTAAATAGCTTGGTATACTAATTTGGATCTTAGCTTTCCCCTCCTTTACCCTGTAATTCTATCTTCGATTGATTGGGCCCTAATGAGACAACTGCTCCTATTTATAGCCATGTACTGCCGCTTAAAGGGCCCAGTGACTGAAGATGCTGCTCGGGGGAGGTATTACACTGCTCGAGTGTAAAGCTGGAGAGAACAGAACGAGACTCTCTCCGTGTACGTGTGCTCTCCACCTGTCTCTGTTTTAGCTGGATATAGCGGTGCAAAAAAGAAAAAAAAAGAAAAAGAGCATAGTGTAGCGAAAGGAGGCTGAGAGCACAGCAAAGCAGAGAGGGAGACACCGAGATGTATGGAAAAACTGAATGATTTGAGAGATGCTTTTTGTAAGACAGAAAATAGAGAGCTCAACAGTCAGATTGCGGTCTTTCTTTTCCGGTTAAGTATTAATTCCTCCCTCGCTTCGCTCCGGGGCTGCACCAGTTGCCGTGTCCTCAACTTTTTCTGGACTGTTTTATTCCCCCGGGTAGGGGAGTGGAGGAAGTAGGCCACGCGCCACATAGCTCACTCTGGAGGCAAGGAGTCTGGATCGGCTCGCTCTATAACACAAGGGGGGGAAGAGGTCGCTCATATATCCTTACTAATTACAGAGGAAAGACAAGCAGAGAGAGAGAGAGAGAGAAACTCACGCTGTACTGCTGTGGGCATTATAGAAGGTAATGTCAGGTATGGAAAGCATACCTGACATTACTCTCTGACTGTCAAGGTGAAGCAAGGACGCGTCAGGCTTTGGGTGCTAAAATGTGACACGGTCATGCTAGAGAGCCATGCATGCAAACATTATGGAGAGGGTTAGAAACCTAAAACTTTCTCTAAATGTCTTTTAATAGTACAGACAGAATTAGAATCGGGTCACAGTGTATGTGTCAGAAACCTTATCAGAAATCATTTTGAGAGAGATTAACTATTTAAAGATATAATATGTAACATTTAAGCAGTAAAAAGTCTCAAAATGACCAGACCCATGTTACATATTTTGTTGACTTGTGAATTAACATTATCCCAAATGTTTCCGACGATGTTCACACTCAGAGAATTACATCATTTTAATCAATGTAGCACTGCATTTCACTTGTGAAACAATCAGAAAATAAGTTTCATCTCTCTGGCTCACTGCCTGTCTCGCCATCGCCGCTCGACTTCGTACCTTTTTTGCGGGTCAGCAAAGAAGACCCCAACGCACACGGGGGGAGTGACACTGGATGCCATCACTCTGCAATACCTTCACGTAGCAAAGAATTGTTAACTGCTATGTCAATCTCCTAAACGTCAGATGTTTCACCTTTCAATATGGAGATTTGGAGATCCTCAGTTCCCTACTGTGGGTCTGTGAATCGTCACGATTTCTAACTTGACAGCCCCTCATCTCGTGGGACCCGATGCACCGCAGCGCCATGGTTACGGAGCACGCTGTCGCCATCGCCCTCCAATTAGCACCATCGAGAAGTTACACGCAGTTTCATGTCTGTTGTGCCTGGCCTGGGATTCCCAGCATTAATACTGTATGGATGATGTAACAGAAACTAGATTAATGACTGTCTGTCCTAATAAGTGTTTCATTAACATCACCCTGGGTCTTTTTTTTTCTTTTTTTACTCCCCTGCCAACGCCCCTCGGTGAATCTTGCTGCTTTTTCAGCGCTCCTCTATCTCTCTCTCTCTCTCTCTGTTTCTCCACTCATCCCCGCATGCTCCCTTCCCTCGCTCCTCTCTCTCACCAAAGAAGCATTCGTCTGACTCATCCCTGGCTAATGAGTGGTAGGGCCAGGGTGGGAGGAGGGAAGAAAAAGGAGGGCAGGAGTGAGGATCTGACTCATGTCTCATATGACTGGAGATTAAGCCTGGGAATGTGGTTATTGCGTTTCTGTGTCACTTGTTTCACTTTATACTGTCCTCCTTCTGCAACTGGCAATAATTATCAAATTACATTGGTCTCTTTTATACATAAGAGATGCATTTTCTAATTTGGGCTTATTATGTTTTTTCTTGATTTTTTTTACATGCAGTTTAAGATTTTATTTGGAGTTGAATCAGTGTCAAAATAAAGAACTTTGGGCTTTCCGCGGATCGAATATGATTTGATTACATTTTAATGATGCCTTTGGGGAAACTGAGTCGATATACCCATAAATAGTTACCGATTACAGCCAAGAGAGAAAAAACGACCAACAACACAACACAATGAAGGTTGTATATGCAACGTGTGCTCTCAACCGATGAAAGAATGAGAGGCGTGAGAGAAAGCGTGGAACACAAAAGAAAATATGAGGAGAGCTATAAAATGCATGCAATGCTAAGATGCACACGACTAGTGCACCGTGAAGGACAACAGAGGAGCTGCCTTTGTTAATGCTGATTATGGTTATCAGGGGACAATATGACCGTCCGTGGTCTGAAAACGATGATTTTATGCCCAATTATTTCAAGCAGACATAAGAATAAGAATTCTTAGTGGACTGCTGACAGTCTGTAATCTGTTCAGGGAGTCTAAGATTTGTTTTCCCACCTGACCCCGACTGTTGCCCCATTTCCACTGTATATTTGCTAAGAGCTGGTTTTAACTGTGACTTTGCTGTTGGAGGAACAGTTTCCAGGAAAAGCATCAGGCTGGCCCAGATGTCAGCTTAGAGGAGCTTTGTATGCGTAGCTGGGCTTGTTCCACCTCTCCCTCTCTCTCTCTCTCTCTCTCTCCCTCTCTCGCTCCCTCTCTCTCTGTCTGTCTCTCTGTCTCTCTCTCACACACACTTCCTGAGGTTTTGTATGCATAGCTGTACTCTCTCGTGAACAGAGCTTACTGGTATTAACCCAGTTTCACTTTTCACGCACCAAGGCCCTTTCCTGGGGGAGCAGCCTCGTGGGATAGAGGGGAGAAATGGAGGAGGCAGCAAGGATGGAGCGAGGGACCGAGAATACTTGTATGAATGTCAGGGCCTTTTCATCGCATGTGAAACAAAAAGCGAATTCTCCCAAAGTGGTTTCCAAGGAAACTGTGCTGAATGAGAGTCTGGTGCAAACTGAAAAAAAAGGTCACCATGGGAGATGACCTCCCACGGTTCTGTGACTGCCATTGTCTGGCCAAAGAAATTTCCATCTTTATATCTTATTAAAACTGAACACTTCAGTTCAATTTTCCTGTACAGAAGCGATAGTGCAGGTTTCTATTGGTTAAGTGGTCAAATGTACAGTTTGATCAACTGCCGCTATCATTTTTATCCCTCGGACTATTCGATCATATGTGCTTGACTAAACAGTAATTTTTCATCCAGGTGGTGCATATTTATTTTTGTCTGTGCCCTACCCCAGGTGCAGCTGAGCCAGGAGTGCATGAGGGCCATGATGAGGATGACTTACTGTCCCCACTGCCGCGGCATGGCCTCCGCCAGACCTTGTGCCAACTACTGCAGCAACGTCATGAAGGGCTGTCTGGCCAACCAGGCCGACCTCAACACCGAGTGGCGGCATCTGGCAGGTGGGGAGCGCGCACGCACATCGCGGGCCATGTGTTTGCTCGAAGGTTCACCCCGACACACAATGTTAACTTTTGTGCATGGAAAGCGGCAGCGTGGCTCCGCCGGTCCGACTGCATGTGAGAAGTTACACGCATTCTTCAGGCTAACCGTGCCTCCCTGTCTTTGCAGAAACCATGATGCAGGTGGCCGGCCGCTTTGATGGCCCATCTGGCGTGGATAGCGTGGTTCTCTCTCTCCCATATCGCATATCAGAAGCCATGCTCACCATGATGGATAATATACAGTCCATCAACAGCAAGGTCAGAGCACAAACTGGTACACCCATACAGCTGTCTACAGCTGAGCAAACTGTACAAACTGTTTGCACCACACAGAATACAAAGACATCAAATGATATTGTCATGGTTTTGCTGCAGTCATGACCAATCAAATCACCTATTTTCTTTGATTATTTAAGCTGTTCTGCTTCACCGAAGCTTGCGCTGAGAGGTAAATAATGTACTGCTGCATTAGGTTCAGAGTGCATGCCATTTTAAATAAAGTGATTGGAGCAGATTATGTCTGCGTGCTGCTCTGTTTGTAGCGGAGTGAATACACAACGTGACAGAAGGTTCAAGCATACTGAAAATATATTTGCTGCAAACTGCAAAAAGTGGAGCTACAGGTGAGAACTTTCATCAGCAAGTCGATTGTAGCTTCATGGCATCACGCCGGCACTTCACCTCTTTAGTTACTTAAATTATATATAGATCCTTTTTTCCTGCTCGAGACAAGTCAATCTAAGTCAAATTGGCAAACACACATCAATAAAACTCTTGGCTCTATTTTTTAAAAGGCCCTGAAAACCTATTTTCGATCAGCTTCTTGCTACGAGCGAGGCAGTCCTACATAAACAAACTTGCAACAGTTCTATTTTTTCCTCAAGAGATATATCTCTGTTTGTTTTCATCTGTTCTCGGTTCTGTGGTTTGAAGCGGGTGGGGCTGAGTTGTGTGTGTCTGTAGGGGGGTGGGGGGGTGTAAATGTGATGTCACGCACTCCCATGCACCAATCGGGATTCAGCAATGCTGGGACTGCAATGAGACGACAGTTGTGGGATTGTCTGTTTACGCAGCCTGGCAACTGTCAGTCAAATGTGTTCAAAGCACACCCACGCAGTCCCCATGAAGCAGATTAGCTGATTAGCTTTTTTGGTCATGAATATTTAACGCTATCGAGAAACACCAACGACTCCAAACCAAGTTACGGGGGCTTTAAAATATTCATTTCACCTGTTAAAGCAGTCGAAAAATAGTAGTGAGGAAATAAAAGATCTCAACTGTGTCGGGAAACGGCACGGTGCAAGCTAATGCTCACACCCTGGCTCCATCACTTCAGAGTCTGCCTGCCGCCCCACCCCACCCCACGACATTGCCCTATTTCCCGTTCATTCATTTGCACAATTAACACCTATCCCACCGCTAAATTAGTGCTGTTGCAATCCACCACGTACCTGATTTGAAATAAAAGGATGTGAGTCATGACAGAGCCTGCGGGCCAAGTGTTTACTTCACCGTTTAATGGTGTTTGAGCAACGGTTTTATATGAGCCTTAAAAGGCACTGGCAGCGCTGGAGATCGGACTTGAGTTGTTTGGTGAAGGTGGAAAACGGCGTGGACGGCGAGAGGGAAAGACAAAGCTTCCTCTGTGCTGGTTCTCGCTGGTAAAAAACAGCCCGGCTGGCTTGAGGTGAGCTGTAGCCTGGCAGACTGCCTCTGACCTGGTTCAGTATGGTAATCACACACAGCTTCAGCCTCTGATCTCCATCTCTGGGGTTGGGGGGGGTGTGCTTGTTGATCCCGCAGAAGTCGATTCGTGACTGCGGTGTAGTATTATGGTAGACACAGTGTAGGACAGATTATCTCCTATTTACATAATCTGTTGACATCAAAAGCCATATGTCGCGTTATGTACTTTTCCCATATGAACATACCCAACGCAGATAAACCTGATTGCTGCAAGCGCCGGCGAACGTGCTTGAGGGATTCTGTCACCTCTCAGACAACTGAGTCGACTCCGTATTATTTCGTGTCCATTATTCAATCCGCTGTGAGCCACACAACGCCGGCGAGTTATGCTGACAGACACGACTGGAGGCCTAAGAACAGGATTATTTTATAGTTATGTGTGAAGGTTCAAAGGCTCGAGGCTCCTCTAAGCAGGCCAGATTGGATGACAGATTGACTGCAGTCTTACTGTATTCCCTGGGCTCCGTCTATAAAATGCGAGCCCCGCAGGGACAAGTAATACTTTCTGAGCTGCGAATCATTCCGCCGGAGCGAGGCTGTGATTGACTCTCGGGGTCATGCAAATAACCACGCCACTTGTCGCTGTTGGTTTTCCAACGGTAGAAATATAATATGCGAATATGCCCGCGTCCCGCGCTTGCCGACAAACAAAAGCTAAATGTTTGCTGACGCGGAACGAGGGTGTTTAGAAAGGATTCCACTCGTGGGAGCTAGTTCAAATGTTAGATTTCAGCCTTGTGAACACTGACGCCATCAAAGATCCTGAGTGTGAACAACATATGGTAGGGAAATGACATTCGCTGAGCATGTCTGAAGCCTTAGTCACTGGTTTATAGATGAGCAAGGATTTGATGATAAAGCACTTCGACCTGTTTTGGGCGTAGCAGTGTTTGGAAAGCTGTGTAAAATGTAAACTTTTGTCAGAACAAAACAGTCATTTTCCCCTCTTCCACTCTGTTCCACACTGTTAACACGCTCCCTTGTGCATCTTCTCTCCACGTTTCTCTCTCGTGTTTTATCCATGTCTCCAGTTGTTCCAGGCGTGTGGCACCCTCAGAGAGGGAGGAACCAGCACCAGCGGGGTCGACGATGTGAAGAGAGGAAAGGTCACGGTGGAGGACACGTTGGCACCCAGCACTAGCAAAATGGACAAACTGGTTAGTGTGCACCCGACGGAGCTGCGTCCTTCTTATTGCTCTCCGATGGCCTAATCTGGCCCTTTTTAAATTGATGGTTTATGACGCAAGAGCCGTTACTCATCATGGGCAATTAAACCCTGTTTTGCTGCTCATTTCACCTTTACACAGACGACGACGGGGTGATTAGATGGGAATGAATGCTTGGATGGATGAGTGAGTCAGATGACTGAGCACTGCAGTTGGTTACTGAGGGAGCAAGAGTTCTTCTTACTGTCCTGTCATGAGTCCGCCATCCCGCTGTGATTCTGGACCAGGTGTATAAGCTCCTGAATATTCTCTTGTCAACTCTGCCTCAGGTGTCTGATGTAACAGCGAGACTGAGGGACATGCAGCCCTACTGGGTTTCCCTGCCGAACCTTCTGTGCAGTGACAGAGTGGCCACTGGAACGGGAGCTGAGGACAAGTGTTGGAACGGCATGAACCGCGCCAGGTAGGGCATATGAACCTAAAAAAAAATTTACTAAATCTTCATTTAAAATAACATACCAATGTAGAAAAATGGATATGGATGCTAAATCATGGTGTTAAATACGCAATATAATGGGAATTGTGGCGTTCTCAAGACCTTTACACACCAATCCAGGAGCACCAACCATCTAGCATCTTAAAGGTCCCATATTATAAAAAACACGTTTTCTCTGGTCTCTACATATATAAACTGGTCCTACCTGAGCCTACCAACTCCCAGAATGAGGGAAGAAAACTAGACCTGCATCGTCTCTGCAGCCCACCCACTGGTAAAACGGTGCTCCTACGGGCTGTTCAGATTCAGCTCCTTTCATGACTTAACAAAAGGATCCTCTGTGCAAAAAACACTCCATATAGCCATAGCGATACAGCCACCGCAAACATTAGCGCATGCTACTGCTAGCACATGTGGCATCTTCTCCCTGAGAGGGGCGTAAAGTGTTAACAGCTCATTAGCATTTAAAGGGGCAGGCACAGAAACAGCCTGTTCTCAGTAGAGCTCACTTGAGCGACTTGTAGACAGCTGAAACTCAGGACCACGGATGGGTTTGGGATAATACATTTCAAATGCAGTGTTGTTGGACCTCTGACAGCTGTGTGACACTGCTTAAAAACAGTATAATATGGGACCTTTAACACCTAGCCATAACACATATATATACAGTAATACACCGAAATTAAATTAAATAAATATTCCACTCAGCAATTAAAAACTTTTATGTGTAATAAAAGACATCAATGCTCTATTTAGATACACTTTGATACATGACTCACCAAGATAACGGACAGTGGCACGAATTCTCCAGTCAGAAGAAGGATGCAGAAGAAGAGTGCACAATGAAAGACTGCCACCAAAACCTCAAAATTAGAAAAACAAGATTCCATTCATGCTCACTTCATGTATTTGTTTGAGGAAGGTTGCAGTCTCCTCATAGCTCCGATGTTTGTTTGGTGCTGTTTCGTTCCCTGGAGCAGATGTGTATCATTGATTTATTCGCAAAGGTTGTTCCCATTACGTTTTTTTGGATGTTGCTTTTTTCAAAACACCTTACTTAGGAATGTTTTGCAATATTTGAAGTTTTATTTTATTTTCCACTTAAAATGACAATGTGCATAAAAACAGTTCGTTGTTTCGTGCTAAATTCACTGTAGGTCCTCTTGTATTCCACTCAGTCTGCACACCTAAATGTCTTTAAAGCAACTGACTCCACAGAATCCAGAGAAATGAAGGGAATTCAAAGTGCCATGATTCTGTCATTGCCACCTTTGGCCACATTAGCCAACGTCGGTCAATAGTTACACACTCTCCATGTGTTTCACGTGTTAAGATAAGTGTTCCTGCGTGGCAGGTACCTCCCAGAGGTGATGGGTGACGGCCTGGCCAGTCAGATCAACAACCCCGAGGTGGAGATCGACATCACCAAGCCAGATATGACGATACGCCAACAGATAATGCAGCTGAAGATCATGACGCACCGCCTGAAGAATGCTCTCAACGGCCAGGATGTGGACTTCCAGGACACCAGTGAGTACTTTTTACCAACGCGGGCCAAAAGTTTCTCAAGAACATTCACAACAAACTTCCTCTCAGATGACTCACTGATGATTAAAAGCTTTTCAGTTTTAGATTAAGGGAAGTAAACAACTCTAACTATTTCTCCTCATCTGAGGAGGGAACACACTTCTTCGACTACTTCTTCCTCTTGAATAATTGAGGTCATATTTTGTAGCACATAATGAAGTAAATTCTCATCCTATTTCTGGGGCCTGCACCTGGACAGTCAACCTCATATTTCTTGCTGGTAGATAAGCAAACACTGCATCTGCACACTATGTTTGATATGTATGAGTATGTGGGCAGAGGTCTTCATGTTGCCTCTCAGAGCAGATTTGTAAATTGTTATGTATGTTGTACGGTGAAGCTCACGTCCACGCCCTCTGTCCGCAGGTGATGATGTCAGCGGCTCAGGAAGTGGCTCGTGCGGCGACGACATGTGCTCCCGGGGCCCGCGCCTCGTCGTCCCCGTCACCAACCCGCCCATATTCATCCCACCGGGCAACGAGAGGGTGAAAGCCGCGGCCAACCAGAACCTCCCGTGCGTCGCCATTTACCTGCTTTCGCTGCTCACTCTGCTGCTCCGGCGATAATTGACGGGGGGAATCCACCAACTGGGACTGAGTTTGGGACACGGGGGGGGGGGGGGGGGGGGGTTGGGGAGAGTCTGGAAGGGGAGGAAGGAGAAGCTGGGGGGTTAGTTACTTTGCCAAAACTAAATACATATATGGAAACAACAACAACGACAACAAATCTCACTTTGGATGGACTTCTTTTGGTTTTGGATTAGAACAAAATGGAATTACGAGTATTCATAAATGTTTCAGTTCTGCTCTTTCCTTTTTTTTCTCGCTATATTATGACACCATTAGAGCTGGTCTTTTTCGCATCTTTTTTTTGTTTGTTTCTGGTGTTTGGGTTCTCTGAGATTATACCTGTACCTAAGACATGTGTGAGACTATATTGTTAACAGTATGTTGGTGTTGACACCATGGGGAGAGGGAGATCGGGGCTTTGCAGTGGCGCTCAGATACATATATCCACTCCATGAAAAAAAGCACTTGTATTCAGAAGAATTATTTATTTATTGATAACTCCAACAAAAGACCCCAGAGCAGTTAAATCGCTCTCCGACATTTATGGAATTTGTACACAAACCACAAACTTGGATAAAATAAAATGATAACTTTTAGAGGAGGATAATCTGGACAGCAGATTGTGCCCCCCCTCCAGGCCTCTTTACGCATTAAGCCTCACACTATTGTTACGGTCACACACGGCAAAGAGGTGAGAGCACTCTTCGTCAGCATTTTTCACTGTTCCATCATTACATAAGCTGTAATGATAACCGCGATTGCATTCGCGCCGGCACGATTGTCCGGCGTGGGAGTAGCGTGACCCCGTCCGCCACTCCATCCATCCACTCATCCCTACATTTCCCCTGACGCCCCCCCACCCCTCCACACCTCCCGCTGAGGCAGATCTCCCTCCCTCTCTCTCTCTCTCTCTCTCTCTCTCCAGTCCCCGCTGGCTGTGTGGGATCGAGTCCAGGGTCTGGTGTGAGCAAAACACATGCTATGGCCCGGCCAGGTCTCGGATGACAGCGGCTTCCCACTATAGAGCGCCGTATGTGGGGCAGGGGGGTGTCGGTTTAAGATGGCCCCCTCGTCGCAAATTTTTGGGGAACGTGTAGCAGAGTGAGGGGGCGTGCACGGAAGGAGGCAGGAACACTGCTGTCATGTAGCGCTTCTTATTTTTTTGGCGTTTTTGTTTTGCGGTATTCCTTTTTTCTGTGTACAGCAGAGCAAAAAATACAACATGCATCATTCTGTGTGCTCCCTGCAAACGCCCAGTGCTCCTGTGATTAGCATCATAATTGCAACTAGTAATGTCGTGCGATTTTGTCTAATTGCAGCAATGATCCACATCACAGTCAAAGCCACACCGTGCACGTCTTCGAATTCTATTTCTATGGCAGACACTACAGTGTACATATTTTTGGATCGCTTCTTTGTTGTTTTCTAGAGGGAAAAAAAAAATAGCCAACTAGGTATGAAAATTTTATAACAGCCAAATCATTGTATGCTCTAACTCTTCTTTCATTCATCTGTCACAGTGTATTCATATCTGCCTTCCATTTCTCTGCAACTTTTCTATATCAGTGCCTCTTTCTTCCCAACCCACCCCCTCCCCTCCCTTTACTCCCTCCGCCCCTCTCCCCCCGCTCATCAGTTATAATGACCTTTAAAGCGTTCCTCGTGCTTCTACATGATGGCAAGGCAAGATGAAAATGACACAGTGCTTCATTATGTGTCAACCTTACTGGGAAGGTTGGGGGAACACGGTGAAAGGTTTTTTTTTTTTTTTTTTTTTTTTAAACCCCCCCCGATGAGGAGCGTGCCGGGGAGGAGACGCACACGACGTTTTCTAATTCAAAGTAATGTCAAAGCTCTCGTTTAAGAACGCCTCGTGCAGGATGATGGGACAATGCTTGCATGGGTCTAAGTGTGTGTGTGTGCGAAGAATGTGTGTGTGCGTGGATGACCGCATGTACTTGTCTTTGATTGGCAGAGCAAATGAGAGTCAGACGACAGAGCCTTTTTATGAATCTTGTTTGGGTGGCGCGGGAATGAGATGTATTGAAATGCATTGGAGAAACGTTGTATGACGGAGTGCTATTGGACTGACGGCAATGGGAGATTAATATAGCTCATTTTTCAAAAGTGGAATTTTCAACCTACTACTGTAATAACTCCCGGTCCGTATTGGTGGCGACTGTGCTCGCCAGTGTTGTGCATGACAGAGATATTTAATGTGTGAGGACGGAAAGGGACAGTTGCACACTGGGACAATCCACTATAATTCATTTTGTGACAGCTGATAATACTGCAGGTCCAATTTAATAGTTGGGGTGGTGGGGGGGCTCTGTCAAAGCTTGAGAAGCACATGTTAGATACTTGGTTAATTACAAATTCAAAAATAGGTGAGGTTGTCATCACGTGTGTTATCTGGCAGGTTGTCTTGATGGCATTTTCTTTTCTTTTTTTTTTGACATGCTTTATTAATGGATACTATATTTGTGTGCGTACGTGTGTCTGTGTGTCTGTCTTTCTGCTAGTCCCCTGGTTAAGAAATCTGCCTGTGACTGCCTTTGACACTTTGACGAGTGTTGGGGTCTATTTTGAGATTTAAAAAAAAAAAGAGAGATATAATGATATTAGATGTTCCACTGGGGAGAAAAGACATACACATTTCGAGCAAAAGAGAAATTAGCAAGCGCACCGCATGGGGTTTCTTTTTATGGCCCTCGTGGAAAAAAAAAAAAGTGTGAATATGAATGTGAAAGTACACATTAAGCCCTGTAAAGAATGAGAAATGACTCCAACTGTGATGGTGACATTCCAATTCAAAGACGACTTGTAACTCATAACTTCAGTTTCAATGACTGCCTCACAATGTCATCGGCTGAAATTTGCACAACCCCCCTCCCCTTTCTCTCCTCCTTCACCTTTTGATCTCATTAATTTGTTGCTCAAAGTCCCCCCCCCCTTTTGTAAAACCTGCACTTTTATGAGGCCAATAAATGGCATTGTCTGCACAAAGACATCACAAGATGGTCGATCAATGCGCGAGTCAACACCTTCCAGAAACGACTATTGATTGGGGATGCGTGTATGCAGATAGATATGGCCCGGCAAGACGTCTCCTGTTCAACTGTGGTGGAGCAGTGTAAACACAAAGCCACCCACACCCCCCCACCGCCACCACCACCGCCACCACCACCACCCACCCCCGTGTGCTCATGTGTGTGAGAGGAGGCAGGAGAGCGCTGATCTCGTATCAGCGTGCTCGGCTCAATCCTGCCCTCGCTCATTAGGTGGCAAGAACGCAAAGCTGCTTGTGCCACCGTTTAATGACAGCTTTACTCTACACCGAGTTGAATATGAGAGGATTCTCTTAAAGGTGCCAACTTATGAGGAAAAAAAAAAGTACTTTTAATTTTCTTGTTTTTATTTACTTTGGTTTTTTGTCGTTATCAGAAATCTATGGAGAGTTTGTGCTTATGGTGAAGATAAGACGCCAGAAAGAGGTTGAAAAATACAAATGTCTCATTTGCTGTTGTACCTGAAATCTTGTGTCAATTATATACATTGTAAGATTTTCAACATGCCCGTGTCCTGTGTCTTTCATGATGTCTGTGTTTATGTTTGGGTATTTTTGACAGAGAAAATGAGAAAAAATAAACGGACCTCTAGGCCATATATAAATTGTGTAAATGACACAACACATTCAAACCACAAAGAAATGCACTTAAGCTACACTTAGCTTTCTGACATGTGGCACGGCACTTTCGTAAAAATTTGAACCTGAGCAACTCAGTTACCCCGTCCACAGAAGCTATTCTCGCGCTCGCCTTGTCCGAATATAAACAACTTGTGATCTATCAGGCTATTGTTAGCACGGCCTGCGTTGCGGTTCGCATACCGACTCCCAAGTACAGGTTGAACCCAACATGAGCAGCGCGAGGGAAACGGGGAGGGACGCGGTGACGGATGACAGGCAGCTCTGCAAATCATTTTATTTGAACCGACTAAAATTATTAGACTTTTAGTAGAAATATATGAGAATTGAATACTGATGAGTTTCAACACCTGGTGGATTGCCTTTACATTTTAGTGTGCCATAAGCTTATTGAAAGCATTTTAAGATTACAAAAGAAAAGTGTAAAAATGCCAGAAAGGTAAGTATACAGTTGTGCTCAAAAGTTTACATACCCCAGCAGAATTTTTGCTTTCTTTTTCTTTTTTCAGAAAACATGAATGATAACACAAAAACTTTTTTTCCACTCATGGTCAGTGGTTGGGTGAAGCCATTCATTGATAAACAACTACCACTAAGCATGAGTGGAAAAAAAGTTTTGTGTGTTATCATTCATATTCTCTGAAAGCAAAAATTCTGCCGGGGTATGTAAACTTTTGAGCACAACTGTAGCTTTAA
>JBCAUF010000036.1:20656245-20666569 GCA_038406115.1 Haemulon aurolineatum
CCAGGATTAGGCTAGATTTGGTTGTAGCCCACAGGCCGGGCACCTAGAGGCAAGCACCCCAGTCCCAGACTCATAAATTATAATAGGCTGCAGTGTTCAGCGCAGTGGAGACATGCCCTCAGATACAGTCAGACTGGTATAATGTAATCTCACGCATTTGTGGAGCTCTGTATTACCAGGATAATTTGCCATACGCGACACGGTGGGTGTCAACCGTCTTGACAGTCCTCTCAGGCTCGAACTCAACCTTATCTTTGTTTTGTTCTGCAACATTGGAGAACATTAGCGGTACTTATTTTTCCTCTGTCTATGTTTGTTTATCTGTGCATGGAACTGTACGTATTCTCTATGCATTACATTCTGTCACCTCATTAGCATATTTGCTCATTCCGCTCTCAACCCGTCGCGTGGCCCAATCTGTTGTCTACGGGAAAAGATATTTGCTAAAATGAGCCCCTGAAGCAGCCACATAGTGTTGATAATAATGATAGAAATCTAGTTTTCCTTTTGATGCATGAACGCCTTTTAGATTTAATAGCCATATGCTAGAGCTGTTGTTGTGGCGGCTGCTGTTATTGTTCTCCATTGTTTTTAATCTTGCAGAGTGTTGGACATCAAACGGACTATCCAAGGCTACCCCTGACTGAGTGATGCGGAGGATAAGAGAGCCAACAGACTCTTATGGCGGCATTTGTGCGTCCGCATGCATGTGTTTATGAGCGCAAGTGCACGTATGTCAAAGCAAGTGTGCAAAAACAACAAAAAAACGCTTTAAAAATGAATATGCATGCTTAAATCGGCGCGCACACAGCTCTGTAGGTGTGCAAAGCCTCTCTTAATTGTGCGTGCGTACCCTGCAGAGGCGTCGTCCGTCAGGCGCTCGATAAGCTGCAGCCTTGCTGGGTCAGGTCCTCTGAGAACGCAACCTTTGGCAATCTGCAGCCCCGGACGCTGCTCAGATAGGAGATTTCCCTCCGAGTCAGGCCAATTACTTCACGTGACGGACGTGGGGCCGGATTGGGGGGAATGTGTGTGTGCGTGCAGCATGCTCCCATGAAGCCACTTTCCACCCTTGGTTGACCTTGTGTGTGCAATGCAGTCGACGAGTGGACACATGGCAGGACCGTCTGAAGTTCTTCGGCGCGCTCGCACGCTGAACATTCTGTTTTTGCCTTAGGCGTGTTCAGAAAGTGGCTGTTATGGCCTTCCATGAGAAAATAACAATTTCACAGCGTTCAGTCCCTGCTGTGCTCAGGTTGGTCTGTCTGGTCTTGACTGCTCTGTCTTCTAATAGGTGGGGCCTTGAAGATGCACTCCGCGGTATTGAACCATAGCACTTCATCAGTTTCTGGTCGTGATAGCAGACTTATCTTTACCCGAGTTTACCGCTGGGCAGCTGCACTCTAGATGTTTCTCAGTGAGCGTGAATTGCTCATCCATTGGGTATTCCATACATTTCATACATCACCACTTCTTGGGTAATATTCCAACTGAACTCGGCTCCTTTTGATATGGACCTTGAGAATCCAAGCAACACTTGGCTCTTCTTACTGGAGAGGCACTCGGGCATATTTATTCTAATTTGAACATTGATTATTGAAAACTTTTTCCTCCTGCACAGGTTCTACTTATCATGTTTTGTCCTCAGTAGGCTCGTAAATGTTTCCAGATGTATCTCCTGTTTCTATGCCAGGGAGCTGTCAATACTTATTCATAATGCAACTTTATGGAGTCAGATACAATTACAGACTCTAGTGTCTTTCCATCAAACAGCAGATATACTTGACTCGCCTGCTTTTGGCATTACAAACGGATTACCGCTTCAAGTCTTTGGCCATGACAAGACACTTTTTTGGACGTTGAGAGGCAGCGACCAAACATCATCAAGAAGCAGTTTGTTATTCGTCTGTATCTTCCTGACATGCCGCAAATAAAAGCAAACTGATGAAGAATGTCCTCCAAAATTGTACCAAACGTGTTAAAAAGAGTTTCCCACCCATACATCTATCACAGAGAGGTAATATTGATTAAAACATTTGTTCTGCTTTTTTTTTCCCCCAGCATAAATGTATCCTTTTCAAACTCCCCCTTTCACACACTCTGAGACATTTCTTTATGTGACTCTCGGTTCCATGCCAGGAAAAAAGATGTACAATGACCTGTGAGGATAGTACTCAAGCGATTTTGCATTGCACCTGTGTAAAATTGTCAGACTCAAGGCGAGAAGTTTAAAAAAGAAAGTTAAAATCGGTGCAGTAAAATTTACTCCACACATTCTTCTTTGTCAAAGCGTGGCGCCTTCACTACCCAAAATGCATCTCTAATACACATATTTAAATAGAAGCCTGATATGGACCATCTAATCTTGTGTATTTTTAATGTTGTCGTCTTCGCGCCCCAGCCGACACTGACTCAAGTGACATCACGCGAGGCAGTTTCACGCAGCTCCCTCTGGAGCCACAACACGCTTCGTTTGGTTTCACTTTAACCTCGCAGACATTTCCAACCAAGTGCCCCTTTTGTGGGCCTTACCACCATAAATATTTCAGACATCTTTGTAAAAAAAAAATATTGAAAACATAAAAAAGAAATGATAATAGCTCTATCAATTTTACAGGATAAAGACGGAAATCTGTGTTAACAGGTAGTGTGCCAGACTATAGATTATGATAATCCAGATGTCAGGGAAAAAGAATCTAGTTAATGAAACTGTCATCTAATAGCAGATGCATCAAATTACCCTGTCAGGTCTGCTCTGATTCAATGAAAAATGTGATCCTTGAAGCACCGGGCTTTAAAATAAAAGGATAGAGTTGTCAATTACTGTAATCCATAATATGGGAAAAATATTAATCTAATCACTTAAGGACTGACTTGGGTGTGTGATCAGACTCGGAATGAGTGGATGTAAAGTTTGCAACTTTGAAATTGGAGGGGAAGTGTGAGCTATTTTGTTACTCTGTGGGCTATTTCAATCCAGGACATCATGTTCCACTGGAATGATTTCCCTGGAACCAATCAGTGGTGCTGTGCATAATCATGCAGATGGGCCAGGCTGACTGGATTTCCTAGAACAAAATAAGACTCTAACAGCCTCGAAGGAGAGGAGGAGAAGGAGGAGAGGTAAGGAGAGGAGAGGGAGTGAGGAGAGCACGGCATCGGGCAGCCGGGGGAAAACAGGCCACGGAAGAAGGGAACGAAAGAAAAGCAAGCGAAGACAATATGACAGGAATATAGAAAGATGAAGAGGGTCAAAACAAGGGGGAAGGGCAGGGCTGAATAGTGAAGGAGATGACAGGTCAAGATAGGAGAGGGAAGCAGAGCAGATCAGAAGAATGAGATTTTTTTTTTTTTTTTTAGGGGAGGAGCGCTAATGTAATGACTTGTCTAGAATGGATGGAGAGAATAGCGGAGTAAGGAGGAATACATCTACAACAGATCTAATAGCAAGGGAACAGAAGAATAGCAAAAACAAACAGAATAGGAGAAGAAAATAAATCTGGGATGCATGCAAGGGGAGGGGAAGGGAAGGACCGCGAGATAATAGCAGAGCAAAGCTAAATAGATCTCCTGCATCTGTACCCTGGGTAGGGAGATATATGTGTCTGCACAGCCCTGCCAGATAGATAGGACAGCACAAGATGAATGAGATGGGTAAATATGCTTGTGCTCATCTTATAACCGTCGTGGACATTCTGATGATAACAGCAGGCGTGTTATCATCTGTGTGTGTGTGTGTGTGTGTGTGTGTGTGTGTGTGTTCTCCATCTATCTGTGTGTGTGTCTGTCTGCAACCGTCGACACTACACATAAATAGCGGGCGTGTATGGTTTGCGTGTGACACTATTCAGCAGAATGAACTCTTATTTTAATGCTTTTATTTTGATTCAACTGGACTGTCACAGTAGTTTTCTTTTTTTCCCCCTTAATTAAGCATTTAAGCATTTTGTTTTTCTTGAATGGAGCATCTCTGTATGTGTCTGCGTGTTACAGTCTCGCTTAGATTTCACATCAGAAGCACATAAACAAAATCAGACAAGCACTTAACTGGTGCAAGAAGCTCAAAACTAAAATCTTGTAAATCAGTTGTATGAACTTGAGATATTAATTTGCACTCAGTTTGTTGGGGAGCATTTCACCCCTTGATTAAAGCAAAGACGTCAAGTCATTTCTCTTTTATTGTCCTTTTTGTTCATGTGCAATATTTAATCAATGTGCAATACAAAACCTCATCATTCTCTCTGCATAAGTTTATAGCACCTCAGAACTTTTCAACCTTTTTATTCTTATTTGTCTTGCTCTGTTATTCATCTTATTTTTTAAATAGACCACATACATACATGTATGCACTGGAGAAGGAGCTGCTTATAGAAGGCTATTCTATTCTATTTTACTCTATTCTATATATTAGACAACTAACGACTTAAGTGAACAATATTCATTCTGGATTATTAGTAGGCAAGTGTTAATCTACTTTATTATTAGTAATCATTAATGTGACATGAACTGCAAGCTTTTTGTAGACTTAATTCGTAGATTTGAGCTTTGTAAATAAACACGTCTTCGCACAGTAAACAACACATCATCAGGCTTATTGTTCTCTTGCATTTTGAGTTCAATACATGACAGAAATGCAGTGTTGCCAGATCTGGGGAGAGACACAAACAACCAGAGCCATGGGAACAAGCCAAAAAGAAACGCTGCTGTGTTGGTGGATTGCCAAACCCGAAGCGTCAGTGGTTGATGACCTGGGAATGAAACTCATCGATCAGTTATCTTTCTCCAGAACCCCCGACTGCAGCTCCAAGTAAAATTGAAATGATGTGCATGGGTGGTAATCTGAGCAGGATTTGGGTTAGAAGTGAATATCTCAGTCAAATCTATTGGAAATTGTTACTGACACGATACAATACGATCCACATAAATACTGTAAGTGATTAAAAAACAAACAAACAAACACACATTCGTCAGGGTTGATTGTAAATTCATACATGCAAATGAATGAAGTGGGATGTAGTCAGTCCACCCTGGAAATGCTTTTTCAATAAAACACAAACTTTTTCGCTGTGAACTTATTAAACCATAAACTGCAGCGAGGCCAGTCGAGCTCGAGGTCATTCGAGTTTTCATTGGCCCCTCGCTGGATCGCTGCGGAGCAGGAGTGCAAGCCGAGCGCTGCGTCCGCATGCTGTTTGAGATTCACATCATCACAAGCGCCGAAATGCAACACACACACACACACATACTGTACTGTCGGCGGCACGCTGCGACGCATAAATCTGAATATGCTCTCATTTCTGACTCTGATGTATATTTTGGCACGCGGGGCCTTTAAGCATCGCACTCTTGTTTTCTTTACATAAAACATGGACGCCTGTGAATGCCGATTTGTCAGGCTGAGTGACATTTATCTTCAATCTAACTTTACTTTTCACAACAAGTTGCTGTTCTCACTTTGTGCCGGCGTGCGTGTGCATGCGCTTGTCATAAATAAATAAATAAATAACGAGGGTGCTCCTTCAAAGTTAGCCTTTGCCGGTTTTCTCTCGTCTATGTATAGATCACAGGCTGCTTCTGAGACTGTTTGTAGCCTACATCTGAGCCACGCAGGTACACAGCGGGGGGCAAGGACTCAAGTCTGCACATCTCTACAGAGGTATGTTTGTGAATAAAAATGTGTTGTTTACTTCTATATCAGTCGCACCCTGGAGTAAATCAGCCAAACTCCAAACGATAAAGTTGTGTTTCATTGTTTAAGCTCAAGAATTCTCATTTCCTGAAGAGCTCCGAAAGCGAAACACCGCTTAAGTTCCCTCACAAAGGCAGTGGCGGTGTTCATCACAGCACCAGCAGCTCATACTGCCGTTCAGTCCCGTGCCATGCCTCCCATGCAGTCTGTCCGTCTGAATGGTCAGGAGCAGGGAGATTATTATCATCTGTATCCCCGTGCGTGTTGTGGAGCTCTGTAGATGTGGAGTATGAAAAAAAAAAAAAAGCTTATCAATGGCTCTATCTCTTTCAAGAAAGTATCCCCGGGTGACTTAAAAGAGACCGACTTCAAAAGCCGGAGGAGTCGGCCCGGAGTGTGGAACAGCGAGCTGACCAGCCAGATGCCGGTCTCCTTGAATCTCTCTCCAGCACCTCTACTATCCACACACATCCTGCCTTTTGATGTTTGGACCACGACGCGCAAAACAAAAACCCCTCCTAAACTGCCGACGCTCACTTTATTAGTCACCGCCTCATGAAGTCAACTCGTTTCGTGTGCGCGACGTCTTGATAAAAGAAGTCGACAGATGTTCCTCTGTTCCTTTTGTGGTTTGCAGATGCCTGTTCCGAAAACTTTGGACGACGTGGAGCTAAACTAGAGGATAAGACCGCTGTTGGTCGTATTTGTGAAAACAGCATCTTCTGTAAGATCAGAAACCTCTATTTCCCAAGGCGGCTGCTGACTGACATTTGATAGCTATGGAGACACACTGTCAACTTGTGTGGTGCACTGCTGACTGCAAGATGTCATTGGCTTCACCCTTAGTTATGTGTCTGTCTGTCCTTCTACAACATGAAATCATTTGGGAGGACCACTTCGTACCACTAGCATGACATTCCATTTGGAAAGTGGACGTTAGCAAGCTATGCTAACTCGGAGCAATTCCCTTTCATAGGTATGTCTGCTAATGAGAGCACACTAAGTACACTGTAAAATGTGATTTTGAGTGTTTGCTATCTTAACATACTATCCTATGTCAGTAGGACAGATGATTACTGAGGTCGTTATAATAACATGAAATCACTTGTTAAAAACGTCTGAACTACAAAATAAATGCTAAATTGAAAATCCAGGTCCAACTGAATTAGTAATGTGAGTCAACTTGACTTTGGAGACAGTACCGGAATTAAAATGCCTTTAAGAGTTGCAATGCATTATGGATAGCTGCGCGGTCTTTCCTGTCCGTCGAGTCCAGACCAGTTGGTGGCGGTAATGCGCCATAACATTGTACGCCAACCGCCAAAAAAATTAAGAAGAAGAAGAAGAAGAATTTAAGATTTATTCCTGACAACACCACAGCAACAGTTCTCTTTATACATCCATACATCACAGACAGTGATCATCTTAATTAAGATGAAATAGATTTTCAAGTTCAGACAACTACCCTGAGTAGTTCAATCAATTAACAAATCCAACTTGACTGAAACAAAACGTTTACTCAACTGACTATTTTAGGTGAACTGGAACAGATTTGCAACTTCAGACAACTACACGGAGGAGTTGAGTCAATTATGAAATCTAAATCAACCAAACTAACGCACATGCTTTCACAACAAGGACTATTTAATCGAGATAACATTCTTTTTTTTTCACCTGACTTATAATTTTAAGGCAGCCCTTTCAATCATATTTTTAAATTGAAACAACACGTTAGAATTTACAGTGTATGAACGTGTACATTGGTTCGATTTACACACATAAACAACTTGATTAGGTTTAGGAAAATGTAATTGTTCCATCTAAAATAATTACCAAAAATAGGGTATAAAAAAATGAAAATGCCCACGTTCCTGCAGGATTGCATGGGTGAATGAGTGCCACATGTGCCTGCCCACACAGATTGCTTAACTCATATTACAGATATTGTCATTCAGAAGGAAAAGTTCCCAGTGCACACAAATAAATAGCACGATTGTTTTCCTTTTAGTGAATGCAAATCCAAAACAAACTTGATGCATACTGTACATACTGGTTTCCTTGCTAAATGTCATTTTAATTTCAGTTTGGCTTTAAATTACAACTCTCCCTCATACAGTACACATACAGTTAGAAGAAACCAGTCAGCTGTGGATATCAACATGTGCTCATATTAATATTAGAGCAATTTTGTTTGGACAAACATTAGGTAATTTTTTTTTCTTCACCTGCTACATAATTCTGGCTAAATTCAGCCTCAACACACTGTCCAAGACGTCAGCGTCATGAGGGGAGTATCTCTGGCTGGTGCTTGTAAACAAGAGTGCAGGGTGAAAGTGAATAATAAATTAACTGGGAATCATACTCTGAATGTGAAAAAGAAAAGAAGAAAATAACAAGAGAACAAGGCAATAATGGATGTTTCAAAAACCTCTTCAGACTCCTAACTTAAATTGGATTTTAACTCCACTGAGTGCAGGTTGTAGATGTTTATTTTCATTCAATTGTCAAGCGCGGCTGATGACAAGTTAACAGCCCTGCCACAGAATGCAAATCATGTTGGCTTGCTCATTTTGCTGCCAGGTGGAGTTCTCAATATGTCGTTCAAGCGAGGCTCGCTTCGACTACAGAGCCTGAAAAATGTATAATTGAAAACCCTGAAATGGTTCCATTGTCAGGCACTGTTGTTAAGTCCCGGCTTCAATGCCCGTCACTCTGACAAGCTACCAAACACCTATTTTTAATACCTGCGGCACTTCTACAAATGAAACATGCCGTTTTGTTTTTAGACTGCCAGGATGAAAAGAGAACCTGGTGCCACGATCAACCACGCGTGGATATCTGACCTGTTGTATGTCGTCACATAGAGGCACAAACAACACTGAAATTCTTCTTATTTATCATATGCGAGAAAATTACAGCAGGAGCCCAAGTGTAATCTTGGGCATCACAACAAAGTAGTACAGGATAATGCATCTATTTCCATCGACAAAATCTCATTACGTGTAAAAAAGCCTGAGGAACAGAGCTTTGACTTGGTTTCCTTTATGAGATCCTCTCATTGTACGAGCACAAAACGTAAAATCAGATATTCTTCCTGGGATTCCACACTCGTACTTTACAGAAATTCTGACCACTCATAAACACCGTGCCTGCAGCCACAGTTATAAATGGCTCCCCTGACGATGGTCCTGTGCATTTTAATCCCACTTACTGTCATGTAAATCTCGCCTTACAAGAGAAGACACAGAGATTCAGCATCGAGTGCTGAGCACTAGGTGTAATTCTCCCGGAGAGGAGAGGAGAGGATGGCATTGCGAGGCTTGACAGCTCTGAGTGTTCTCTTAACATACACACTTGTGCCTTGACCACCTGCTACACCCTCCTTCTACTGTAGAGAGACACACTGATAATGGTGTCACAGACGGAAATTCTCAGAGGCAGCGACTTGGTTAAAGTCGCTTTCCCTCTTCTTTCACACGGGCGCAGGTCCAACAGATGCATCCGAACAAACAGGAACTCGTCAAAGTGTGGCGATCGTGCCTTCTGATGCGGAACAGCCATCGATTTCCTTAAGGCTGCAGCTCGGCGTGCCGGTGTTCCTTGCCATTTTAGATCAGTTGCAATCACATTTTTGTCTCTTTTAAATGAAAAGCAGAACAACGCCGCCGGCAGCGTTTATGCAAATATGAACGCTCTTCAGCGTGTGTGCTTTAAATGTATATGTGATTTGAGCAACAGGCCAATCATAGATCCATCATACGTGCAGGATTGGTGGACTTATTTTTACCAGCTTTGAGGCGAGCGGGTCTTACTGTATTTAGCTTGTGGCTCTGCTTATACTGTGTGTATGTGGACTGTGCGAGACGTGCTTTACTTCTGAATGTCTTTTCTGTTGCTAATCAGAAAATGGAAATGTGTGTCTAGCCTACATACAGTACAATTCAATGACATTGTGTTCTCTTGCATTTTGCATTCTAATTGCTGTGGCTGACGTTAACATGTTGTGGTCTTAGATCACTACTTAGCTGCTCATGGGTCAGAATGTCAACATGTTGATGTGATCCCATCTCATGATTGTCTCTTTTTTTTCCTGTTGATTGAATGAATGAATGAATACTTTATTTCAAACATGTGAACAATACATTACACTTGAAGCACTAAATGATTAAAACCTTTGTATGTTTGAAAAGGAGTGGGATGAAGCTTTAGCTTATAAATTCCCACCCCTTCTCCACTTAGTACCTTGTACTCTAGGTTATCACACTTTCCTGATTTTTTGTAATTTTTTTTTCTTCTCCTTTTTTCCCCCTTCTTTCCTATTTTTTTCCTTTTTCTTGTCTTCTTCCTTCCTTCCCTCCTTTCCTTTTCCCTTTTCTTCCCCTTTTTTCTCTCTTCTTTTTTCTTTCCCTCTCTACTTTTTCCCATTTCTCTTGTTTTCTCTTATTTTTTCCCGTCTTTTTTTCTTTTTAATATGCAACAGCTTCACCAACAAACAACCCCATAACTGCTTGTGTCAAAATAAATAAATAAAATAATAATGAAAATATGCAAAAAAAAACCAAACCAAAACAACAACAGAAAAAAAAACAAACCAAAACAACAAAATATGAACCCTTAGTGTTTGTCATGCCCCTC
>JBCAUF010000036.1:20669934-20689457 GCA_038406115.1 Haemulon aurolineatum
CATCTCCTGGGGACTAAGCCCCCCTGTCCTTAAAACCTAGTGACGCCCCTGAGTACAGGTACAGCAGAACAAGCAATCTCCCTGTGTTTTCATTTTAGAATGAATCTCTAAATATAGTTGCGGAGCCATAAAATAGATACAAGAGCGACTCCTACGCCTACTCCTGCTCCCACACCAACAGAAACTAGCTTCACAGTGGTTAAATGCAATGAAAACCCGACCGGCTAAATTCAATTAACTTTTTTAGGAAAAACCAAACTGTAACTTCTGAGTCTGAACATTTCACTTTGAGGGACGGGTGTTAAACAGTCACACCAAATACTTTGGCTGGCAGTGGGAGTGGATGACACACAACTAGATGATACACATATTAAATAGTCTTTATTACAGTTTTTCATTAGCATGCACCGCACTCGGCAAGCTTTCATGAATTCTTCATTCACTAGGAGATGTAATGAAGTCTTTCTTGTAATTTGGCCCATCAATAATTAGGAGACCTCACTGAACGGTCTCTGGAAATGGTGGCTGTGAGAAATCCTATACCATTAATATTGCATTGAACTCTTTCGGGCTTATTAGCAAGGCTCGGCCCTTAATGAGCCAATAGTCCTTAGTATTGTCAATATTTTATCCTGATGTACCTTTGTCGATCGAGATGGGACTTCAAGCGTTAAGGTTAATGACCCGGAACATGAGGGTCAAGAAGGTAATGGAAGGCTGTTTTTCCGCCATAAGAATAACTGAGTAAAGAGACGAAAATGTTTAAAAGATGAACTCTATAGAAGTTTCTAATTGGGTCACTCTCACCGTGAGACACTTTTCAAACTTTCATATCACCTTTGCTGCAGTGTGCAGTGCATTTCTTGCTCAAGAGGTATAAGAATAGAAATGTTACCCCCTGCATGATGTGGCACCATGCTGATTTTTATAAATAAACCTTGGCCAGATTAATCCCCCCCACCCCCCCTACTCTTATTTGAATCTGGTCAATATCCATATGGGTGCCTGTTCTGTGCAGCACAGAAAAGAAGTCTTTCATTTGCCCGCATCAGCATTCTAATCATAACTCTCCTTGTAATTACCGACTGAGGAGAGTCCAGGTACTGGCAACAGAGTCAGGGGCATTCATACGCTCTTTAATGGCACCACTTGTTTATAAGCCCGAGTCCACCTACACACGCCACTAATGGGCTGCACATAGCCCAGTCATGAATATGCATTCTCACCTTGGCTGATAGTTTCAAAAACTAGACCACGGAATGAAAAGGAACAACAAATAGTGTCTCTCTGTAATTGGCTGTCGGCAAAGGTAATATGCAAATCTCGAGCCTCTCTGCTCACGGTGCTGTATTGAATGGAGTGCTGCTTTTTGATATGTGTGAATAGGCCATGATCAGACAGCAGCCACTTGGATTGGCCTGGCAGACTTACAAAACTGCTTTACACAGTGGCTTGTATGTGTTTTTTTTGTTTTTTTGTCGTTGTTGTCCGCTCTCCATCACAAAAGTTTTGTTCCTGGATCAGTGGTCTGTATGATAATGCTGCTTCTGTCCAAAGTCATAACTAAAATTTATTGCTACTACAAAAAAAGAGGGGGGGGGAAATTAAAAGCTGCTGAGCTGAAAAGAAGGCACATTAAAATATGTGTGGTATCAGAAACAATTACGGTGCCGGGAGACACAAAAAGCAACAAGGAATTTGAATAACCATGACCATTAATCGTACATCAAACCCACCCAGAGAGAAACTTTTTTCATTGTAAGTCGAGGCTCTGTCAGCACACGAAGATGGAAAACAATAAAGATGTTATCCTCTACACAGCACCCTGACAGCTATTGAGCTGTCATTATACGATCATGAAGTCATTTCCATGCCTAACTTGAAAGCATATTATTATGATTAAAACAACAGTGAAATGTCAATCAATGCCGTGCCATTATTGCCTCACATTCTGTCTCTGGAGATCCCCACATGCTCCGGTTTCATTTTTTCTGTCCATTTTCTATTATGATCCTATTACCGTCGCAGCGGGGGGCACGTTATTGCGTGCAATCCCGGAAAAAAAAAACAAAAAAACCTGGGCAAAGTGTTTTCTTAAACTTCTGGAATTCGAGGCGAGACGAGAATGATGTGTGAAATGAAGAAGTCATTTATCAACCGCACGAGACGGGCACGAGAGAGAAATCTGATGTGAGGGGTGGTCCACCAGTTCCATCCAGAGATAGTACACCAGCATGACTGATCTAAAATTGGATTAAATAGACCGTAATATTGTGTTAAATTTAGTTAGGAACATCATCTCCTTTGCCCATCTAGAGGTTAAAGAGAGGAGTCATCACGACTAAATAGGCAATAACTCAACTAATCGGCTTTATCAGGCTGTGTGGGCGTGGCTTGATTAGATTTGATTGACAGCCGCGCAAATACAAGTGACATCACCCCTTCCCACAAAGCCACACCCACATCATGCTGTTGAGAGGAGGGTAAACAATACGTGCTTCAGGCTTCTGGAAAATTGCCAAAACTGTTCATAGAAACAAAGCCTATTGTGAAAATGTGTTTGCAGGGGCCTTTAAGGGCCGATGCTTGTCGTCTCAGCGGGTTTATCACACCTGTGGAGGGGTAACCCAAGAGGAGTGGTTTCAAAAATACATATATTTCTGAAACGACTGTAATAAAAATTTAAATACCGTTCCCCTGCAGTGCTTTGAGAGAAAATTCAAGACACTGAGTGCACTGAAACACTGCTGACTACTTGGCCTTCACTACGTGACAGTGGAGAAGACCTTGACTCGGACTCCAGTGTGGTTAAAGCCGCCCAGGGTCTGCTCCTTATCTGCATATTCGTGGCTCTGCATTTCTCCTGCTCTCCCTACATGAAAGTATCGAAGCCGGCTAATCACACCGCCCCGGTCAGAGGTCACCGAGCCGGAGGAGAGGGGGGGGGGGGGGTCCTCCTGGGGAAGGGCATGTCCAGATGTGCCTTTACCATTCCTTCACATCTCCTCCGCTTTCCATCATACCTGCCAGTCGCGCGGAAACCGGCCGCGGACGGCCGTGCATTAGACCGAGCGTGGTTAAATAATCTCTTCACGGATACATGGATTCTGTATTTCCCTCCAATATGTTGTGGTGTCGAGGCTATTTGTGGAGTATATGTTACATTCACACACCACCACTTCAACAATTGCTTCTGACAAAGGATTTGTCTTGGCTGTTATTATTGTCAGTCAAAAGATTTAGCGCTGACACGAAGCCTGCTCCACGCCACATCTCTCCGGCTGCACATAATTTATGCTATATTGTGCCGAATGAAATGGGAGAAAACCCCTGTTTAATATGGTCGCATTCTACAAAACACATCATCAATTACTAAACTCTGTCTCTTTGATTTATAAGTGGTCCATGAGCAATATCCCCCCACATGGGCAGCCTCTTCATCATCTTCAATTACAGCGAGGGGACATCTGTATCTGCAGACACACGCCGAGTTTTCCCGCTTTAAAGCCCTCGCAGACAAAAAACAGAGCAGCAGTATTTGGGATATATGCAAACAGATATTGATGCATATGGTTTTGGTGTGTGCAGTGTGAAGGATGTAGCACTGCTGACATAAGTACCACCAGGCAGAATGGGACCAAAAAAATCATGATTTGAGCTGCTATGTGTCTGATTGCAGAGGAGCGGCAGGCGCGAGCTCACAGCCAATCCTGGCCCCGCAACACGCTGCTCAGGATGAAATATATTCCCAATCCTGGCTAACTGCATTATCCAATTTCCGTCTATAGCAGGAAGAGATAATAAAGCGAGCAAATGTGAATGTAAATGCTCCGGTACATGATGCATAATTGCCCTATTAATTGCTTGTTTGCTGCAGAACTGTTTGCCGGGCTTTGGTACAATATCTCAGAGCATGTCCCAGCGGGGAGATACTCCCCCCTCCCCCCCCTCCCCCAACCTCTCCTCCCAGCCTTCAGCTCGCTCCCCCTGTCCTCGATCTTCCTTCCTGTAGCCCGTGTTTATGTACTGAGGCAGAGAGCAGCGGTCTCATCACCATCATTTGGATGAGAGATGGAGTCATCATCAGCCAAGTCCCATCGCTGCGGCCCCGCCACAATCGGAGGGAGGGTGGTGCTCGGTTACCATGGCGACCACATCAAAATTGGTCAAAGGGAGACCAGTCGAGCCAAAAACTTTGAGTTTTTTATTTTTTATTGTAAGTTTTTTTTTTCTTTTTTTTCTTCTGATAGTTGTGGTGGGAACAGGAGGGGTGGGGGGGGGGGAGAGAAATTGTAATGAGGCAGCTGTGAGGGACACCAATCTGCAGGGAAAGCTACTTTATGCAGAAATCCAATTTAAGAGATTGGCTTAGCGACTGAGTCATTGAAGGTAAATCCAATGGTAATTATAGGTAAATCAAAGGTGAAAGCATGCAAAACACTCCCGTACACAACTCTCTCGCTCTCTCTCTCTCTCATTCGCTCTCCCTCCAATCCCCCGCCACACTCATTACCACATATCACTATGTTGGTTACCAGAGAGCGACAGGGGCAGGGTGCATATAGCATGAAATATAAGCACAGCGGTGGATTTGAGCCTCCATGGCCCAAAGGGATGTGACAGTCATGCACGCCCTTCATTTTGAATCACGCCAAAGAGAGTTCCGTAATTAAGCAACATGCCACCAGACAATTTGAATATCATCTTCACACCTTTGCCCCCTGCCAATCAAATTCATCCGGGTGCCGCAAAAGGCCGCGGAGACTACCGGGGACACTTGTGTCTTTGGATTGTGTTGGCATCTGACCTATGCAAACAGCCCTGCCTTCTCTAATCAGCCCCAAACTATATCATTAACTACAGCTAAAGCAGGGATAATGACGGTGGCAGAAGTGTGCCAACTCTCAGACCTCCTGCTGGGTAAGCGCCAACTTCCCGCCGGGAGACGGTGATTGTGAGTGGGAAGCAACAGAAACAGTCAAATCTTCATAGCTAAAGCATGCCGATGCATCAGACAATAGCAAAGCAACACTCGGAGCACAAGGTATTTTTAAAGCTCTTGTCATATAATCCATGGTTTGACATTATGGAATGACATTTTCAAAGTAGCTTCCCCGCTTTCCTATTTGTTCTGCCCTCTGAGACGCACAGGAGCAGTAATTTGTTAGATTGTAGATAGAGGGCTAATAAATAGCCAAGCTACCGGGCTCACAAGTCATTTATCCTGACCTTTTATTTCAGGCAAAATCAATTTTCTGTTAATATGCCGCTAATAAGGAGACACCTTTTATTTGTTTGGCTCTCAAACCGCATCGATGCTTTTTAGCAGGGCCGGGCCGGGCCAGACGATCCCGCCATCGCATTTTGATTTGTTGACTGAGATCGGCCACTTTGAAATGGTTCACTGAGGGCTGCTAAAGGCGAATGTTAATGCTTACAGGAGTACAAACACGAGGAAACAAGAGCGCAGGAATTCACAGCAGAGATCCGGGGGATTTTTTTGCTGTTTTTTTTTTTCCTTTTTTCCCCTTCCACAACTTGCACTGAACAGGGCTCGCAAGGCCACACAATCTGTTCTATTCCTACAAAAGGTTGCCAGATTGTGTCTACTGAAAAGCTAAGTTCAGCACACCTGTGGAACATGCATCCTTTTCTGTTTTTCCCCTTGTTGACACGTTGACTACTTATTCTTCATGATGGATGTGATTATGAGTCATACAATAAAAGCCTAATGTCTAATGAACACTGATGGAATTAACTACAACAACAACAACATGTTGCATTAATGTACCACACTCGGAAAAGCAATAACCGGAGCCGACGCCGATTCGTCATCGGGGCAAAGGTGGTGGCACAGGAGGAGGCTCGTGGCGCCGCCGCTGTTTTAGAGGAACGGCAAGTCAGTTACAGCAGAATCCCGAGGGTGCTGCGGCGCCTTCGTATCTGTTTAGTGAGCGTTATCTGTTCATATTGGAATAACGTCTCTGTTTATGGTTTCATTCCCCCCGCTGAAAGCTGTACTCGGTCACATCTCCTGGAAAGTCGACGCAACCCCCGTGACAGAATCATTCATTTGCGTTGTCAGCGTGGCATTTATCCTTATTTCAGTCCATTTCCAGGCCTTCAGACGCGTAGACACTGTGAGAGAGAGTCACATTAAAGAGCCAAGTCAGATAGCAAAATCCGATCACAGTTAACATGTGAAGGTAAGATGATGGTAATCTGGAACTCCGGGAGAGACGGTTCAGGGGGTATGGATGTGGCGATGCTGTGATGAACAGTTTGGGTCGATGGGAAATGATAAAAGGCAGTTTGAGACTAAGTTTCTCTGACAAAACAATCAGGTTGAGCGATAATGCAGGATTCGCCGGCCACGCGTACATCAGAGGCAGTTTCCTGGGGCCATGATTTGGTTTCAAGGCATGGTTGATCTCCAAGGGTTTGAGGGCGGGGACATATCGGCAGGTCTGCTGTTAGCTGTTGTCTCCGTGTGATTTATTCTCTTCCTCTCCCTGGAGAAACATGAAGAGACCGTGAGGGGGATCCAGGAGGCCCAGCAGCTGTATTATGGAGATTTGAGTCACCGAAACATTTCTGCAAACACGCGCTGAGATCACAAAATGCCAGCCTCGCTCGTAGCACAACAACCCCGCATTGTCAGAGCTTCCCTTTCTTTTTTTTTTTTTTACCCTTCTCACTTCCCAATTTATATGTAAATTCCACGTTCCTTAAACAATGCGACGTGCACATCCATCCGTTAGCGAAAGGAAGCCAAAAAGCTTCCGATAAACGGCCAGAGCCCTCACATGGAAAGCAGCCATGTGCGTCATTGCAATTTAGCACTTTAACTGTGGCCTTGTGAAAACACCTAATGGCACCTGAGAGTGTACATTCTCCACCATCTGTGGCAGTTTGTGACGAAAAATATCATATTGTGCATGTTCTAACAACCAAAGCTGGCAATAAAAAAAAAAAGAAATAGGAACAAGCTCTCTGTTAAACGAGTGCACTCCGCCCCCCCGCCCCCCATCCACAACACCGACCAGGCAGCACAGATAAAATCAGGCTTAAAGATGATGTTTCATCTCGGTCTGTACAAACTTTACCACATCAGTAAAACCAGACCTTGCACAATGTCAGGCCTCCATCCATCTATCCATCTATCCATCTATCTATAAAACAAGAAGCCACACAAGCAACTGCACTTAAGGCAGGTATTGGATTGTGTATTTGCACTGAAACACACCCACACAAATACATTTGCACCAGACAGGCAATTCCAAGATTCCATTATTTTTTTCCCTCTGAGGAGCACTCTACTCTAATGATCATTTATTGATATGTTCATTAAACATTTATCCACATCAACTAATTGCCATTTGCTTGCTTTTAATGATTAATGGCCCCAAATTAACGTGGAATTCTTTGTTTGATCACACAATATCGTCGTCGTTAACGGCGACTGTTAAAAGATCTCGTGATCGGCGACTGGCGTGCCTCTTAGCGCGTTTGCTTCATTTCTCTCCTCCCAACACCTCAGTGGGAACACGGAGGACCGGCCAACCACTGTCCGAAGGGAAATGCATTTGCGAGATTACCCCACGCCGAGCTCGAGGGCTTTCGGAGAACGAGCTGACGAGCTTCTTCGGCGAGCCCGCGAGCGTCAGTTGATGCCCGACCGCTGTGAGGTGAATTGGCAAACAATATTTCGACGGGTCTGTTTTCAAACTTTTCACTTTGGACGAGACCACCGTGGTGGTCAGAAAAGCGCCGGGTCCATCACACATTTAGATTTCACCACTGACAGAAAACAAGCTTTGAGGTAACGAGCGCTTAAACAGTGGGGACAATCTGAAAGTTGGACCGTTTCCACGCGGGACTGAGCCTCGTGGTTTTGATTGGTGCTGTAATTGTCGATTTATGGTCACCTTGACTACAAATTTCCAACCCGAATGCATATTCACGTGATGTTTGACAATTTAAGAGCTGATTTGCACTTGTAGAATGTTTGAGTAATTGGCTGAGGAGCGGGGACCAGTGTGGTCTGGATGCTCCGCGGAGCGTTAAACGATGTTGAGAGGGTCTGCTGTGGTGTTGAGCTAATACAATTTGTTTCCTGTGCCTCTGCTGCTTTGCCATGCTGGATTAATTTTCTGCTTTCACCGCGCTCCCTCTATAAATCTGAAAGGAGGTAAGCCACCAGCCGCCAACAGAATCGCAGAGACCAGTGTCGAGCTGGGCTCAGCACTGTGTCTTCTTACGTCGTGCGCGCACACACTCCGGGGCATGAGAGCGTGCACACACACAGCACACACACACACACAGGCACCTCTGCCGCACGCACTGTGAGCGATTTTGCCAAACGCTCCGTTGCTCAAGCACAGAAAGGGATTAATGTGTTGGCAGCTGGCCCTCCAGATCTCAGTTCACGACGCTCACCTCCCGCAGCCTTCCCTTCAATGCGAAAAACACATCCTCAGCACCATCTCATCTACATTCGCCTCTTTGTCAGCATTCACTCCCAAAAGGGCGGACAATGAAACCCGCGCGGCTCAGACGAGGAGACGGGGAGCAGGACGGAGAGCGTGGGCCGAGAGCGGAGAGAGGGGGGGGGCGGAGAGGGATTTAGCAAGGGGAGAAATTCACGAGCGTGCAAGCGGGGAAGGAGGGGATGCATGGACGGAAAATAGAAAATAAATAAATAAATAAATAAATAAGATGAGAAATCAGAGGGAGGAGGCGGGGGGCGGATTCAGGCGGAGGGCTCAACAGATGAGGTGGGCCTCTGGGTGGCTGTGGGGGGGGGCAAGGTGAGCACGTGGGACAGACGCATGGCGAGCAGGTCAAATCCATTTACCTCTCTGTGCCATCGGAGGAGGCTGCTGTTAACAAGATGGCAGAGCAGGAGGAGGGGGCTGGACCAAATCTAAAACTCTCTTTGGAAATCAACAACTGAGACAAATAGCCCATGAATAACTGTGAGCGCATGTGCGTGCGGTTGTGCAGAGGAGAAATATCACTGACAGCACCAATGACTGCCTCCCATGAGGTCCGGATCTAACACGACTCAGGGGATCTGCATTTGTGCCCCCCTTATTGCATATTACCAGGGTGATTTATCGCATTATATTCACACACAATATCTTACTAACATATCTGTCCAAGTGTTATAGCAGAAGAAACCAGGGGCTTTTATTGCAGAATGACTTTTCACTGGCTATACACTTAAATTATGCAGTAGCACCCCCTGTGGTTATAGTAGCTCATACAGCTGGATTACTGTGCAAGTGCACCAAAGCCATACAAAATGCCAAACAGTCACTTAACTGCCGCTCGACACAATATGATTTACATCTCCTCTGGATCTGGCTGCTATACTGTTATTTTTCTTCACATCTTTTTTTTTTGCAGTGTGTAGGTGTATCGTGCCCATTTCTTGCCCTAACTCCCCACCAAGCAAAACACAAGTATCTGTCCTTGATTGCTACTCATTATCACACACTTAAGAGCTGAATAAAGGATGGAGAGAAAAAGAGAGTAATTTGGTGCTGGAGGAGACCTCCACCTTTAAAAGGCTACTTGTGTGAGATCATCCTTTTGGAGTGTTTTGATATGTCATTCAAGTGGCAGAGGTCTTTTTCCCCCCCCTGCTGCCTGCGCTGTACTCCCTGAAATACATTTCCACGTTGTTATCTGGCGTCGGCTGAATGGGCCCCCCTCCTCCCCCCGCCAACACGGATGGACCCAAACACAGGCACACACCTGCACTTGAAAATCCAGCGCAGGGATACCAAGACACTTAACTTGTAGATAACAGCAATTTGCATGGACCATAAAGGCCTTTATCGGTGCTTCAGTTTGCAGTCGTGCCATTTTATGGTGCCCACAGAGTCGGTAATAGCTTAAATAGCAAACACAACCATTTCTGCATGTACAAATATGCCCTGTTTCTTCAATTTACTCACTTTTCTGTTGTTTTCAATAGTCTACTGAGTGTTATCCATGGTGGTACAGTAGGCACGCATACCTCTGTTGAGGATTTTCCCTTAACGTTCCTTTCCACGCCTGTATCGGTCTCACTCCAAAAAGAAAAAAGATTGAAACGCTGCTTTGTACTTAAATTTTGCACTTTGCTCCTACATTTCACAGGCACTCAACCTCTTAGTTAAGACCCAAGTTATTAATGTGCTGTGCTCAGCTAGTCACACACGCGCATACGCACACACACACACACGTATACTTTTGTGTGAAGGGCGTTTCATAAAGCAGTGCATTATTGTTATTAGAGCATGGGCGCCGTGCCCAGTTGCCAGTGCCGGGTTGAGCGGAAGCAGTCATTAAATTTAAATTGAGCAATATTTTCTTTTGATGCTTCGGGAGCTCATGTAGGGTGGATTCATATTGGCTTGGCACTACTCGTTTATTTGTTGCATAAACTCAACTTTATTTGCTTCACCCATATGAACGCGTGCGTTCATCACGGGGACACTTTAATAAACCTGATGCATGATGCTAAATTGCTAACTTATTAGCATCCCTTTGATAATGGAGTTTATTGGTTGAATGCACTTTCCAGTCTCAAAGGGTTAAGCAAAGGTGCGGCCGCATCAAGACAGTGTGAAAAAAGAAAAAGAAAAAAACCCCACATTCATCACCTGGAAACACGCTTCCACATTAATATGAATTCATACAGCACACTTGTATATGTGCCTGCATGTATGTAAACAGCTGCATCTTCCATATTCAAACAGCTCCTAATGTGCAACTATTCAACATGAGGCTACATCGGGTATTATTAGTCCTGTCCTCCACCTCCTCCTCCACAGTTGGTCAGGTTCACCCTCCAACACTTGCCAATCATCCTGCTGTCTACTTTGAAATAGGCTCTTGCCTGGGGCTGAAGTAACTGGTGTATCTAGAGCCACCACAGGCTCTGACAAAGCAGACAGTCAGTACAAGCAATCACAGCATAAAAAGAAATACCAGCGCTCGCCAGTGTTTTTTGAAACAGCATTGTCTGCGAGACATTCTGCGGTAACCCCTCTCTCGAACATTTATGAGCTTGGAATTTCAATGTTGGGTCTGGCTGAAGTGTGATCCTGAGACTTTCAGCATCAAAAAGTCAACATACAGAATGTGCTCTATTCGAACACATGTACTTTTATACTCATATTTATTATGCTTTCAATGACAAAGAGTAAAAAAACACTCAAGGAATGAAAGATTAAAAGCTCAGGCATGCAAGGAGGCTACATCTATTACATCTTAATTTTCAAAAGCCAGCTAGAACCTAGATCAGGCATTCATTTTGCAATATCTGACCTGCTGATGATGCTAGCAGCATCAAAGGAATCTGTTCCAAAATATCCCAGAATATCATGGAATCAGTGAAAAGTGTGGCTGTATTACAGTAAAGAGAACTGGATACTGTGTTCGTTCTAAGCAAAGTTTCTCAGCTGGTGTTTACCCTAAAAAAGTCCTTCAGGCTTTCACATTTTGGGGCATGTGTGCATTAGAAATCCTCCCTGGCTGAACTGAAAATAAATACCCCCAAAATAATACACTGATAAGGCTCACATCGCTGTCAGAATCGCTGCATATCCTGGTGGTTCCCGGGGGCTCGGTCAAAAGCCAATTTCAGAACACATGGGAATGCAAGTCCTTTTTATCTATTTTTATTTTGATGTACCGTAATGTTGTGCATTGCAGGTTTAAGCGTGCTTTAATTCCACGCGGTGTGTTTGATTCTTATCTTGGATGCCAACAGAATGAGAGAGCACCTCTCCTATTATCCATTCAGTCAAAGACTGGCAAAGCAGTTAACTGCATGGCTCCTCTGCCCCTCATGCTTTGATCTTCCCTTGGCATTCTCTCAGCCTCAACCCCGTTTTCATCGGTGTGCATTAGCTAACAAAAGGGAGCGAGGAGAGGATAGATATCTCCCTGAGAACGGAGAGATCTCCACCTAGGGACTTCAAAGCAGGCTTTGAAGTTGGGCAGGAGACAGCAGCATCCACAGAAGAGTGGAGCCGCTCCACTGTCCTACTATGCTGCGTCATTAACTCTCAACTGTTACTCATTGTGCTTAGTTATTGAACGAGGGGTGACTCCTCTACTGTGTTTAATGTAGAGTGATAATTTCTTGACGTGAACTTGATTTTCCACACAGGGTCTGTCTTTCAATTTCAGCACCAATCTCCAAATATGTCAAGGTCGAGGAACATACTATCATTTAATCACAGAATGAAGACAAGCAGAGAATTTGAAGGGGTTTAAAATGGGAATACTCGAGCCTGTCGCACACAAAGAACCATAACAATAATGATAACTATGATGATAACGAAGTGTGCATCAAGATTGATGAAAGAGGACATCACTTGAGACCCCATCAGCATCAAAGTCTTTTTGGCAGTTATGTCTCAGGTATTATGACAGTTTTATATGTGCAACTTGCCAAATATTACTTTATATAAGTGTTTAATAAGTTGCAGACTTGATGCCCAGTACATTTAAATGGATTGGCTGTCAGTGTTTCTGTCGTTCATCAAATCACTCTGAAAGTAATCCAATTGATATTGTTGACCGCTGTTGGCGTTGTTATGATTGTGTTGTGGATTGAGCCATCCACTTGAGTTAGAAAGATTTATAAAACAACATATTTAAAGTTTTTGTTATCGTTCTCATCCTTGGTGTAGACAGCCCCTTTATCCCCCTTTTTTTTAAACCAAAAAAACAGCAACAATCATTTGGGCCAAATCTCACCTGTATACAGTACTTGCATACCTGTATACCTGTCAGTATGTACTCATGCTGGGTATGACATCATCAGTCTGTCTGTCGCCACTTTTGTCCACAATTAAACACCTCAACAACTACTGGATGGATTGCCATGATTTTTTTTCATGGTCTCCAGAGGGTGAATCCAATTGACTTTTCCTCTAAACTTTTCCTCTGCAGTTTTTTGTGTTGCTAATGTGCTAACATCAACACGACGCACAATTAAATACTAAGATAGTGAACATGGTTAACCATATGCCTACTAAACACCAGCATGTTAGCAATATGATCGTGAGCGTGCTACAGTAGCATGCTGATATTAGCATTTATCTCAAAGCACCACTTTGCCTATGTACAGCTTCACAGAGCTGGCGGTGTGACTGTAATCTTACCGTATATACCAGAAACATGACTTAATTTGCTAACTCCTTTGTTGCAGTCACTTACTAACTGTATGTAAAACATTAGAGCAGACTGGAAGAACACTCAGTACAGTTCAATCTCTCCTTTCACCTCATAATGTCTCCTTTCCAACACTAATTCAAATATAGCAGTTACACAGTTCGGTGATATTTTTTAGGCACCAGGTATCGCTCTCATAATGACCCTGAAGACGGCAATGATGGTGACTACTAAGTAGTTTTTGATGTTCTGCTGGATCTGTATAATTCACCCGGGCATTCTAACTACGGTTCTCAAGGTTTCTTCTATCTTCCTCTAATGAGATATTCATGAGTTTTACTTGTTCTCATTTGGGGGTCTAAGATCTGAGGTGTCATTTTCATGTATTGTTTTACTTGCTGTTTCATAATGTGGGTTTTGTCAGTATGTTTTATAGATGCATTGTGTTGGTGCTGCCTTTATTTTCCTGACACCAAACAGAAAAATCTGTCTAATCTAACCTTTTGGGCCAAACACTAAAAACAGATCCAGCACCCAGGTACCGTTGGGTTTTGAATAACCTTTGCTGTTGCTCTCTGAGAGTGTGTTTAGGGGTTCTGTTTGAAGTGAAACTGGAAAATAGCTGAGGTGCCTCCATAAACCAATCCCAGAGGACTTTTTTTCTTTGTCTTTGGCTCTCGTTCCACCTCCACCTTTCTCCTCCTTCCTCTCTACCTTCCTTCCTCTCTCTGTCAAAGCAATAGGGCATATATTGATTACCTCTGAGTGTGTGCAATACCTAGGAGTCATATGCATCTTACCATCCTCCCTCTGAGTTACCTCACATCCCCAGTTTATCATCAGTATTCCGCAAGGCAATGCATCTCACGCAGCGATGTTTTCTTCTCCATAAAGGGATTTCTTGAGAAGTTATATCTCTAATACACATACCCACCGGCCCAATGTTAGTAAAACACTATCAAATAAGCCTTAATGATTTTATGTGCCCTGAAGTTTGTGGATGTTTGAATTTGCAGAGAGACTACTGTCTGACTTTTTCCACAGGACAGCTATGCAACAAAAATGGAGCAGCCAAACAAAATAGCAATACAATAGCCAATTAGCATTACTGCCAACATTTAGCCGTATAATCCAATAAAAATGGAAGGGCAATGTTGTTCTTGGAATGTAAGGAGTTTGGCGTGATGGTGGTCCTGTGATTAGCAAAGTCATCTGACAGTGAAAAGGCCCTTGGTTTGAAGCCACCAGCTAGCTGGAGCATTTCATTGTGCAATACATGGAGGTCAGGTGGATTTGAAACTCCCAATGACCCGTAGCTGCGAATGTGTTTGTCCATCTGTATGTGTTATTTCTGTGATAGAGTGGCATCCAGCATAGAGGCCAGCTTACATCCGCCTTTCACCTAGCGCATGCGGGGATAGGCTCCAGCCTCCTGTGACCCTAGACAGGATAAATGGCATAGAAAATGTACAGATGGATGAAGCACAACAAACAGCCAGCAGTGCCCCATAAACACAAAATGACTGTAAATCAGAGATGAATATATATTTTTCTGTCCGTCCTGCATATAGTGTTAGAGAGACATCATGTTTTCAAACATCCAGCATGAGGGGATTTGGTGTTTTCGGACGGATCCATCAAAGACAGAGGAACCAATAAAGCCCAGTTGTCCCTTTTAACAAGCAATAAGCCCGGGGAATTAGTAAAGATTTTCTCTCTCGTTTGTTTGAAGTCTTATTCCCACTCCGACCAAAGCGACGTGGTTGGTTCAGCCTAGGTGTTGATGAGCCATGTCATCCCAATTAGGCCAGCACCAAAAAAGCAATCTGTCTTCAATTGTTATCTGAAGAAAATAAGGGTGGAGAGGCGAGACCGAGCGAACCAGAAGGAGGTGTTGATAAGCAGTGGACGACTGAACAGAGAATCATTTCTCTAACATGTGCTACCACACAGTGTAATCACATTGATTGAAGAAGGGAGTTTATTTTGCCTGTGCACAATTTGTTGTTGAGTACTAGCAGGCTGACATTTGACATTTCTGATCTTTCAGGGGAATAAACAGCTGGCTTGGCGTCAGGAATATAAATATTTCATACCATACTATCTTTGGTTCATGATTATATTGATCAATATTTTTTGTATTAATGTTGCATGGAATGTAGTCTGTGGACGTGACCACTTGAAGAGCATCTTCAGCATCTGTTTCGTTTTTTTACTCAATGTCTTTACGATGGTTTTACAAAGCTAGCATGTGCTTTATGGTTCAATGTCATGACTAGAATGAAATTGTATTCCAGTCATTTTCAGCAAAGAAGCCCCGAAAACTCACAGCTGACAGAAAATTAAAGTAAAAAGACAATGAATGACCACTGGCCATGTCAAAATAGGATTGTTTTGGTGAGTTGGACTTCTTGTTTTCCTGAATTATATTGTGCCAAAAACGATCACGGATGAGTATTCATACGCACCTTTGAACAAACTGCAGTAAAACGTTTCGCACCACCACCGAGTTGAAATGAATTTAACCTGACTGTGTTTCAGTTTGAATCCCTTTAAAATTTCAGTTGTTATTCAGATCACCCAGCGGGCTGTCTGGGGCTTAAAGGGTTCCATTAAGTACAAAAACGTTAACAGCTCCATCAATCATCACGCTGATCTGATGGAACTCATCAATCAGAAGCAAAACACATTATTTAATTATATCCCTTGTATGTTCCACAGAAAATAGCTTCTTGTTTTCTTTCAGACAATAACTTTGATAATTGGCAGAAGGTGAACAGCCCATCCTTGAAAACTGTCACAAGGTATTAAAGGTACAGTGTAATATGATGAGAAATGTAGTCGTTTCCTTCCAGTGTTATTATTTGCTAAATGGGATGACATGTTCTTTACTTCAAATGGCTCATTTTGTTGCTGTTATTGTTACTTTGGGCTGGCTGGGAAATTCATGTGCCATGGTTTGCTTCCTCTTTTTTTTTTACCTCTGTGTTGACTGTATATGTTTTTCTATCTTTCAAGTAATGCCCTTGCATTTCATTCCCAACCTTGGTCTCAGTTGCAAACTCAGACACATGCCAGATGGGGACTGGCAGGATTAGGTTTCATTTATGTATGTGAGTAAAATGAGCCATTTCCACTTTGGCCTTGACTAAGGTCTCCAAAGATTATAAACCTTCAGAAACAGACAAAAGATGCACTCGCAGTGCAGACTGAAATTAATTAGATAGTTATCCTGGACGGTTGCCACTGCACTTCTGTGAGAGTATTTTAATTTTTCTTGACCTCCTGGCAGAGTGGAATAACAAACAGACAATTTTGCATTCCCCGCTTTGCTCCCTGTCATACGGCAGCCACAAATGCACATTTTAATAGGGCAGAGGACAGGTTAAAACACTGAATGCAGAGACCACATCATGCAGCATGCATAGAGCGATGGGCCCTTGTTAAAAGGTGTCTAAAGCCACGCATATTCAGCTTTCAGGTTACACAGAAACAACTGTGATCAAATCAGCCGTCACTGCACTGTTGAAACGATACATGTTTTGCTAACGCTTGTCTTTGCCTCCCTGACTCACCTACACCAACAGGTTGCGGAGCATAAATTAAGACCGCGGTGAAGGAAATAAATCTTTGTCGCCGTGTGTTGCGGCGTGACACCCGTGCTCCAGTTAACACTTTGCCTGATGTGCACTTAGCGTGCGCGCGGAGAGCCGTTCGCCTTGAATATGCAACCCGAGCGTAAACACAGGGGCACTTTGTAGCGACGCCGAGGCCTAAACAACACTTGTCACCCTCCTTTCAGCCTAAGCAATCACTCTGTTCGCGAATGATACAGCAGCCTTTAGAAGAGCGCCTCAGGTGTCGCCTCTTTTCTGGACGGTTTTAGCTCATATTTTGGGTCTGCCATGAATAAATAATGCAAGGCTTTTATGACAGGGACAGCGAGGAGTCAAGCCATGGTTGAGGGGAGAATGGAAAGGGTGTATGTGTATGTGTGTTCCACAGAGATACAGAGCATGCATGTTTGTGTATGTGTATGTGTGTGTGTGCATGCGTGTGTGTGTGTGTGTGGAGAGTGTTTAGTGGATGCAGCTGGACTGGATGTATTATTGATGTGCTGTTAGCACTCCCAGGGAGTTGCAGTCTCATCAGAGTTTGCCAGGGGATTAACAGACTCAAAAAAGCAAACCGGGGAAACAGAGAAAAGGCACGGAGCATATCCCTCATCCGAATCCCACCGCCCTCCATCTCCCCCTTGCCCCCCCACCTCGCAGAAATGAGCCATCATTTAAAGGCAAAATGCATTATCTTCATATGAGACATCTGGCTGGGTCCGACACAGTAGAATTATTGATTAGTTTTGATGTTATTTAACAGCCCGCCACCGTGGTGCAGTTTTCAAACGACGCTACATTTGTAATGACTTTCCACATGATTACACAGTTGGCACAGTTATGAAATGTTTAACCATTGCTAGTTATATGCGTCTGCCTAAAGATTAGTAAATCTTTTCCACCCCGAACAGCACACACACACACACACACACACACACACACACACATACAAACAGTGATCTACAATACAGGTCCAGTCAGTGTATCAACAAAAGGCCGCATTCCCTCCCTGCTTCCTGTCATCTTCTATTATGGTTTCATTAGGCCGGGGAGAAGCACAGCCGGCGGATGGATGGATGGAGGAGCACCATTCCTTTTCTAACTCACCAATCAGGGCCAGACAGAGCACCGCAGAGACTCATACATCCACCTGCTTCACTCGCTCTTTTCTTCGCCCCCCCCTTCTCCCTTTTTTGCTCACTTGTCTCCCTCACGTCCTTTCAATTTATGTTTGCATTTCTCTTTCACAAGTCACCGTACACACGCCCAAAGTACACTTAAAATACATTTTGGCTTTTTGCATTCAATTTGCGGGGAAGTAAATTGACGGGAAAAACAAAACAAACATCTAAATGACCTGAGAGTCTGCAGCCGTGGCAGCCTCTGTGTGAGGCTGTGCGACACCACGCGGCGTTCTTTCATGCTCACGGTGACGATGACAGCACATTTGAAAAAAGATAAATCTTTACCATGCTGACCATTTCCTTTTAGTGTGTCAGCATACAGTACTAGCATTTGTGCTAACGTTTGCCAATAAGAACAAAACAGAACCAGTAGAGCTGAGGCTATTAGGAACACCGTCATCATCATCTCACAGTGGGGCTACAGAGCAAGCCAGAAGTCCTCATCCTCAGGGGAGCATGAACGTCTCCGCAATAGGCGATGGTGATCTGTCAGATTGCTGTTGAGGTGTTTCAGTCAGCGCATGAGGCGTAGGACAGGGGGACTGTCAGTCCTCGCAGCCCGCCTGCCCTCATGCTAAAAGATGCTACATCTGTCAGTTTCTCCTCTCTGACTCATTGTGAGTGGGCGGATCTGTCGAGGTACCCTGGTGATGACCTTGAAACAGAATTTGCGGAGCCTGAGAAATGATCAGTGCTCGCAGCGGGTTCACATGCTGCACCTCGACTGGTTGCGAGCGTTGCTATCTGTTTTTCTTTTTAGGGTAATAGCCTGTTTGAAATGTATGAGCACATGTGACGGTGTGTTTTAGACCACATGCATGCACACACACACACACACAGAAAAACAAACTGACTTTTTGTCAATGGGTGCAGTCGTATGTGCGTGTGTGTGTGTGTGCGTGCAAAGCTCCAAGGTGTCTCAGCACAGCAGGAGAAATACGTTCAGCGCGGGGGCACCTTCACAGGGTTGACGCAAAAGGCAGATCCCAGCCTCCTGCCAGGCCCGACTCCAGCGAGCTGGGAAGACGGAGAGACTTTAGAGTGCGGGGTTCAGTCCTGGGAATCCACCCTGAACCCACATTAAAGACTGAAGATGCCAGACCGCACCAGCCTTGAAGATCAAATAGAGCGGAGATGCAAGCTGTGAGCCAAGAAGCTTTTCGCCATGCCAGTGTTTAATTATTGACATTTCTGCGAGTCAGTTTTGTCAACTCAGCAAGAGAGAACACACTTACATTTTGCTTTAACGCAATTAGTTTCATCAGACCAAGGCTCGCCTGAACTGCACTATGATGAGCTGGCTGTAAATAAAGTACAACTCCAGAAACTTGTATTTACATATACTTTGAAACCACAAATAAACAAAATGGAGGAAAACAAGGAATACATGCATACATTTTCGTACATTATGACGAGGCCATGCTGACATTCTACTTACAGCCTAGCGCCCAGGGCCGGATCAGTACCTTCAGGGGCCCCTGGGCATTGTCTTGGATCTTGGATCGGTAATGTTGATGATCGGTCCCGCCCCGATTTATTTTTAGCC
>JBCAUF010000036.1:20689557-20705705 GCA_038406115.1 Haemulon aurolineatum
CAATCACAAAGGGCCCCTCTTGGCTCAAGGGCCCCTGGGCAAATGCCCAGGTTGCCCGTATGGTAGATCCGGGCCTGCTAGCGCCTGCGCTATTCAGATAACTATGAGCGCTTATCAAACATCAAGCCCCTAACATGTACTGTCCTTTCTCATGTGAGCAGTCTCTCCTTGATAAGCTGCACTCGGTCAGACGAAGCACTTTTCAGCTTTTGTGAAAGACTCCCCTCTTATGAATGATGGAAGCGGCGGCGTCGAAGCCTTGGACACGCGGCGTCTTCGCCTCAGTTCTTATGACTGACAGCTGACAAGGATTTCCTCACAGTGTAGGGTCTAAGAAGCCCACATCCCCGGGCACCGTAATCCTAATATAATTATCTACGCGCTGTAAAAGCCTGTTGCACTCTGAAGCAAATCACATTAAGGTGCAAGGGGTTTCAGACGTGTGCCTTTATCCCAGCGAGCAGGCACAGCATGCGGCCGGCTCATGTGTCATTTCCTATACGCCGCGATATGACTGACACCCGGGGAGGCGGCGGCGGTTTCGCTCGCACGGCCGCTCTTCCAGCCGAGAGCGATGCGATGCGAGGCAGAGAGAGCGGCGGTGCTGCGTGACGGCCGCAGTGGAAGGAGACGGGAAAACGTAGGACGTCGAGGATGTTTAAAGACCGAGGCTAACAGGGGACTGAAAAAGAAGGTCATGCAGCAGGATAAATATATTATACTCCAATGATAAGTGTGGAGTTTCAGGGGTGACATTCTGTTTTGCCATGGATCTTACACTCTCACCCTGCTATCAATGGAGGTCCAACCACTGGGCAAAATGGAGATGTATATTTTGCTTTCCAGATTGTTAAAATTAACCCCACTGAACTGAAAAAAAGTGTATGAATTACCAAAGATTTTCCAGGCTTGGGAGCCATGACACAACTGCGAACTAACTGAAGTGGATCAATTTCCAAATGAGACACCAGTGAGTTCTGAATGATCATTGTTCTGCTCAGTCCATTACAGTCATTGCCTTCCCCCTGTATTAAACTTATATTAGGATCTTTATTACTGTGTATTGTCTGGAGAGATGATTCGCCCTGAAAGGCACTTGTGTGTGGTTCCTTAAGTGTGTGCCAAGCAGCTGAAAGGGACCAACAATCTATTGATTTTTCTCCTCGTCCTTCAGAAACCCCAAAACCTCAATAACCATGTTTCCATGAATTTATCTCTGTGCACCTTTAAAAATATTCATTCAGTGAAGGTTGATGAGAACAGCAAAATTCTGAGATAGCTTTTACTTAAAAAGACTTAATGCACATTATGGGAGATGGAAACTACTTTTTTGAATAAGTTTTGATTTAGTGGATATTTAACTGACATGACAGATCAGGTTTTTTTCTGCTCAGAGAAGAAAAAGAAGAAGAAGTTGTTTCCGAAGATTAAAGTCTTCTGAAACTCCTCATTGTTCCAGAAGGATCTGATGTAAACAAACAGAAACGCCATATTTTCATCACGCTTTCTACATTTTTTCAACCGTTTGAGGTTCAGCTGGTGCCCCTTTAATCACGTCGTCTTGTTGCCCTTCCTCGTCTGCAATAGTTTCATGAGCGCTACATGCCGCCTATCTCATTGAACCGAACCTGAAGGATGAGACTCATCCTGTGATGAGTGAATGTTCCTCAGGAACGGAGACGACAATCGCAACAGGCAGACATGGATCTGTTGAGTCGTTTGCTTCCTTTTGTCCACATTTATTCGTTTTAGTTTGAGTTTTCTGATTGTATTTGTACAAAAGCAAATCAATTGAGCAATCAGAGTTGGATGGTGTCAGTACGGCCAGACACTATTCAAATATTGATTCTTTTAATTTGGTTGCATAAGTTTGCATAACTTGGTTGTGCAACTTTGATCAATCGAAAAAAAAAGAAAAAATAATCTAAGTTGCACAACCGGGTTACAGCCAGGACTCTTAAACCTGCTCAGAGAATACGAGCCAGACAGAGAGGATTGCTGTCCTCTGAGCACCCACACGATGTATCCTCATTCAAGAGGCCTCAGGGAATGAGTGACAGCTGTCAGTTCATCCATAAGCACACCCTGTAAGATATCCATTATATCTACAGCAGTCAGTCATCTGAGCAAAAGCAAGTTACTTTAATCTTGTGTGTATGAAGAGGAGTGTGGGTGCTGCATGTAGGCAGGTGTCTACAGTCACTGTGCTGCACTACGCTCTGTTTTCATGTAAACACTGAGATGGATCCTAACAGTCCCTGCAAGAGTGAGACTGAGGGCAAATTTCCAGCCATAATTAGACTTTCAGGTTGTATTCCTTTATATACAGTAGTACATTGTTTTTGTACGAGAACAAAAAGTACAAAGACCCAAATAATGACCTTTGCAGCTGTGCTCTGTGATCAAAATAAAAAGGGAAAAAGAGCGATTTCCATCACACAATTCATGGAAACAGACATTTCCTTTATCATGATCCCATCCAACCAAAAGAAAAAAAGGCCTTCCTGCTGATGCATGGCTTCTGTTGAGAGGACTCCTTCCGGTATTTCCTTGAAAGTTTTTTAATTTGCGCTATTGTTAGCCTCACAAATCCAGTGACATTCTGATAAAAAAGTCTGGCCTCCTTCGCGTGTCGATACGGGTCACGTGATCAGAAAGGGCCGCATCACGACGGCAGGTTTCAACGCGTGTCATCTCACGGCCCGGGATTGCGGAGTGTCGACAAAATCCTGCCATTGTGCCCCGGACGGTATCTGAAAACGGCACAATTGTGGCTTGGTCTGCAATGAGTCAAATCCAAAGAAGTGCAGTACAAAGGTAAGCACTGGGCCCTCCTTTTGTGCCTCATTTCCCTCAGCACCAACACAGCTGGCAGAAGGAGTTTCCCAGACAAAAACCTTCAGTGTATTTACTGTTATTTGCCACATTATTTCTATTTGGCCCCCTTTAAACCTCAGTTTTTATACTGTAGGCGTTGGCTAGCCTCTGTTCCTTGTCTGCCCTCCTCTTACAAGTACCATTAAGTTCTGTGGATGTACTCGTATATACAGTATGTTCTCATCATTACATGTGCTCTTACAGTCCACTGCTACTACTTGTCTGAATAATTATATATATATTATATGTATTTGGCTTCATTCTTCTACCATTGCCTGTTTTGTTGTCCTCCTCCTCAGAAAAATTAAGAAGAAGAAAAAAAAATATTCAAGGACCTTTCAAACTGTCAGACCTTAGTGACCTCTGTCCATGCCAAACTGTTTATCCTGCATCTGCATCAGCTTAACCTTGTCAGTCTCCAGCCTTATTACCAGGCCTGCTTATTCCATACATTACTAGTGCATGCAGATGGAGAGTGTTCAGCAAACTCAGTCAGGCATAACTAATCACTCTTGCAGATTGGTTCCCGGTTTTGACAGGTAGCTCTGGTGGTTTGAGTGTGTGATTATGTGCATAAATATCAGCGTGTGCACAGGTTGCCATTGTCCTCGCTGGTTCTCCAAAAACAGACTCGGAGCCAAGGTCGTGACATTAGCCCTCGTTTTTTTTTTTTCCGCCCGTACCTGCTGGACATGTGTTTTAAGTTTCAGTAAAAACAATGTGAGAAGTATTTCTGAAATCACTTCCCCCTGAGGCAAAAATTTTTATCCACATCCACTCTGTTTTTGTAGGACAAAGACTTCTAGTGTTTTATGTATGAGAAGCCGTTTTATTTCAGCTACAGTCCAATCATACGGCAATAACTCTTAATTGTCAGATATGCAGACTGGGATAGGAGACGAATTTAAACTAAAAGCATTTAATCATTTTTTCTTCGAAAGAACTGATTTGATTAGCCTCACGGAGTGATTGTTGTGGGACTATTTCTCCAGAATATTTCTCCAGAGTTTCGTGTCAAGAGCCCAAACCCAGACACGGATAGAGCAGAGCCATTGCCGTCAGACGCGAGATGCACGCCGTCATCTTTTAAGCAGAGAAGCAATTCCGGGGGGAGACGTTCGTTTTTTCGCTGCAGAGTGGCTCCTCTTACAGTCGCGCGGCTCCAGCCCGACAATTCAGCGCGCGGTTTCGTTTTCACGCGCCGAGCCTGGCAGCAAAACCACATCTGAATGCATGGAGTGGTCTCAGCAGCCCTGACTATAAATGAGGCCCAGGCATTGTTGTACATCACATAAAGACCAGTGGGAGAAAACTCACACTTTTCAATTATTAAAAAGGCACGGGGAATTTCTGAGGTCTCATACGTTTTGTATGTGGGTGGATCTACTTATGAGGAAGCGCCGTCTGCCAAGTTTTTGTGGAGAGAAAAAAAAAAAAAGACATGGTGTCTTTACCTCTTTCAAGTTGCAAGTCAAATTGACCTGTTCCAATTTCTGGTTTGCAACCGTGGACGTGTATTCCTTTCAGCACTGTGCCTCCTTCGCATGCCTCAGTGTAACGAACTTTAAAAAATAAATCTTTTCTTGGGCAGACACAAGCTCCCCCAGTGTCTTAATATCACAGAGATAATCTGTGAGTGAATTTGACCCAGTGGTGGGTCTATCCGCTGCAAAACATTTTCGTACAACATGAAAAGACATTTTCATTTCCGGATGTCTGTTTTCCTCCTCCGCTCTCTCTGACCAAGCCTTGATATATTATCCAAGGGCAGTCTTTTCTTTCTTTTTTTTTTGGTAAGGGGGCAAAATAGGTAAACAGAGGCACTAATGTGGGGGTCCTACCATCATTACACTCCCTCTAAATCATTCACTAGAAGTAGATAAGGCAGAGCTCTCAGAGTGCCCGGGAGGTAATCGACTCGGTGCAAGATGTTGTCGGTCAGCTGACAATACAGAGCCGCCTAACGCTGGTTAGTCACATGGAACAGCGGTTTAAACAGTGATTTTCTTCATGTTGCTCACCCATGATTACAGCTGATCCGCGGTATCGAGCAAGCCGATCGTTTTCTGAGGTTTAAAGCATGGCTGACTTATGTGATTACTACCGAAGCTGTAAATTATTCAACCGGCGTGCGTCAACATCTGCGCTCAGAAAATATGTCATCATCATCCTCGCATTCTCCCCGACACCTACTCAAACGTGCATTTTTCTCGCCGACTGTCAAGTGCCTCGCCATCAGAATAATGCCAACTCACTGAAGGGAGCGCCTGAATTTCAGAAGGTTACAGTGTGGGCCCAAGCCCGGCACACGGCAAATCCAAATTTTCTTGCCATGTGACTGGCATGTGTCGCGACGCGCCGGGAGAGACTCGAACAGGCCGCAGAGACAGTTAATGGCCAGGTGACACCACACACACACACACACACACACACACTGTTCCCGCACAAGAGGGTGAAATGAAAGTAGTTTGTGTCTGAGCCCCAAAGAAACAAACCAACCCCAGTCAAGGTGTGGTGACTCTAATTTAAAGTCCGAATAGCCTCTGTATGCTGATGGGTTTTGAATGAAACAGGGCAGGCAGGTGGGACATAACAACTACTGTAAGAGATGAAGATTAATGGATGGGCGTATGTCAGGATATTACTGGTTGAAACTGGGTGGTTCTGTAAGCACATGTCATATTTCGCTTTACATGATGAAAACATTGTATGTTATGTTAATCCTTTATTTGTTTGAGAGGGACAATGTACATTAATTGACATTTTAAAAAGTTAAAACGTAAATGCACCCAATTATAGCCAAAAGGCTAGTTTCCATTGGCAGTCCCCCTGCCAGAAGGAGCGTGGCAATGAGACCGATAATAAAAATAAAAATGGTAAGTAACCAAGACATATAAATACGCAATATTGTATTAGCTTGTGTTGTATTTTTTGGCATATATTGTTAAATAGGTGCACAATACTGTATGGCTGCCGGTGTGATCTAAAGGGGTTAAATTTCTCATAATTTCGTCTCGACTTTGAGAGTGAAAGTGAATTTCTTTGCTTTGAACAGACGTTATCAGCTCGGGAACTTCTTGTGGGTGAAGAAAAGAAAAAGGCAGACAGATAAGAAGAAACCGCAACTAAATGAAATCACTCATTCACCAGACCGAACAGTCAGTCGGAGAGCTCTCTCACTGCCTCTGAAAACTAGTCAATGTGCTGAATTGCCTTCAAAAGACCTAGCAAACAGCCCTGAACGCCCCGCAAAAACTATATAAATGGCACCAAAGGCCACGGATGTATTAAGAGAAATGAACACTGTGTTCCAAGATGGTGCCCTGCTCCTCTGCTCAAGTGCTTATACTGTACAGTGAAAACCTTTTTTTTTCTTTTTTTTATGCTGCTGCAGGTTCCTGCACTGTCAGACCAGTGGAGCACACACACTCGTTATAGCGACTTCCTCTGGCTGTGCCGGCGGACTTCCTGCCGCCTTCCAGCACACAATGAACACGCGGGAAATACATTACTGATAAGGCTTCTTGAGACTTTTAATTTTTTATTGGACCAAATGGATCAAACGTAGATAATGTAAAGAATCATTTTGGCACGTGTGTATGTGATGCTCAGAAAATGTGCTCATTTCACAGCGTTTCCTGTTACAATGAAGTGTAAAAGTTATTTTTGGTCAGCGTGTCTCATGATACTCCAACAGCAAACGTGGCTTGGTTGGGCCAGTGTGTCTGTAGGCCCTCTCGAATATTCCAACATGGGCTGCTTTGTGTGTAAGTGTATGTGTGCGGGGGTATATATCTGTGAGTGTATTTATGGGAAATCTATAAAAGCAAAGCATGGCACTCTGGAGAAACCTGATTAGGCTTGAGTTGAGCTCAGAAATCAAAATTAATTTGGGAGATGCTCCGGCTCTCAACCATTACCTGAGGCAGAGCCATTTAGTGAAGGAATAGCTGCTCGGCCCCGCCACGTGCACGCTTAATCTAAACCGAGCTGATACAAGCGTTATTTCGGTCGCTGGTGCACCACTGATGCGAGCTCCTGGTATGCGGGGTAATTAACATCCATAGCTGCATCACGGGGAACATTCCTCATCGTCATGGTCTCTGAGTGCAGGTTACGTGCTCGCGTAGCTAAATAGAACATTACTCAGGCTTTAGTGACAAGGTCCAAACAAGAGAATTCATTCTATAGACGTTTTTCTCTTTTAAGAAATCAATAATTTGCTTGATTGCAGTCTGAGGTTATATGTTTTAAAAGTTAGCCATTAGGGACTAATGGGTATTCATGTCTCTCTGCCGGTCATTCATTAGCCAAACGTAAACCCATCCGAGGGCTGTGTGTCCCTGTGTGTGTATGCGTTCAAATACCGCTATGGGCACTATGCCTTGCCACGCAGTGACATATTTACTTCATCCCATTTCTCCACAGGAGTTGGCTTTTAAGAGAGCTCGTGCTCCTTTGTACTCGAGCACGAGCTCCGGCGGGACATGTGCGTTTAGCAATTCTCTCTTATCTTCTTCGACCCTTTGTGACGGCACGCCGAGTGACATTTTCATTTGCCAAACTTAGCCGAGTAGTGCGAGGACGCGGCTGAAGTGTTTTACAACAGGACGGAGCCATAAAAAAAAAAAAAAAACGGGGTTGGAGATAACTGTGAAGAGGTGACATTGTGTTATTTATTTGATCAAGTTACACTCGTGAGCACCTCCATTTAATGATAGATACGCCTCAGTCATAGTTCACTAATGAAGAACTAAAACCTAATGGCTCAACAACTGAAGGCCAAGGACAGTTTGCCTTTGGAGTGCACAGTCTTCAGTAACAGCACATTGTGTTGATATTGTCGCAGAAATAAAATATTTTCATTGTGTGAAAAAAAAAAAATGGCTGGAAACTCACTTTCTGTCAAGGTCTATTCATGATACATCCTTTGATTATTTGTGGGCTTAGCAGATATTAGTTTTGAGCTGTGTCCATATATCCCCTAGCCTTAAAATTAAGCTCAATAAGCCAGCCTTTACTCCAAAGATTCATGATTTTCAAAATCAATCTGTTCAGCTTCTCTCATGGGAGTAAAATCTAGTTATGGATGGATGAGAGAGAGCCATGGATGTGATTCAAGCGGATATTCGGCCAGTCCTCGGACTCCCTTTTTATTTTACTTTTTTTTTCAAACAAACATGAACAAAAACACCCATCTGCCAGCGACAACTTACAACATATCCCACAGGCCGAATCCTGCCCTGTCTCAAGTCAGTATTAGCATCGTGCCCTGAGGGTTTCTGAGTAATGTCCGTTCAGCGATATGTTATAAATCTCTGCTGGAAGATGGTCCAGATGTGGCCTCCTTAACGTTCCGAAATGACAGATCAGTACCATTAAGTACAGAAATAATCCTTTCATATGGAAATTCATTAAAAATCTCTCTATACCACAAGGTAGCAGTGGGGCGAGCTAGATCCATTTTAGCAGAATACATTTCCCTGCTGGAAGCAATAATTTATCAGGCAATTAATATTTCAGACAGGGAACTGACACGTCTTTACAAGGTAAAGTCAGCAAGAAAAGTCAGGGACCTTTCTTAATCTTTATTATAACAATACTTCAGCCCCAAAACTGTGTGTTTATGCTGCCAAAAAAACCCAGAAAAATATCTCCTTTGTTACCTGTTACTGTAACACACCGAGGAGAGAGACCGTGGGCCAATTTGTTCCGGTGAATAGGTGTTATGTACCTGTTTTCTGTGAGGAACTTTGAATTTCCTGTTGGGTTTGGAAGCCCGGGAGTGGAGTGTAAAATCTGACCCTGGTAAACGATGAAGGAAAATAAGCCTCTACCTCGCTGTTAGATTTGCAGAGATGATTATTATTACAAAATGTGACACTATCTCGAACATGCTCGATTATTTACCGAGTTAAAAAAAAACAGCGCTGCCACGTTAGCAGCCTCATTAATTGCAAGGTCGGCCTCACAAGTGGCAGCACCTCCACCCGTGTGCAAGAACATGTCAAATTTCACCGACTTCAGTGGCCTTCGCTGCCAGGAACGATAACAAGAGCTCTTATTTCCTTCTGAATAGAGCTGTTTGTTTTAAAAAACCGACCCGCAATTCTTCAAAGGAACTGCACGGAGACTCTTTAACATCCTCATTACGTTGATCTCTGCTGGCAGAGGGGAAAGACGGAATGTGACAGAGGGGAAAATGGAGAAGAATAAAGCCGAGCGAGCGAGGAGGAGTCGAGGCGCGCTCGTGCGGTAGGCGGGCTGGGACCACGGAGTGCAAAAGCCGAGTGAGATGGAGTGAGACGGCGGCGGGCGCGAGAAAAGTTGTGGAACGGGCGAATTTGCAGTAAGCTAATGAGCGTACCAAGGGGCACATTAGTTATTTATTTCCTGAGCTTGTTTCGTTAAGAGAAGGGCACAGCAATTAGCTTTGAGGAGATGACATCCCCGAGCGCCCTTGTGCTCGGCCGCGAGGCAGCACGAGAGCCCTGTCTGAAATGCTAAACAACCTGTAGGGCCCGGCACTGAGGGGATGGGGGGTGGGAGGAAAAAGCGTCACGCGGGTGACCCGGCGTGACATCTCTGAAGCAGCGTGGCCAGCTGGAGCTACATTATGTGGGAGTGAGGGAAAGTGATAGTGGCTGGCTTGAAATCCACCATACCTCAAAAAGAGAAAGGTTATGTGGACTGGGGGGGGGGGCGAAGAGGATAGCTCTGCATATGAAACAGGGTCTCACATTATTTTCTATTTTCTCACACTGTAGCCTTCTCTCTCCCTAAGAATCCTTGAATGAATCTCAGCCTGCATGTTCTCTATTAGCCTGCGCCAACTGTTTGAATTTTGATTTTATTGGCAACGGAGGAAACTATTGGGATTGTAAATTCTGGCTCGGGAGAAAAATTTAATATCGCGATCAATAACGTGTCATTAACGGAAAAAGATGAGGTCTGAGGAAGGAAAGCACGGAGCCCGAGCTGCAACAGTCTCATTTTAAAGCAAGCCCCCGAGACGCCAGGGCTGAACCCGGCACACACACACACACACACACACACACACACACACGTGCAATTTCCCCTAAATGCATCGTCATTAAGTCAGTCCTATGAATCTCATTAACGAACAACCTGACTCTTGTGCCAAAGTCACGTTTTTAAAAATGCCAGGCGAGGATGCTTTTTCAAAAGGGAGCACATTCGGCGCAGCCCGCTGATACACATGGAATATGCCGACATGGAAAAAAAAAACACAAAACACAAAACAGAAAGATCAAAGGAAAACACCTCTCGTCTTCCGCACCAGAAATTCCTATTTGTGCACCTTCATTAGAGGAGGCGATGTGCTCCAAACAAGAGAGGATGGGAGCTCGTTTGAAAATGTCAGCCTTCTAAGATATTAATTGGAGCTGAGGCCCTCCAATCAGGGGAACAAAACAGTGTGTCCACAGAGGTGAGTGGTAATGAGCTGCGCTTTGTATGTGGGGGAAGTTTGGCTGATTGAAATTACACGGCAGTGTCTGACCAAACCGTAAACATAGTCATTTAGTCTATAATAAGTGCAGCATCCTGCTAGTTTTCTCCCCTGATTCAGGACAGTTACCGTACAGTGTTTTAATATTAGCATCACCCCCTCCCAGTACAGTCCAAATGCATATTGAACAGTACTGGTTTGAATTGGTTCCTTTGACCCGATTGCATTTGTATAACAAACGTAATCCGTCGGAGACAATGAAGTCCAGCTACCAGAGTCACAACATGTTTCCAGGCTTTGAGAATCTCCTAAGTGGCCAATTTAGGAGAAATACTCGCTGTGACAGTTCTGACTAAATAACTTCAAAGTACAGTTCTGACTGTAGTTTATGAAGTATTTTGCCATTAAAACCAGCTCCCCAATCTGTGAGCAGCAGTGGTCAAGAGGCCTGAATGAGGAGCAGATCATTAGAAGCCCAAAAGTGATCACTGCTGTGAATATGTCTGTAAATGATCAAATGAGGAGGAGGAGGAGGAGGAATCATTCGCTGTAGAGAAAGGGCAGTTCAGTGAATGTCTGTGCTACAGTGAGCCGTGCTCAGATTGTCCCTCAGAATCTGAGCAACAGTGAGCATTAACAGTGTAGCTGCAGCGCTTTGTCCATGTGATTAGTGTGGCTTTTTCATGTCATTCACATGGCATTCACATTGGAAAAGGCAGAATACTCTGGCCTCATTACTAACTTTTAAAACACACAGCGTGCAGCAGTGCCTGGAGGCAGCGTATAGCACACACACACACACATACACACTGAAATTAAACTGCCTGAAACGAAATCTATTAATTATCTGGACAAAAAAAACAAAAAGCAAAATGTTCTCCGAATGCACGGATGTCTCATGTTTACAGCTAGGGCTGTCCCTGACTCCAGATTTTCCCAGTCGACAAGTGGTGGAAATCTTAGGTCATTAGTCGACTAATTGCAACACATTTATGATATTAATTCAATTATTCAAATAAATATCTTATGAAACTCCCCGTCATTACCTGCACAGCAAACTGAGCCAACATGGCTAACGACAGCCGCTGTTCGAAACTTCCGCTCCGACGAAGAGAGCAGGTCAGTTTTCAAACCCATCCCATGATGCTTTGCCCCTGACGACGAGGCGCAGCTCCCAAATCAAGTGTCAGGGCTTTTTCCTTCAGTCACTAAGAAGCTAAAGTCTGTTTGTGGCGACATGAAAGATGAGTGAATCCTCTCAGAACAACAGCGGGGGTGGGAGGGTGGGGGCGCCCTGCAACACCCCCTAATGCCCTCCCTTATGAAGGAATATGCTAATGACAGCATAAAGCCACAGGAGCACATTTTGGCTTGTTTCAACTAAAGAACGGTGACTGAGCGCTTTGAAATCCAGAGAGCAATTAACTTTTTTTTTCTCCCCCCCTCTTTCATAATTTATGACTGCTGTGTGCCGCACAAATTCTGCGAGGCAAATAAAAAATAAATAATAAATAATGAAAAAAAAAACTGCCACAGACAAAACAAAATGTTACAGCCGCTATGCAATATGACAGAGAGTTCCAGCCTCCCACTCAACCTCACAACTTCAGAACAGAGCGCAACAAAACGGAGGTGAGAAGAGAGACGAATGTACTCGCCAAACTTTTTGATTCTTAATTGGCCGCTAAGAAGTCGACTTGTGATTTTTTTTTTTTTTTTTACTTAAGGGCACGGAGTGTATAAACAAATTGCTTCGCCTGCGTGTCTGCGTGTGTGAGACTAAACCTCTGAAAACAGGTTGCGCTCAACAGTTGAATAAGACTCACGCGAGACAAGGAAAGGAATTTCTAAAAGCGTGCGCGTGTTTGGACCTTTCTGATGTTTTCGCTTGTGCGTGACTGCATGGAAACACGTGCCGGCTGCTGACACATTAGAATCGCTATTTGTGCAACGTTTAGGAAATGCATGCACAGTACAATACAAGTGCATGTTTCTGTTTACTTTTCTTGTGAAAAGAGTAATTTCTTGTGTATTCACAAGGTCTGATGGCTGAGTTTATTCTTTGTGTGGGTCATGGTAACTGCCAACACACTTCTTTCCAGATAAAAACAGTTCTTTTCACCTGAGATGAGGGTGTGGGTGAAAGAATACAATACATTTTCTCTGTGCGGACCGGACTTCATGTTGCCTTGGTTTACGGTGACCATAGTTGTCGATGCGGGTCAACCTCCCCACACTGTCCGTAAACTCTCCGCCTTTCTTCTGACTCCCCTCCTGGGTGAGTACCATTAGCTGCCTGTCATTAGGAAGCTCTCGCCGCAGTCTCTCCTGTCTCCTGTAAGCCGAACAGCCCGCGTGTTCAGTTTTTCTCTCCGTGGCCTCGGACCAACGCGGACATGTCACCGCCATCTGCTGCTGCCCGGTCCAAAAGTGTCACAGTCGGCCCGCCTGGTGCAGACACGGCCTGAAAGTCTAACACGGAGGCAGAGCTGCCGCATTTTATGTCTGTAATTCTTGGGTTTTTCAAGAAGTACTGTAATACCCACATTTTTCTCTCTTAATGTCTTCTTGTGTTTCTTCTCACCGGTTTTTGTGCCTCAAATTCGTCCCCAGAAACGTACTCCGTGACTAGCCGAGCCCTTGCGTGTGTACGCATGTGCCATTCGATGCCATCTGCATTCGTGCCCTTGTGCGTGTGTGTGCGTCTGCACCTGTCAGATAAACACCTCTGATGAGAATGTTTGCCACATTTTACTCCGTCTGACAGGGTTGTTATGGATCCTCTGCTGCACTGGAGAAAACAGAAATTATCCATACTCTCTCGGCTTCTCGCGTGTCTGTGCCTGCGCCCATGAGAATTCTCAATAACGCTGCAAGTAAAAGCTATTATACAAACTGATACACAGCGGCAAACAAAGCATTGCATCCCTGCAATCAAATTTGTCGGTCTTTTGGTGACAAATAGCACGGAGGCTATAATTTATGTTAGTCACTGCATCATTTAGCAATTTGAGAGGCGCAGAGGTTGATTTTAAGAGGAACACACACCACAAGCGTCTTTGTCTTTGCAATTACGGCAGCGGCCTTTGGCCCCTGGTTGGAGACGACGGACGACAGGCGTTTACATGTATGTTGATTGCCTTGATTCCATCTCCAAGGCACCCGGGTGTGACACTGGAGGACCAGCTGTCCCTCGCTGCTCCGCCCTGCTGCGACTCGGCGTGAGGACGAGGCTGGCGCGGGTTCCGGTCCGGGGCTCTCGTCACCTCGTTGCCTGCTTCCACTCGCTCCCGGCTGGAGTCCCCCCGCGTGTACCGAGCAACCAACCAACCCCCGCCGACCTCTGCGGCTCATCCAGAATAGCAGCAGCCCAGCTGGTCCTTCAGCCTACTCAAATTCTCCCACACTGCACCACTCCTCCGCATCACAGCACTGGCTACCGGTGGCTGCTCCAATCCGATTCAAGACACCGCTACTTCCCTAGCGTGCTGCGAGCGCCTCAGGCCCGTGCTACGTCCTGGACATCGTCAAACCATAAACTTTATTTCTTAGTGCTTTCAGAGACATTATAGAGAAGAGACAGACCACTTACAGCATTCTGAATATACAATACATACCATATACCAGTGCCAGTGCCAGACATGGTGGCTGTATGACATATGCTACCCCTTCCCCTCAAATGCCAATTATCTGTTGAACTGGGAAACATATCTAACCAATCGTGCTGCTGCACTGATGCTGGTGCACAGCTGAGGTTCACGACAGTTACGACAGAGTTCGAGTAAACATGTTTGAATAATTGCACGCGTAATTATTACACTCTCGAATTTGTGCAAGTGCTCTGGTGGTGATGAGCAGACGGCGTCATGTCACGCCACTCTGGATCGAGACGTGACAGAAGTTGGCGTCATGAAAGAGGGGAAAAGGTGCTCTTGTTTTTGTCTTTTTTTAAATCAGACTTACCTTCCGATTCTACAGTATATCCTTAGAATTTGACTGCACCCCCATTCATTTAGCTAGGCGCCTGATCTTCTGTTTCTTCTGAAGCAGCTGGGGCTTTGCTGATGGTTGCTGAGCAGCAAGAGTTGCCTGTAAGGACTTGTGTTCCTGAATGTAGTAGTTCAGATTGTTTGATGAAGTTTATGTACCTGCATGATTATGCACTTTGGATATAAGCTAAATAAATGTAGTGTAACATGTAGTAATGGTGCAAAATCTGCTCTCATGTTCATTAATAGCTTTGCGCTTGATTGTGTGGCCTCTGATCTTTCTCAGCTTTCATAATATTGTATATGTGTAGGCAAAATATGTATGTGTGTGTGTATATATATATATATTGATAGATAGATATAGATATATACACATATATATATTTTGCCTATGCCTCAGCTGCTCTCTTAACTGCTGGATTTATTCCTGTGGATGCCAATTCAGCCTTCACTTCGTCTATGGACCACATGCTGAGAGGAGCCAGGGACGGCAGGGGCAGGGATAAAGATAGGATGTGGAGGCCAAGGTAAATAACGCACAGAACCGCTATCAAACGCAAAGAAGATGAAGATGCGGAGTAAAGAAATCACGGACACGTAGCGAGGGGCGAACGGATGCATTGAACAGGTATTTTATGGCTGTGTTTGCACAGGTACTGTACAGAATGTGCTTGTGTACACAAGGGTGCATAATAGGGCCAACACTGGAGCCTGAGTAAAGGAGATCCTGTGATGTTTTTCATTCGCCTTAGCGTCTGCCTGGTTAGGTTTTTGTCTCTCCCTTTGTTGTACGCTTCAATAAAGTTTCCATCAGAGAGCGGAGCTGAGAAGAATTTCCTCCAGCAGCAGGGTGGAATGAGGCGAGGAGAGTGCCGAGGAAATTTCCCCCTCAACATATTTACTTCTCAGATAAGGAGATGCTGCCGAAAATTCAAACGACTGTCACTGGCTGTGACTGTTCATTATTGTATAGGAAGTCGCATGGAGTTTCTCATTGGACTTGCCAGGAATTGCACCATATGCCTGCAGGGGTTGATTGCAAGAGCACTTAGTCATCAAGTATACAGTACACACGCAGCTCTTCATATCATTAACCTCTAGATGTTAGAAACAGCAGCTCATTCATATTCTGCAGGGATTCGAGATGCAGTTTTTTACTGTGCTGGGGGAAAATGAATGGAATAATTGGATGCTGTATTACTGGCTAAAATGAAGTCTGATTATTTTGATGTCAAACCCAGTCTTTGTGATAATTCATTTACTTTTGTCCTCTGCGTGAAATACTTGGATTGGAATTCCAATTTTTTCCTCAAACAACATTGTCCTCGAACCATCCTCTTATCACAAAACACAGCTTATCATCCTCTACGCGAATCAATTACGCACAAAGACTTTGGCAAATTTACACAGCAGGGCATTAGCTTTGATGAGGGAGCCACATATCCAAACTATTTACCTCTGTAATGTTTACCCTTTCTGTTTATCCTCCAAAATACATCACCGTGTTTTGTTTTGGGGTTTTTTTTGTGTCTTTTTTTGCCCTGCCCATCTCCAATTCTTTATCACCAGAGCATTACAAAGACATTTGCCACACTGTATACATTTTCATTAAAATGCTCTTTCCCTTTTCAAAATGCATGAATGTCTTTAATTTAAGTGAGGAGGCAGTGAACCGCTGCAAAGCTTTAATTTCAGTTTCTTATGACCCCCCCCTCACCCTCACCCTCCCTCCCGCGCTCGCTCGCTCGCTCTTCTATCTTCACACACTCTTTATTCCCCAGGGACAGACGGGGGAGAGGGAGAGATTTGGG
>JBCAUF010000036.1:20777619-20790822 GCA_038406115.1 Haemulon aurolineatum
GTCATACTTATCAAGCTGTATGTAGTGCGTCATCCGTGTGCACCAACCTGATTTCTACACCCACGGTTTGACACACACGGACGCAACCGTGTCCTTAAAAAGCTATTTGCAAGCAAGTAAACGATTCCATCAAAGAACAATTTATAGCACCAGTAGTTTCGTGAATTCTTTGATTCCTCCCAAATGCACCTTTACAAACACCTTCATTAGCGGTAACACTGTATCTCAATCATGGTCATCGAAGGTTGGAAAGGTAATAAATAGTCAGTCAAACAAAGCAATCATAACTATAGAGTTTACAAATTGCTTCACAACAGGAGGAAGAAAAAAACACCAAAAGCAGAATAATCAAAAATAATAATCATAATAATAATATAATACAACTGAGTAGACAACAGCCCTAAAAATGAAGTTCATAATGCGCGTAATTTAAGTTATTACCTGTGTAGACTGGAAAATAGCTACACACTCAATGATACTAACAGCCTGCGAGAATAACAATGCAGAATAACAATTCATATTAGATTCAATTTCTCACATTATTTTTCCAGTTCCCCTTCACCATTTCATACTCTGCTAGCTCTGGAGAACCGTGTTCATGCACGGTCTCAAGTACATGCGATATACAAGCATTCTTGCTGCACATTCTGTTCTTCTAAATATGACAAAAAGGGCATATGCATGTTTTTATTTTTAGTTTTTTTTGCTTGTTATGCATCTGGGCCCCGGGGGTGAGCTTGTGCAGGTTAGCGTGCAAAAAGCACTTCCGAGTGTGCACTCATTGCATGCTTATCGTATGTGCAAGTGTTTTTTGTGTGTGCTGTGACAAATCTGCCAAGATCCTCTGGCGTGCCTGCCCCGAGGTTGTGTGGTGAAAACTGGCACTGGCACACAGGGTGTTGCGGGGGCATCGACCTGCTCCATTGCCACCTACAGTGCTGGGCTGCAGTATTTCCAATGCATCAGCCAGAGCAGTGAGTGGAACCAATGCTGGTGTGATTAGTCTGGCTGGGGGGTAAATGAAAACCATTATCAAGGTTTTTCTCTCTGCCGCATCCTAATGCAAAGCATAGGAGAGAGGTGATTTGAATTGCTAAAGCGGCACTGGCAACGCTCATTTGGCACTGGACGATCTCCATCGGAGGCTGTCTTCCTGCGTGCTGACTTTGTTTTGTTTTGTCATGTGTCCTGCAATGAGCATCATTATCAACTGAGACACTCTGACTGGGCTGATGTTCGTCTGGTTGTGTGTCCCACGGGGCAGCAGCCTTGTAATTTTGGTAAATAATGTGCCAGACATGAACCTTTTTGTTCCTTTTCGTCGATGTTTGAGAAGTAAACAGACAACATGAACATATCTACTGCATCAGTTGAAATACCCTAAAATGCCATGATTATAATGTGGCTGTATTTTTTTGCTGATTTTAAGTGAAAAAAAAAAAAACCTTGCACCTTGTTCAGGAGCTAATGTCCATACATATTTAATGATCTACTATCTGAGCCACAGATTGTTAATATTGCCCACAGACTGACTGTACAATCCTTAAAGTTATCTCTGAAATAGAGACAAAGATAAAACTTCTGCAGCATATTTTCTTTTCTAAAAGCAAGTCCCAACTTATAATGAGGCCGATATTTTAAAATGTATTCTATTTCCTTAATATGCCCGGCTCAATTACGATTGTAGTCTCAAAAATATGTCAACTCAAAGTGAATTGGGGTGTTTGACTGGTTTGAGTTAGTAACTATCTTTGGCTCTTAACAAGCTTGAAACCTGCAGGGACAGAGCGCACACAGCAAAAACACACTGACAACGGTGAAGCGTAAGCCACAAAACAAATTAACATCACAGCTTTTCTGTCACAAAATATTAATATTTCAGTGGATAAAAATCAATGTGAAGACATGACGATTCAGGAGTTGTACGTCGTGAATAAATTGATGCGGCGCAAATTTGCAGATGAAGGCCTGAGGTGGTATGAATGCGGGTCCCTGCGGACTCCGCTGTGGGAACAAAAACACAAGCTTTCAAAAGACAGAGATTATCTCGAGATGCTTTCTTTCCAGGGTTTAATAGTTCATTTTTCAAAGCTTTTCCTAATTATGAAAAAACAAACAAATTATACAAAGTTTTCACAGAGGTAAGAACTTTTACCACAGTGACATTAGCTGAAATTGAATATGAGGAAATAGATCCTGTTTTTTTTTGTTTTTTTCCCCCCCACACAAGATGGGTAACCTGTCTGTACACAACTGTTCTGGAAAACTTCTAGAAAAGTGAACATCCAGAGTCATATTTGCCAAATAGTAATGTGGCTTACGTACTGTACTGTATATATGAGTAGATGTGATTCTCTTTTAATGAGCAGTGAAGCATAGTGTGCTGAGGAAAGCTTAATAGTCCAAAAGGGACCTATTTAGAGTGATGAAAGAGACTAATCCTAAAGACGACACACTTCGGAGAGAGAACAAAAGCTTGTGTGTGAAGAAGCCTTTCTTTGGCAAAAATGATAAGCAACGGTTTGGACTCTATGCAAAACAAGCTCATTGTTAGCAGGAGGGCGAGTATACAAAACAGCAACAATGCATTGCGAACAATGCAAAATGGCAGGAGCGCCAGAGCTCCCCGCTTTCAGAAAATTCCGGCTTCCCGGCGGTAGGCTACACCTGTTCTCCGTTTAATTGTCAATGAGCGAGGTCTCTTCCCCCTCTTTTTCTATCTTCTCTATTTTTACCTCGTCTTATTCCCTTGTTTTCCCCCCACTCTTCCGATTCTCATTGCTGGGCATTCTCCCATGTATAATTCATGAGTGACACGCTTGTTTTACACACCACGTACCAACAGCCATGTTGTGCCGCCCTGAGGGGGTCTCAGCCATGCCAGCCCGTAATCTGCTTACACACAGAGCAACCAGCTCACAGCTCTCTTCACCAATTACACTCAATTCCTGGAATGGCCCTCTCCCTGACACAAGGTTGGTTGTGATCATCATGTCCTTCAAAGAGGCATAGACAGCGAGAGCAGCAACGCGGCATACATGTTTATGTCTGACGGGGAGGTAATTGGTTGAGTGCTCAACGTTGGGGCACCGCACCAGGCGGATAAAAGCATCTCTCTGAATTTGACAGTTGGTCTACTCAATGAAAGGTTAGAGGGCCTAGGTAACATCAACACACTATCTGACCATAGAGCTCATTCACCAAGTTAGAGACTGAAAGCTATGCAGCTACCAGCAATTCACCTAAGAGCGTTTGCAATTCATCGTGCACAAACAAAATCATCACAAGCGGCGCGCCCCAGGACACACACACACACATTGGCGCCCGAGCACGCACGCGTGCACACACCCTAGATATTGCAGGTAAATGGGGTAGAATGTAGTGCTGTGTAGTGGGTAATGAGTGCTGATTGTTTGTGACGGGGCTGTAGTAAGGCTGATTTCCCAGCTGAGGAATGGGGGCTTTGTACACATCACAGGGCTGTCAGGGAAAGACAGAAAATGGGCGCATGCTTCACCGCTCTTCAGAAATAGACAGCCAGAACCACTTCACTATTTAGCTTTAGACAGCAGACACAGGCGCAGAGTGATGATGTGAGTATTTTAAATATTTTGTGATGCATTTCAAGTCTATTTGCATGGAAATGTGCACTTGGGTGTTATACATTTGAGATGTGGGGGGGGAGGGGAAAAAAAACATGGCTGGTATTAAAGGGCACAGTCAATTACTGACTCACAGGCAGTATTTATGCTCAGATTTGCATGACACTTAGGTAGACACATATAGTGGAAAATCTTGTATTTTAACAGTATTATTATCACCCCTGTGATTAAGTATTGATTTTTTAACAACCAAAAGCTTTAAAGCACCACACATCGGGCTGCTTCAAAACAATGCAGGCATTCCCCAGTCTCTCAGAATCTAACAGGCTGCTGTGAAATGTGTTGAAGAATTAGTGCACTGTAAAGATGATTTCTTTGTTTTCACTTTTATTGTGCACAAGTTACATTTAATATTTTGTCAGGGTAATAATTCTTTTGATTAGTGACCACATAAAGTTAATGGATTTTGTTTGCATACATGGCATTACAGCCAGGATTGATATCACTTTTTCATTAGGGGTTTCCTTACTTGATGACACATAGTCAATAATTCATTGATCTTGGTGTGTTTTATTCATAAGTCTTACAGTGTAGAGGGGGATCATTAAAAGAGACTTTTTGCAAGCTTTGACTACCACTCAATGGAGGCCAATGATTCCTTCTGAATATGTGATGAGAGCAGCAGCCTGTTGTAGTTAAGCTATCCATATCTACACTGATGACCTGTAAGAAGCTGTGAGTTCAAACAGAGCTGCAGGCTAATCCACTCAACAAAAGTCAACAACAGTAAAACACTGAAACTTCATCTAATCACTCCTCAGGAGAATGGAAACAGTTCATATGGAAACTTTGAACCAAGACACACCATATACTGTAGCATGGATGAGAATCGGGGGCCACTGGTGTGCCAATTGTGGGCGTTAACTTTCCAACACAGCTTGTATTTCAACCAACTGGCTAATCATACGTAAGTAAGTTTACCTAAAATAGGCACATATAGAATTAGAGTAAAAATTGACCTTTAACAAGGTTAGCTCAGTCAAGTGATTCCATTAAAAATACTTTCTTCAGCCTTGACTAAACTTGCAGGTGCCCAGTGACGCAGCTAGCTCAACCCATGTCCAATAAAGGTTGAGGCCAAACAGTTGGACTTTGAGGTTTTTGGTGGAAGTAATTATAAAAACAATGAAAATTGTTTTGGAGTCAGACCAAAGGTGTGTAAAAGTGAATTAATACACTAACACAGAAACTGGATAGTATAAGATGGCTGTCAGATTAGCTACACTGTCTCACATGTGAAGAAGAAGTCCCATCAGTGAAAGCTCAAAATTAAGTCCCGTTCAGAAAAAGCTGGAAATCTACAAGTATAATGATATATAGGCTATATAATTATCAGCCCAACAGTAAATTAAAAGTTGCATTAGACAACTAGTTTAAAAGCTAGTTTGGTTAGCAGCCAATATCTGCTTGGCCACAGATCAGACAAAATGGCTGGATGAACCATGCCAGTTAGTACTGCTCTGGACTTGTGCCAGTAGTGGCTGCGACAATAGAAATATGCCGGTGGGCTAACACACTTTGTTCATATTGTTGATTGTCAACATGGGATTTTTTTTTTCCACCTTCATATAAATTTACTGACCTTATTAGTTTATTGTCTATTCAGTTACAACATTTTTAGTTAATGGCCTATTGGAGCTACTGTGACTGTAATAATACAGTTTAATATATGACACTCTAATATATACTCAACTGTTACCATATTTGAACTGAAGCTGATCGTTGAGGCTTATTTTATAGTCAGAGCTTAGAGGGTTTGTGCTATAAAGTATAATTGAACCATTCATGTCTTTGATACTACTGTGTGATTTCAGGGAGATGGCCATTGGTTTATTTTGACAGCAAAAAAACAAGTTGATTTGTTGCGAGTGTTTGAAGACATTAAACACTTTTAGCATTAATTTAAACACTGACCATAAAATCGAAGTCAAACATTTTCAGTAATATGGAAAAATGTTGCAAACCACTGTGATCCAAGTAAATGCCTTTTTTGGGGATCCAATTTGAATAATAATTGCAGTTCTTCATTACCATGAAAGAGAAAACAATATAGAGCTGCCAGTGCTCACGCACAATTGACTATAATTATACGCACTCACACCATGATTTGAAAAGTTGACATTTGAAGGTGTTGCAGTAATGTGTGGCTGTTTGCTGTGACAGATAGCAAGCTCCCTCTGCTGTGTCTTGTCCAGTTGCATTTATTGTCTATCACAGAACTCTCGTGGAGGGTGAGCAGCAGACTGGCTAAAGAAGTGAGTTATGACAAACAAACAGCACCTCACTCATATCTCTCCAGCTTGCTATCTAAGTCATCAAAACTGCATTGTCTTGTACAGCTCTCAAGCTCCCAATTATGGGTAGCACATGCCAATTAGGTGTTCGTGGTGGCTCAGACAGCCAATTAAGATGAAGCATCTGACATGCTTTTTTTATTTATCTCACAGGGCAAATTAGTTACTATTTAAGCAATACAGTCGCTTTTTCTTTCAAATCAGTGCCTACAATGGATACTTAAGTACTGTACATGGGTAAAAATAATTTATGAACTCCAACTGAAGTCACAATTAGTCGTGCCTTTTTGTAGTCACAAATAATTTCAGCGTGTTTTTTAAATGTATTGTTACCAAGTCTTTATTTATGAGAAGAAAAAAGGTCTTTGGGAAAATATGTGTTTGACTGACAGCAGCAAGAGTGCCGGTGTTACACCGTAGGCGGCGGGAGACAAAGTAAACTAACTAGCGCTGACGCCTCCATGTCATAAACAGACTCTGTGTTTGTAATTTTGAAGAGTAAGGACCACGGCAGCATCTAACCCGACCGAGACATCTGCAGGTTGCAGTTTACGCGCTGTTTAATGTGCTGCAGCTGAGCTGATAATTAGCTATCTAGCCTGTAAACTGACGTTTGTAGTGCACTGTTCCCCTGTGAATATTTGTTTGGTCGCTCGTTAAGCAAGCTAAAGCACAGGACAAGATGTGTGTTTGTGTTTGTAGGTTAGATAAGGCGACTTTATCAGGAGAGCTTCGGTTGTGCCCAGGACACAGTTGAAGAATGGCGACATTACTGCTGAATGCAAGATGGTTGTATCAAATAAGGTCTAAAATGTAGGCTTTTGATATGAGATTTTGGAAAACACATGCCAAGGGATTTACTGAGCAGATGCATATGCTGTACCAGACAAAAAACAACATTAAATTTCACTTAGACTTAAACTGTGTCTGTAAATTCTATACCACAGTATTACATAATTATTTTAGAGATATGTTTACTTCTGAGTTACAGGTGTGGTATATGACTTTTTCATTCACCACAACTTCTCAGACCAAAACTAATGCAAACGGTGTTTACTATATAAAGATGGGAAGAAAACAAAAAGCACAACTGATAACACATACACTGTTCTTGAAACTCATCAAACTGTGAAAGTAAGCAGTGCTGATCAAGGATTATGTTACTATAAAGCCTAATTATCACTTTTCAGAATCATGTTCTGTGTACTGTTTCGATCTAATATGAAAAAGTTTCTTACCTGGCTGCCATGTTGGGATGGCAGAAAGGAACTAGGATGCACACATGGGCAGACTGGAAACAAAAACAAAGAACAGAGAAGGTCAGAACACACAGGACACCATGACTCCACTTTATCTTTACATGGCAAATAGTTGTTTTTGTTATATTAATGCTTTAGATGTCATATATTTCACCTTTAAAGTCAAAGTTATCCATGTTATCCTTTGGTTTCACCTTGTGTGAAACCAAAGTGTGTTACATGTTATTGTCATAAAAAATGCTAATTCTTTCACAAGCACACTAACTTGCTGATGAAAGAGCTGATGCAAATTCTCGCATCAATTTTGTGTGTAAATACAGTTATATACTACTTCAAAATATCTCTCCTTTTTTCTTTTTTTCCAGGCTGGAATCTGTCTCGGGCTGATACACTAGAATAAGAAACACTTTCTCGTGCAGTGTTTTGTGCCTGCTGTGCAGAAACTCCCATGTGCCCTCTTGCCGGGCTCCCTGCTTGGATGCCTGGATGCTGCTGGATGAGGTGAAATCGTCTGGTAATTGTGTGTGTGTGTGCGCGTGTGTTAGTGTAGGTGTGCGCGCACGTGCATGTGCGTGTGCATGTGCAAACCTTTGAAAACGCATGTGAATCGTAGAAAATGAAAAGCGAACAGAGAGAGAGGACATCCAAATCAACAAACTTGTAACATAACAGAATGAGATATCAAAGAGATCACCACAACATAACCAGTGGCACAACTTGAAATTTCACAGTATTTAAGTTGATGAATATTCAAATAGACATTTGTAAAACATATCCCCATTCCAAATGACAGCAAGCATTCATGGACCATAATCCAAGTAATATCTATTCATCTAACAGATGATGTTTCGCATCTGTTGATTATATCTGCAGAGATGAACATGGCAACATGGCAACACTCTCAAGCAGGGACAACAAGCATTCACCTCTGAGTAGTCTGGAATGAAACTACTGCTCCTGCATTTGTTGTTGTTGAGGCTATTCATTTATCAGAATCAGAAATACTTCATTAAACCCCCGCAGGGACATTGTGTGTATTTACTATCCCCATTTACATCTGTCATAATTCAAACAACATGATCAGAGAGCACATTCACTTTTAAACCTGAGGATGAAACGCTGCGGTGTGAACACAGCATTTCTTACTTGGAAGATTGCAAATCCCACCATTAATGGAGCAACGCCTGCCAGCTACTGTAGCTCAGGCAGTCAGCTCGAGCTGTACTGCCATGCATGTGTTACACCTCATACTTCAATCACCCACCAAGCACATCCACTCAACATGACTGTCTATTTAGAATCTCTTCCTCTGCTTTGTCAAAGCCAATAACGCCTGCACTCGCACTGCTGCCTGTTCTTTCAGCCCCACCACCCCAGCATCCACCTGCAGGCTCTGACTAGGGGGTTTCACACATTTGCTCATCACTCCCTCCGATATCTCCACGTAAACACATCTGCGGGGGGCGATGAGGTCGGAGCCCAGACACCAAACTCTTCCCATGTTTTGCTGCCAAATAAACATTTCAAACATATGTTGTCTGAACTTGTTTATCGTCATTATTGACAACTACACAATTAAGATGTGTTGCCCCTACTGCACATACAATGCACGAGGATGTTTTCTTGTTTCCATCAAGGATGCATTTGATACATCTGTATTAATGATGTAGCATTTTATTTCTGTTTGCATGCCTTTATGCTCGACTGCTCACCGAGACAGGAGAAAACGAAGAGACTTGAAGCCGGGCATAGAAAATGAATGTGCACAGAATCGACGCATTTCAGACAATTCTGGAAAAAAAATTGATTTGAAAGCCAAAGGATTTACTTTTGGGCATGGAAGAAAATCTAAACCCTCAGCCTTATGAAAGATTGAAGCGTCTCTCTATAGGATTCACCTGTACAGTTGTGTGTTTTCACTGTATTTGTACTTTTCCTGATAGAAAGGCTGCACGTTAACATTTCCCTTCAAGGGACGATGGAGATAAAGATTGACTTGACTTTCAGCTGATTGATATGCCTGAACAAGTTAGATTATCAGCATGCCTGGGCTCTGACAGCCGAATACAAACACTGACAGAGGTAAGCTCCACTCCCACGGCTGGTGAGCTGTATGCCCATTAGGACCCCCAAACCGGTAAGGGCTATGTGGAATATGAGCCACTTTGGCGGGAAGGCCCCGGCGATGCAGTCCTTTAAGCCAAAGAATCTTGTCATCCAGCGGCACCCTCAAGCCCTCAAGTACCATCTCTGCTCATTTGGGGTTAAGTTTGTGGGGCTGCCAGGACGTTAACTTAATAGCAGCCGGTTGTAATGAGTTGCACTCTTAAAAGCAGAGAGGAGAAAATCTGCTGGGGAAGCTAATGGAACATGAGGTAAGCATGTTACTGTGTGAGCCACCAGAACATGAAGTGAACATCTTTTAAGTCTACCGAGGTAAACGCTCGCTTGGTTGCAGAAGCTTTTTTTAGTCTCCCACTCCTTTAGTGCGCACTCCTCCTCCGGCCATTTAGTTTTACTCCATTTAGTTACTGGCAGGGTACACAAGGGCTGGCTATGTGTGGCGCTGAGTAGATGCTGCATGGGCTGGCAATGCTACTGCTCTCCTGTCATGTTGTTGCACTCGGTTAGACGATAAATAAGCGCACATGGGGTGAAATAATCCCCACTTGAGCCTCCGTGCTTGTTCTCGAGTGAGCTAAGATGACACGGCCACAGAAATAGCAATCAAATTGTATAAAATGGAGCGACAATAAGAGAGCAAATCAGCACATGGACCTGTGCTCCATCTACACAAATCAAGCCTCTGATTCTTCTCTGCATTCGATGCACTTTGTCAAATCGCCCACATAAATTTGATATTACGAAGCCTAGGTATGTCTCATGATCTAGTTCTAGTTAGTATGCATGAAGTCCTCTTCCACCACAGGCTTTACCTTTTTCTGACATTTGCTCCACTATGCAGTCTTTGCTATCTTGTGACATATTGTTTAGAGTGCTAGCACCCAGAATACTGTTTAATGGTTCAGTTTTAGTCAGTCACATTGTGATCTCTATCCTATTTTACAGTCCATGCCATGAGTCGAAGCGTCCTTGGGGAGGTGACTGGGGCAGACAAGAATGGCCCTGACCTTTGTCACCATATGCCTCTCAAAAATATTAGTGATCTGCATTCATTCAGTGCAATTTTCCATATGGCATCAACAGCAGGCAGACAGAATGTTGCAGGCCTCCGACTACCTGGTCAGCTTTTATATTTATTTTCGCTCCCTGGCGCCGTACCTTCTCCTGACCTAGAATCAGCTGGTTGGACTCTGACCTTGGCTCCATGCCTGTCCACGGTGTCTAATCATCCTCTAGCCATGGACTGGCTCCACTCTCCCTCTATCTCGCTTTCTCCCCATTGATTTTGGTCATTTTATACCTGAACACAGTCATTAATCTGATTATGACTGTGTCTGGGTCCAGTTCATTAGTCCGGCCCAGCTGTAATACAGGCAGATGCCTGCGGGGCCATAAGGATTCATCACAGAGCCATTGAGGCCTGAAGAACACACCGTGTAGGACAGAACGACACACATCCACAGACAGACAAACGGGCATAGGATTGAAGGTTTTCTGCAGATTTTGGCAATGAGAGAAAGTTACATTAAGAATACTGATAGATAGATAAAGGCTGAATTATATCTCTGCCTCGAAGCACTTTAGCTCAAGTTTGCATTTCCTCAGTATACGGAGTTCAAAAATCCTCAAATTATGGCTACATACAGTACTTGGATAGAATCCGTTTTTCCTTTTGTTTGGGTCAAGGTTTATTCAAAGGTGTGAGGGTTAGAAGATTTCTTTCAGTTTAAATGTCAGCTTTTATTGGGATATCTTGTTTGCAATAAAAACACTCATTTGTCAAAGCAATTTCATTTGCTATTTAACGAAATTAAAAGATTGGTATTCTGTAATAACAGCAGCATGAACACAGCTTTTACTTTTCATGTCTAGAGATCAAATGACTTGCTGCAGTGGCAGAAACAGTACGAGCCACAGAAAAACATGGCCTTTTCTGCATCTACAAAACGCATGCAGACATAATTAGCAGACTCCCGTGACTCCTTGATTCCTCTTTTTGTTTTGTTTTTCACTGTACAGGCTTTTAATGAGATCCAATATAGATTCATCCACATCACTATATAGTATGTTCTCATACTTGACCATGCTGCACAGCATATTGGCCTCCATCGGGCACTCTGAACACCCTGCATGCCTTGTTCTTACAGACTAGGTAATGTAAGGATGACCAACAAAAATATCCCATGCTTTAAATATTTCTGTAACTTGGCCATGGGAAATGGACCACTACTAGAATATTCCATCACTGTCTCCTTATCAGAGAGCATGTCAGCCAGGGTTAAAAGCTGCTCAAAATGTCCCTTCCATCTTCCAACAATAGCTTTTCCAAATGGGATTAGTATTGCAGGACAATGGTGGTAATGTAATTCAGTACATTTGCACGTCAGTGATTTTATTGAATGATCTGGACAGCATATGCAGTATGTAGCGCTTTACGACCCTAATAAATTACTGAGAGGTTATATCACTCCTGCCAGATTTTATAATATGTCTGCAATACAAAGTATTTGCCATTAGAAATCATTTTAACATTGATCGAGGTGGCACTGTTGTGAAAGTTGTGACAAGTATCCCTCCCCCCTCGCTCTCTCGTCGAGAACGATGGGAGGGCGAGGGCTTTTTTCTAACCAGCATGGAGTAGGAGCAGTTCTTATGATTAATGAGGAACTAGATAATAACTAAAATAACTCTGCAGGACATGAAGATATAATGAAAATAACCCGAATATCCTTCAAATTTAATCTTCATTAATGTTTTCAAATCAGTAGCCATGTTCAATGCCAATAAATAGTGAATGATAGTTACAGTGCAATGAAAACTAACAATGCAAGAGCTCCTGCTATGGATGATCCATGTCCATCTTATGCAAGTCAATATTGACATTTTTATTTATCCATGACCGTGATCCTGTTTTTACAATGTGTATTTCCGCTGACTGACCTTAGTCATAATTCCATCATACCCTGGCTATCTCCCCACACAGTGAACACTTTCCATATGTAAGGGCAGTGAACCATGAAGGTCAGGTGATTTGGGTGATTATTTACCACCACCTGTGAGGTGGCAGTGCATAGCATCAATATGGGCCTCACTGTCTGAGGCATACTCCGTTCACCCGCCATGTGAACCGTGGTTACATAAGCAACCTTCTGTGGCTTCCAATGATAATAATCTTCCCCTATCCTTAGTCTTAACCAAGTACATTTAACGGCCTTGACTTACCATACTAAAATATCAAATTACATTTTCAGAAAATATCAGTCCAACATAAACTAATATGCTGCAGGTTTGTCAAATCCCAACATTCAACATTCATTGGCAAAGGGATTGTGGCAACATCCAGAGTATGAATCGTCTAATCACAATTTTACATTTTATTTTTTGATGATGTACTATAAAATGATTCTTGCTAAGATCAAATGCATATGAAAGTTTTTCTTATTATTATGGTGGGGTAACATAGGAATACAGGGTTCACAAAAAACGCGAGGGAGCATTTCTCTCACAGAAATGCTTGCCTCAGGGGGCAGAAGATACTGTAGCTGGCGGCACATGGGGGCAAAAGGATGGAAGAAGTGGGATTGAGAGGATGGGGGAGGGTCGGCAGATGTAGAGAATGAGAGATGATGAGAAGAACGGTGGCGTGGCTGTTTGAAGAAGGCTATCGAAGGGATAACAATATCTGGCTTGATGAGAAAGGGAGGTTTCACCCTGTGAAGGCTCAACAGAAGGAGAAATATTAAACCGGACTGAATCCACACTCATACTGTCTAGTCTTCAAAGGACATGGTTTCTGTATGTAGGAAAAAACACTGTTGTGTTTTTCTCTCTGTGGAAGGGTCTTATGTTCTGTCCTGTTTAATC
>JBCAUF010000036.1:20825324-20843143 GCA_038406115.1 Haemulon aurolineatum
TTTTTTTTAATAATTTTCTGTCGTGTGCTGCAGGCTGTGCAGATCCACCTGTGCTGTGTTGCCCTGGTCAAGACAACAGCTGTTTCAGGGGATGTTTCTGTGATGAGCACTGCCTGATAGCAAACGACTGCTGTCCTGACTACAATTCAACCTGCCCACACTGTAAGTGAGCGTGAACACAAAATGTAGATAGATACACAGTTATGTCAGTTTAGGATTTGAGATAGAGACAGGTTTTAAGATTTATAACTGAAATCTCTCTTTCTCAACCACAGCTTTGAACAGCACAAACAGCAATACTACATCTACACCAGCAAATAATGTTACAACGCCAGCACCCACAGCTCCAGGTTGATGCTTTTCTCTGCTAAAGCCATTTCAGAAAAATTGCATTTGAATAAACACATTTACTCTTCATGTAACTGCTGAAAATGCATTGCCAATCTTTTGTCAAAACTATTAATTATTGCTTTTAATTGTATGCATCAGGGTCTGAGCCAACAGTGATCCTCAGTGAGTGTGTTTCCTCCTTTGGCATGCTCACTCATCAAATCAAGCTTTTGACAGTGTCCCTGTTCTCATAGCAGAGACTGTCAGTCCTTTGTAGTGTCACATCTTGGTAGTAAACCTGGAGTTTTCAACAAAAATGTAAATTCCAGGAGAACCACCAGCTCAGATTATAGTGCAGTCAGTCACATGTTTCAGTGATGAAGTTAACAGTTTGAATGGTACAGTAAATTGCCTTCTTTGTTTTTCTTTTTTTCAGATGCCGAAGTAATCACTGTTCACCTGAAACTTTCTGTTTTAACAAAAAGCAAGGAAAATGAGGGTGTGATATTTGAGGATTTATCTAATGTAAGTATAAACAACAACAATCAAATACATCATAGATTTACAGTAACATATAAAAGAATGTCATACACACTTCTTTCGCTCAGCTCATCAGTGCATGTCTTCTCTCTCACAGTTTGTGTCCCAGGTCCTGCAGGGCTGTGAGGCCTGCACTGCACATATCAGAGACATCAAACTTACCTGAGAAAAGGCCCATAGACAGAGACTTTATTGCTCCTTTGGGGAGGTTCCTTTCAGGAAATTTAAGTTCCCGTAGCAACATCAATGTTGTAGAAAAACACACAGAATGTACAGAAAAACACACATCATAAATACGGAGGATAGAGTCTAAATTGCAAGTGTAAGTGTGCAGATTGCAAGTATATTTGTGCATATATAAATATATGTATGTATTTGTACAAGATGTAGCAACTACTGAAAACTGAACTGAACTGATAAAACTGAAAGATGGATTTCAGTTGCAGTCTAGAGTTATTAAACATTAAATAATTAAATATCCATAAATACATCATAGAAACAACAGAAATACCTGTTTAAACTTAAAGCTTTAGGTAATAAAATGACATAAACCATATATTTATTCGGCACCATCACATACAACAATACATGCAGTGGAAAGCTTATACTTAATTAACATTCACAAGTGAATACTTTATGAAATTTTCACTGATATATAATGCCATACAAAGCTAGTATTACCTATTAAACCCTTTGCTAGTTTTTTGGCTGATTATTCGCTTTGGTATTGATTAAGCTTTGTTGGTGGTAGTTTGTTTATCCATTCGTACTTCTGAAGTAGTAATTTTGAAAATCTGATAATGATGGTTAACAAAGGAATGAAATAAACAATAAAGGGTTATTCAAATGTTGCTGTTGTTTTCTCATAAGGTGTGATTGAATGCTTGTACATTTGAGATAAGAGTAATGATAGTGCTCTGCAATGTAATTGCAACAGTTACAACACCATAGTGCACTTTTGTAAAAAACCAATACCACATCTACACCAGTAGATGGAAGCAAAGCCCGATCATCAACGGTCCCTGCTGCAAGAAAGATGCACAATGAGATGACAGCACCACGGTGTGCACAGTCTCCACTACTGCAGGGTGAGTAATTAAGATTTTCTATGCTGAAGCTCTTTCAAAAAGTCCCATTTCTATTCTTGCTGCTTTACTGTCAAACATATATTGTTCTCAGGGTCTGAGTCAACACTAATCCTCACTTGTTATGTTCCTGCCACACCTTTGCAAGCTCAATAACACCTCAGGTTTTAACTCTTTGTCATATCTTCACCAACAGGTGGCGGCATAAAGGCCAGATTCCAGAGCCACCATCAGCACAGAGAATCAGATATTTGTCTAATCCAGTGTAGTGAACAGTTTCCCAGCCACACAGTCATGGATTGGTTTGCATTGTACTTCTTTCTCCTGTTGGGGCTACTACCTCCTTTATATGATGGTGAGTGAAGTATTAACATTGAACGGTGAGGTATGTGTTAATTTTAGCATGATTGTAAAAAGCTAGTTAAGCCAAATGATTAAATGATTAAATACTACATCTATATGGGGCTGGGTATTGTTCGTATTTTTTTTTTAACAATTCTGGTGCTAAAACAATTTTAAAGTGGTATGGTGCCTGAACAGACACACAAAACGACGGTCAACGGTAATGTTGAATATTAAACAAATCATGTGATCATTTGCTAGCAGTGTTTGAGGAAATCCTCAGTTCCTTTACTGCAGTTCTATTACCTTAGTGTGAGGATACTCCACAACAGGTAAAGCATGCTTAAGTTGTTGTAAAGTGGGCTATGCAAGTATGATCAGCAATATTTACTGAAACTATCAAGTAAAGGTATTCACTTCGCACCTAAATTCCATTATAGCTGAACAGAAAAAATACAAGTGGTATCCCCACTATAGGGATGGGCGAGCGTATGTTGGGTGTATGCAAAAAATTCCAGTGATTGCACGGGACACAAATTCCAGGCAAAGAGACAGCATTCCTGTCCAGATCATCTGATGAAGATCAGGATCAAGCAGATGTGCTCATGGCTGAGGCAGGAAATGACTGACAAGGAACAATGCACAACTGTTTTCACATTGCACCACCTCAACTAGATAAGACACGTCATATATGAAATGTATTTTGTTGGCCTCTGTCTGTGTAGGTAATGTTTATACGATCCAAGCTTAGAATACTTGCGATGAACCAGAGAAATGAAACCTATTTTCTGATTGGCTCACAGTGGTCAAGGAATCACAAATGAACACCCACACTACCAAATAACCTTGCAGCAAATTTGTACAGTGGAAAATGTTCTGAGCCCGGTTAACAACAATGATGTAGCAATGAGAGGTGGGAAAGGATAAACAGAGATTTTCTATGTGGATTTGCATTGTTTTTAAATCAGCATATTTTTTTCCATTCCAGCTCAGAACTTTATTATATATATATATATAAAAAAAAGCTCAGTCTGTTTTCCTTTCTGAAAGGAAACATTGATCTAATGTGACTGAACTGGTCCAATCAACTAAACAATTAATGAAGTTTATGAAAACAGGTCAGATTTCTGGTTTTTTGTGGGTTTTTTGTTTGTTTTTTTGAAGAATAACGTGTTTGAACACAGCATGTTATGAATATAAAGGAAATTTGTAGGTGGGATGAGTGCCCCTTTTTTTGCTTGAGTAAACAAAGGCTTAGCTTAGAAGTTGTTCTTCCTGAACTTCAATGACGTGTAAACTTACCCTTCCTAGCTCAAGCAGAACCAACAGTATCTTCAACTCCAGAAACCGGACAAACGAGCAGCACTACAGCTACACCACCAAGCACAACCTTGCCAACCTCTGTAACAGCACCAAACACAGCAAACAGCAGCACAAGAGCACCCTCAGCAGCCTCAGCCTCCACAGTGTCTGCTGGCACAACGGACAACAATGTTGCAACATTGCACATTGCAATCACAGCCTCCATAATGGGTCTGTAACTAACAATTATTTTTTAATCCATCAATCATTTTCCTGACTAACTGAGAAGTGGTTTGTTCCATAAAGTGATAAAAGCAGTGTTTCCAAAAGCCCAAGGTACAAAGTATATCACAGACCCCTCTATGTTGAGACTCATAGCCACAACTACTATGACCATTACTACAACACTACATGTTGTGCTATAATTTGTCTGCTTCATTATTGAACTGTTAGTCATGATTTTATAAGCCACCAGTTACACTTAGAAATCTGCAGTGTGTTTTTTTTCATACATTTCTGTCTTGTGCTGCAGGCTGTTCAGATCCACCTGTGTTGTGTTGCCCTGGTCGGAACGACAGCTGTTTGAGGGGGTGTTACTGTGACGAATACTGCCTGACCGCAAACGACTGCTGTCCTGACTACAATTCAACCTGCCGACAACGTAAGTGAGGGTGAATACAGTTATGTCAGTTTAGGATTTGAGATTGAGACAGGTTTTAAGATTTCTAACTTAAATCTCTCTTTCTCAACCACAGCTTTGAACAGCACAAGCAGCAATACTACATCTACACCAGCAATTAATGTTACAACGCTAGCACCCACAGCTCCAGGTCGGTCATTATGCTTTTCTCTGCTAAAGCCATTTCAGAAAAATTGCATGAAAATGCATTGCCAAACTTTTGTCAAATCTATTAATTATTACTTTTCATTGTATGCATCAGGGTCTGAGCCAACAATGATCCTTAGTGAGTGTGTTCCCTCCTTTGGCATGCTCACTCAGCAACTCAAGCTTTTGACATTTTCCCTGTGCTCATAGCAGAGACAACACTCGACAGAAGCTAGTGCTATACTGGACCTTTGTAGTGTCACATCTTGGTAGTAAATCTGGAGTTTCGAACAAAAATGCAAAATTCAAGGAGAACCACCAGCTCAGATTAAAGTGCAGTCAGTCACATGCTTCAGTGATGTAGTTAACAGTTTGAATGGTAGCCTACATTAAGTTTTCTTCTGTGTTTTTCTTTTTTTCAGATGCCAAACCAACAACTGTTCACCTGACACTTTCTGTTTTAACAAAAAGCAAGGAAACTGAACATGTAATGTCTGAGGTTTTATCTGTAAGTACAAACAACAATCAAATATACATCATACAGTTACAGTAACATATAAAACGGTGTCATACTCACTTCTTTCATTCAGCTCATTAGTGCATGTCTTTTCTCTCACAGTTTGTGTCCCAGGTCCTTCTGCAGGGCTGTGAGGCCTGCACTGAACATATCAAAGACATCAAACTTACCTGAGATATAAACTGGCCCATATTTCAGCCAGTTTAACTGAAACAGCTGAACTGCGACAGCACAGCACAACTCGCAGAAACAACACAAACCTTTGTTTAAAGCTTTGTAATAAATGACATAAACCATTTATTTATTCAGTACCATCAAATACAACAAAATATGCAGTGTAATGCCTACACTTTGGCACAGGTAAATATATTCACAACTGAATACTCACTAAAATATTCAGTGATATACAATGCTTGAAGTATTATCAAACCCTTTCCAGCACGCAAATTTTTCAGCACAGCTTAAAAGCAAAACAAGGATGAATAAATTCTTAAAGGTTTATGTTCAATTATTTGAGGAAACTAGACCGTTTGTTTTTTGGCTGATTATTCACTTTGTTATTGATTAAGCTTGGTTGGTGGTAGTCATTTTATCCTTACATGCTGCTGAAATGGTAATTTTGTCGGAATCAACTTAATGTTATATCTTAATTTGATATCTAATGCATGACTACAAATGGATTATCTATTGTTATCTGATCATGATTGTTAACAAAGGAATGAAATATACAACAAAGGGTTCTTCAAATGTTGCTGGTATTTTCTCATAATGTGATTCTAAGCTTGTACATTGGAGATTATCTACTTTAAGTAATGATAATGCAGCTCTGCAACGTGATTGCAATAGTTACAACACCATTCTATACTTCAGCAAAAATCAGTACCACATCGACACCAGTAGATAGCAGCAAAGGTGGAACATCAACTGTCTCTGCTATGACAGCACCTAGCACTAAAGATAAACAGTAAGATGATAGCACCACAGCATGCACAGTCTCCACTACTACAGGGTGAGTAATTATTTTTTTCTATACTGAAATGCTTTCAAAAACTCAGATTTGCCGAAATATTTTCTTGCTGCTTTGCTGTCAAAAGTATATCGTTCTCAGGGTCTGAGTCAACACTAATCCTCACTTGCTATGTTCCTGCCACACCTGTGTAAGCTCAATAACACCTCAGGCTTTAAACTGTTCCCTGGTACTCAAAGCACAGAGGACAAAACCAGTACAACTCTGGATACTGGAAGGTGTCATGTCTTCACCAACAGGTGGCGGCATATCCACAGATTCCTACCAAAGGCCAGACTCCAGAGCCACCATCAGCACAGAGAAGCAGACATTTGTCTAATCCAGTGTAGTGAACAGTTTGCAAGGCTCCTCTCTCGTCAGATGTCTGATTATCTTCACGTACACATCTCTGTTTTGACCCACAAGGAGAGAAGTGAATACATGATTTCAGGTTTTCAGAGTAGGTCACATGCAGTTATTACAGTATCACAAGAGACTATCAATTATATGCACTTTATCCTTGTGTAGTCATTTCAGGGTGCGGATGTCTCCAGATAAATCTCAATAAATTGACGAATTCACTAATCTATTGGCCTGCCCAGGGACTACAGGTAGAAAATAGCAATTTGCTTCAACCCGATACATGATTAGTTTTTACACAATTAAGTTGTATCAGTAACTTAAACAGACTGAATCACAAGCTCAGCATTAACTTGTAGCAGGCAAAGTACAGGGTGAGGAGAAAAAAAAAGATAAGCACTGTTAGTAGTAGTATACACAGTTGGTTCATCGTCCCTGATAAAATTCAGCTACAAATATAAGCAGTCTATAGCCCCCTGCCATCACAGCAATGCCGGTTACGCTTATGTGTAACCATAAACTTTATTACAGACTCAATTACTTACTTCATTACATCCATGTAGCTCACTCAGACAGATTAGTGAAAAAAAGCCTAATATTTTCAAAGTTAGAGGGGAGAAAAGTAATGTAAGCTGAATATAGTAATATTTGAATGGTTAGCGTGACTTATGCATATTCATCACGTGCATACCACATACAACATAACGCCTGTGTCACTCTTTTTCATGTAGAGACAGGACAGGTGAACAATAGTCCAGGCGCCTCTGCCCATTTTCCTAACGATCATGTCAGTGTGTTCTACTCCTGACAGTTGACTATCGATGATTACATCCAGAAATTTAGCCTCATCACCCTGTTGTATAGGCACACCATACCGGTTCAGTGTGGGTGTGGACGATAATTTTGAATTGGATGCAAAAGTAATGGATTTAGTATTTGAAATGCTTTTTGAACTGTTGAAATGTAGATAGAGTTTTTATAGATTGCAGTTTATCAGGTAAAGCATTCCAGAGGACAGGCAAAGCACCAGCTCCTGATCTTATTCTGGGTACAATCACAAAGCCACTGTCTGAATACCTGACAGGTCTAGTTTTTGGCAGGAATATACCCGTGGGTGGGTGTGTTTGTGCATGCATGTACATGCATGATGGTAATTTGCGTGTATAAATAAGACTTGGTTACACTCAGCAGTCACACAGTCATGGAGCGGTTTGCGTTGTGCTTCTTTCTCCTGTTGGGGCTGCTACCTCCTCTGTATGATGGTGAGTGAAATATCAACATTGAAAAATATTAATTAAGCAAAGTCATTGACAAATAATTTATGCAAAGTTACAACAAGCTTGGTAAACACTGATTTAAATAGCAAAGTGTGTGCTTTTTTTAATTTTTATTTTTTTGACAGTTGGAAAAAGCTAGTCAATTGCCAAATGATCAAATGATTAAGTATTTTACAAATCATGTGATCATTTGTTAGCAGTGCTTGAGAAAATATTCAGATCCATTAGTGAAGTTATTTCATTAGGTTACTTCATTCATTGGTCTATTGTTTTTATATGACATCATCTTTTTATTGCATTTATTAATTTTAATCCATTTCTATTCATTTTTGCATATCATCATCCTTTTTAACAGGGCCTGTTTCTGCCTGGCCTGGCTTCCCATTTTATAATTCTCCCCCAGTATCTTGCTTTTGCTTTCTCTGTAAAATCATGTTGTGAACTCTGTTTTTAAAGGTGTTATATGAATAAAATTATTAATATTATCATTTAAATGTTGTGTCATAGAAAGCCTTTTACTGCAGTTTTGATTAACTAAATACAATTTAATTCACAGTTGAACTAATTCAATCATTTAATTAACATTGCTTAAGGAACATAAATTACAAACAAAAAACAGCATCTGAGCCATTTTGCACAGAGACTGTGGTGACCCAACTTTCACATCTCCACAAACGCGAACTTGAGCAGCATGCTGATCTTTATATCATACAATCTAAAGATACACAGATGGATATAGGTAATATGGATAATATAATCTCATAAAAATGATAAATAGAGGAGGGATATGTATAATGGTATTTGTGTATGTTAAAAAGACACCTACACTGCTGCATAACCCTGCAGTAACTAGAGGAAATTCCTCTGAGCACAGTGTTTATGACACTGGTGTAGTGATGTGAGGTACAGTAAAGCATAAACAGACCTTTTATATGTGGATTAGCATTGCTTTTGCATCAGTATATTTTTTTCCCGTTCCAGCCCAGGACTTTATTATATTTAATCCTACATTATTCTCCCCTAAATTCAGAATTATCAAAAAAGAAAAAATACTCTGTCAATTCTTATTTTTCCTATATGCAAGGAGCCATTGATCTAATGTGATTGATCTGGTCTAAACAACTAAACAATTAATGCATTTTGTGAAAACATGTCAAATTTGTGGTTTCTTCAAAGAATAAAGTGTTTGAGTATAACACCTTATGAATGAACAGAAGAGAATTTGTGGGTGGGGTGAGTGTCAGTTTCTTTTTGCTGGTGTACCTGACCCCCAAAACATCTGTGTGCATTGCTGATTTTAAACAATGGCTTAGCTTAAAAGTTGTTTTTCCTGAATTACAATCACATGTAGCCTTCCCTTTATATTTTCCAGCTCAAACAGAACCAACAGCATCTTCAGCTTCAGGATCTACAGTCTCTGGTGCTGCAGAAACCGGACAAACAAGCAGCACTACAACTACACCACCAGATATCAGCACAACTGCAGCATCCACAGACTCTGATACTCCAACAGACAGCAGCGCTGCATCTAGACTGTCCGAAGTGAATACACCTTCAGCATTCATAAACCCTGAAAGGATATACTCTGAAATTGTGGAAGGAGAGAACTTTGCATATCCCAGATTAGGTCTGTAACTATTGTTTTAATACTGAATAATGCATCAATCATTTACCTGACTAACTGAAACGTTGTTTGTTCCATGAGGTGACAGAAAAATGTGAAAAGTGTTGAGTATAAACCCAAGGCAACATCCTCTAATGTCTGCTTTTGTCCACAACCCAAGGTTATTCAGTTTACTCTCATGTATAACCACCTCTTGATTTGATTGACTGCCTTGGTCAAGAGTGACACTGACAAGTGGTGTCAGCCCATGTGTTATGAAGAGCTCCATATGCACCCCTTGCATGTCTCTTGGCTGCATCCAACCAAGATGTGTCAAACATTTTTAACTACTCCCATTCTGACCTGCAGTGATCCCTGCACCCCAGTACAGTGACGTCTTGGTAGAAAATCTGTAATTTTCAACAGAAATGCACATTCCAGGAGCACCACTGGCTCAGATAAAAGTGTAGCCAGTCAGAGTAAATTTCCTTTTTTTGAGGTGTCCAAGTAACTGTTTGCTTGAATTTCAAACTCATCTTAACCGATTGCAACGTAAATAAATTCCCTTCTCTGTATTCCTTTCTTTCAGGTGACGTGGTTCACCTGAAGCTCTCTGTTTTAACCAACCTAGATGACGAGGTGATTTTACAGGCTATATATAATGTAAGTACAAACAACAATCAGATGTACATCACACAGTTACAGCAACATGTAAAACTGTGTCATACACATTCTGTCACTCAGCTTATCAGTTCATGTCTTCTCTCTCACAGTTTGTGCGCCAGAGCTTGTTGCAGGACTGTAAGCACTGCATAGCAACACTCAGAGACTTCAAAATTAATAACAAACATATTTGGCCGGGATATGTCGAGGGGCAATGGATTCCTTTGTAATTTTGCAATTTGTTAGATATTTTGTTTCATCTATGCATAGGCGCTGCTGAAGTGGTAATTTTGTCAGATAAACAAATCAACCTTAATTTTATATCTAATGTATGATTTCAAATGGATTATTTGTCGCTATTTGATAATGATGGTTAACAAAGTCCTGCAATGTACAATAAAGGGTTATTCAAAGGTTGCTGGAATTTTCTCATAATTTGCGATTGCAAGCTTGGAGATTTTCTACTCAAAGTTTTGAAAATGCTTTGCAACGTGATTCATAGCTACAACACCATTCTGTACTTTAAAGAATCAGTACCACATCTACACCAGTAGAAAGCAGCAAAGCCAGAGCATCAACTGTCCCTGCTACAACAAAGATACACAATGAGATGACAGCACAACAGCTACGTACCACTAAAACCTATATTCTTGCTGCTTTGCTGTCAAACACATTTCGTTCTCAGGGTCTGAGTCAACACTAATCCTCACTAGCTATGTTCCTGCCACACCTGTGTAAGCTCAATAACACCTCACGCTTTAAACTGTTTCCTGGTACTCAAAGCACAGAGGACAAAACCCATACAACTCTGGATACTGGAAGGTGTCATATTTTCACCAACAGGTGGCGGCATATTCACAGATTCCTACCACAGGCCAGACTCCAGAGCCACCATCAGCACAGAGAGGCAGACATTTGTCTAATCCAGTGTAGTGAACAGTTTGCAAGGCACCACTCTCGTCAGATGTCTGATTCTTTACCTACATATCTCTGTTTTAACCCACAAGGAGAGAAATGAAGATTCATTGATGATTTCAGAGTTGTTGTTTTTTTTCTTGTGAGACTCAGCCACATGCAGTTATCACAGTATCACAAGACTATCCATCACATACACCGTTAATTGTGCAGTCAGTGTAGTTTGTCTGTGCTCACACTCATAATAATAACAACAATAGCTGATAAAAATTGCTAATAATAATTTGCACAAAAACACACTGTGAATACTGAGGAAGGTTTTCTTTGGATAAGTTTCTAGCACTGGGCCTCGTTCAAAATGCAGCAAACAACCATCATCAGCACACACCCAATGCATTTTGTAATTTTATATCACAACATTACGTGTGTGCAAAAGTGATGCCCTCTCAACGTTGTAAACTCGCATTTAGACAGAACCACGGGATGTTTTGTGACAATATGGCAGTATGTAAAAAAAAAGCAACCTTCAGAAATGTAGGCTACTTTAAATAAAGTGACTCACATCGCATGAAAAAATCGTGATCGTGATGCAACAGCCTATCGCAAAATTAAACTTAGACTTATTAGATTTATACTTTAAAGAGCTATTTTCAATAGAATACATACTGACTATAATGAAATATACATCATATTTCGATTATACTTCCATTATCTCCCAATAGTGTTTATAATGTGAGTGAACGATCAAGAAAAAGAGGAAAGAAAATGTTTCAATGATCACTTCCCATTGGGAAAAGAATGACTTAAACCCACATATTTATTCATTCAGCGCGATCTGGTCAGAATTACATATTTGGGCAGGCTCCACCCCAGGACATCAAGGCAGTGTTGTTTGGCCAGGCAGGATCAACACGTGGTGACCCCCAGCACTTCAATGGAGGAGGATGAGACAAAAATTTAATTATGAGGGGAGAAGAGGAAACAGGTCCACATGGCCTCGGGGACCGGCATAACCTCTAGGAGCGGATAGTTCAAATTAGACCAGCATTGTCAATCCAGACCCACCTCTGACCCCGAAGTTCTTCATTGCATGGAAGCCTTTCATGCAACAACGAAAAAAAAAACACGTTTCTCTCCTTTCTTCAGTGCGTGTTTGCCCGTGAATCCGCGTGAACGCGTACTGTACCTGCTGCTAACCTGACGCGTCCTCGGCACTCCTTGCGCGCAAAGGTGCACGCTGGCGACGTGTGGCGCAAATCAGAAGCGTGTGTCCTCTCGAAGGCTCCTCACCGCGAGCCCACAATTGAAGTTAATTTCTGCAGAGAGAGTCTCGGGTTCACGTTTCGCCACAGCTTTGTAAACTTAGATCATGCGGGGTCACCCAAAGGTGGAGGCGGCCCTGTAGCTGCTGCGTCGAGCCTCCCAAAGATCAGTTACAATGTAATGGCAAAGGAATGTCGCTCGAGTCCCGACTATTGCACGGAGCTTTTGGCCCTAATTAGAACCAATATGAGAGTGGGATGTCATTTTATTTTATTCAGGAACATTGTTTGCATGCATGTACACGTTATTTTGCCCATGCTCACACGGCTTAAAAGGTTGGAATAAACAGTTTATAAATGCATCCTTAAGATTTTAAGTCTCAATGAAAAGCTTTTGATTTAAATGCAGTGAAATAATCGCCTGTAATGTGTTCACTGTGTTCAGTTGAAATGAATTCAGAGATTTGAAAATCTAATGGCAGATCAATACTCTTTCTGACATACACACACACAAGTACAGTGTCCAAGTTGTCCACACCGTCAGTCTGTGGAGGTATCCCCTGGTTCCCTGCGGTGTGTGTGCATGTCGAAGGCCCCGGTGTTATTGATCCTGATTGGGCCTCACAGGAGGAGATTCCGGCCCGCCGTTGACCCACACTTCTCCATGTTTCCACCCTTCCCTCAGATCATCAGAGGCAGCCGTCTCCTCCTTCCTTCCTTCCCTCCTTCCCTCCCTCCCTCCCACCAGTCCGCTGGCCGGCCGGCCTGCCTGCCTGCTTTGCTCGCGTGAGATTTCTGATTGTCAGATGGAAGGGGGAGAAAGGGGGGGGAAAAATGAACTTACTACAGGTTTTGCAAAATCACTAGCAGGTCTCGCCTGAGTAGTCCGCACTGACGTTTTTCTGGCTTGGTGACTGTCAAAACATCTCCCCCATGCGTTCGTACCCTCCCTCCTTCTCCTCAGAAAGCCTGTGGCTCACAGGCTGCTCTCCTCTTCAAAGTAAAACTTCTCCACCATGTGGCCTGTGTTGAATTTTTGCGTTGACGGCTGCCCGGCGCGCATGAACTCCTCGTAGGGGTCTTTACTCTCCTCGTCGCTGCCCATGCACTTGAAAAGCGTCATGGCAAGGAAGGAGTAGAAGACCATGACAAACAGGATGTAGAAGTATGCATTGTCGTAGCTCTCCCTGGGATTGGAGATGCTGGACGCCGGACTGGTGCTGGACAGAGGGCTCACTGTGCTGCTGGAGACGGTCGCGTTGGTCTGCGGCCCACCGATGCCGACCCCGGTGTCCTCCAGAATGTGCTGGCATCTGGAGAGAAGAGGAAGCAGGAGGGTCCGGTTCATGCTCCTCATGCCAGAATTGAAGGTGGAAGACAGACGAAGCAGGGAATCTCGATGGAAAGCAAATCAATCAGAAAACGATAGACAGAAAGGGGAACCAGGGTGACCGAGAAAGAGCTACAGATGGAAAGTGTGAGAGGCAAGCACTCACCACTTTAGGAAAGGCATGCTGTGAGTCATCCACCCACACTTCAAGAGACTTGATAAGGTGGTATTTCACAGATAGCTTTCATAGAAGCCCACTCCCTCTGTCCTACTGGATGCAGCCAAAATATCATAAAAGCACAACCCTGACCTCAGAATAATTTGCAGTGTTTTTTTCACTTTCATCAGAAATAAATCCTTCATACGTTCTCAGATTACAATTCTTCTGGCTCAACCTATATTTTCCAAAGATCCCTTTTAACTCTTTTTTCCTATTCTCTCTTTTTTTCCAGCCTCGTCCTCTCTTTGTGCTCCTCCCTTCACTTTCAATTTAGGGTCCTGGAAGCTGCAGAGACGCTTGGATTGTTGTCAGCTCCGGTCAAGTAGTCTACTCATTTCAAAGAGTGTTGGGGTCAGAGGTTAAGTTGTCTCCAGTGTGTTGCTGCTTGACTGACACTCCGCTCCAAAGCAACCCCTTTGGCTTTTTCACTCATTGTGTCTTACAAGTTGAGCGCTTGTTAAAAAGAACAGCAAGAAGAGTTTGTTGAGAGTAAAGAAAATAGTGAAATGCGATCTTGCCTTGATCTTATCTGTTGGCTTGATGACACCAAGCATAAACGCTCAAACAAACGTGTGTGGAAAAAAATATTTAAAACACGAAAACTCCAAAGCAAACGTTCAGTGTATCTGCATCAATGTTCGCTTTATACAGAAGCTATGAATGACATGGACAGCTGCATACCTGATCCCTAAACCTCAAGAAGAAAAGAGAAAAAAAATACCAGACAAGGAGTGATAAAACTGCGCCAGTGATATCTGTAACCTCTTGAGGAGGCTGCCAACTGGGTGAACAGTGTTTTCCTTTCTGTTTGGCAGCGAGAGCCCAAACCCCACCTGAACCCAGGGCAGCCATGTCTGTGAATGATGTCCTGGTGCGACTGTGGGCCGCTGTGCTTCTATAATTTATAGCAGCTCTGCTTTAGTCATTAAAGGGGTGTGAAGGAGCCCCCAGGGAGCAGGAATTTGTCCAAAAGGAGTGTTTATGAAAGGGGATATATTTATGATTTAGAGCTGCAAGAGTGTGCACGAGGGGACGCGGCACAGAGAGAGAGGGTATTGTCGCTGCGCTGCTCATCTGGATTTAGACAGAAGGCTGGAAACAGCTGGGATGTTTAAAATGGAAAAAAAAGAGAATGAGAAAGAAAGAAAATTTATTAGCTGGCAAAGTAAATTACAGGGCCGTAGACAGGATTTTAGAAATATTGAGGCCTTAAGTCCACCAAGGCACCCCTACTCTCAGAAGAGTTTGACCAGAAATAAAAAAGAAGGCCTCAAGTTTTTTAATCACTTTAATAATGATCTAATCTAATCTAATCTTTTTTTTAAATTTTCAAGTCATTTATGTTCTTTTTTAATTATACAATGCAAACTAATTTGTTGGCCTAGACTTAGTTTAATTTAAATCTACTAAGTCTAAATATGCTAGAGTTAGCTTATAAAATTCATGCCATGTGTAAGCTTTTAATCAATCCCTGAACGTTTCCAAAACAAAACAGAAACACATTTGAAGAAAAATGAGCACATGTCCTCCGTCTTCTCAACGGTGGCCAAAGCCTTGATATCCCATAAAAGACACCCACTCACAGTCGCGACTCTCTGCATTTTTATACAGTTTATTATAAATAGTAAATAGTGCTGTATTGTACACAAAACTTCTTACAACAAAATCATTTTTCGCTGATGTAAATGAAAATTATACAAAAGAAAAAAACATGTATAATGAACATTGTGTAAGACTTACTTAAGCACTCAAGAGTGCTTAATACAAGATGCACGGGAGGACATAAACACTTGAACAACACTAAATAAATAAGAAATGGAACTAATGTTTGCAAGTTCCTGGTGAAAACTAATTTAACACATGCAAAAAAAGAAAAACAAACAAAAAAAATCAAAATTAACTGTCAAACTGAATAATGTATTCACTGGCAGAGAATTTTTTGGCTTCATCACATCACGACTAAGCTTGCTATTTTTCATCGCTTGATGATTTCCCCTGATTGATCAATGCACACAACCCAGACTTAACGACGTTAGAAAGAGGGAGCATACTTTTTGTGGGTATAATCAGGGGCATTTGATCCGTGTTTAATTTACATCACATGAGGTATGAATGTATTGCACTTTCTTTGGGTTGCAGTGGTTTCACTATGACTCCACTCCGCCTCAATTCGCGCCTCTATGCTGGTTCTCCCGGCAGAGTCACATTTTCACCTCCAACGTCTCATACAAGAAAATCACATCAATGTACAGTAAGTATTTTTTTTTCCTAAGACACTGTGATGGAGAGAAGCGCACAGGGGGGGCTCACCGAAGTCCGCCTCGACTTGCATCTCTGCCACTTATTACAAAAATCACAGACACAATCTTGAATGTATTTACTCCCCTTCGCCCCACCCCCACTTCTTTTCCTCTTTAAGCATGGACAACGAATCGTGCCCGGTCCTCGGAGCATGACGTGACGCACGAGCAAAGCGATTGCCAGGTAACAGGAGAAGCTGCGCCTTTGGTCCCAATTATTCCGGTAAGCCCCCTCCATCGCCATCGCTACACCTCCATCTCAACTGGTTCTCCTTGCTGAAGGAGAAAAGGCCTCAACCCCCCCCCCCCCCCCCCTCTCTCTCTCTCTCTCGCTGTCCTTGGGGCTGGAGGTGTTCTCTGGCGATGAATGTCAGACTGTGCCGGAAAGCCTCCTGTTCAAGTCCATGTCGGAAGGCTTCATATAATGAAAGGCACCTGAGGAGAACAGGGAAAGACAGACGGAGGGTTAAAGAGATTCTTTTGCTTTTTATTTAGCTTTAACTGCTTGAATCCTCTGACGGCCAACAAAGCAAAAAAAAAAAAAAAAGTGTGAAATGGGAAGTTAAATGAGAGGTGAAAGGACTGTGGGAGACGGAGGAGGTGTAAGAGCAGGTGAGGGTGGAAACTGGGGTCTGAGGTTAACTGATAAAACTTAAAAACCAGGTTGAAGAGCTTCGGGAATCTGCTTCGACGTTCTTTGAACCGAATGTGGTCGGCAAAACTAGCCCAAAACTGATCCTGAGCCTGGATCTCTGGCTCTGCTCCACTGATCAATAACAACTCTAAATCTGACCTCCAGTGGGACACATGGTTCTAATCCTGGCCTGCCAAGGGCCATAATCGGCCCCCCGTTAAAGAGCCCCTTACCCTCCTTTTATACAGACACACACACACACACACACGGCTGTGCTCACAAATACGCATAGAAGCACACACATTTCACCAAACCCCCGAAAGCTACATTTGGGTCTCTCCCAGGACCGGGCTAAATTAATGACATCAAGATGTTGCCACTGATGGGCCAGTCAACATGTGGTAGTGTACCTCAGATCAGCCCCAACAACACACCGCCGCGACCCGCACTCCTCCCCCCGCTCCCTCCCTCCTGTCAAACACGCTTTGGGAAGTGGCTCCTTTCATTTGGGCGGCTATCTTTGTTACACAGGGGTCATTACATGGTTAGGTGAGTTACGCTGAGGGTTTGATGGGCAAGCTCATCACACGGGGTCACGAAAGGACAGCGAGCGAAAAGTGTGTGTGTGTGTGTGTGTGTGTGTGTGTGTGTGTGTGTGTGTGTGTGTGTGCCGGGATAGGACGCGGACATGCCTCCGCACCGGGCCACGTGGACAGGCAGATGATGGTAATGTAAACTGAGGTAACCTGGCCACAAGTGCTCACTAACATACATGTAATTTCAGCACAGCGCAGGGTGATTTGAGAAGCTCGCTCATCAGAGGGGTCTGCGCAATTAACGTGGGTTTGAAAATATAAACTAAATCAGAGGTTATGGGAGGACATAACCTCTGATTAATTATGGATTATTTCAAATCAAATATAGAAGTTTAAGTCTCTAAACAAGCCTAAATTAAGCAAACACAAACATACCTTGCTCTGGCTGTACTGTCCGTACTGGTAGGATGGATGGTGGTCCATGGCGTAGGCTGGGGAAGTGTAGGAAGGTGGGCAGTAAGACTGGGTGCTAGGCAGGGTGGGCATACTGGTCAGGCCCGGGAGAGCCTCCAGGCGCTGGGAGCCATGGCAGCTGGCAGCCATGCCACCGTTGGGCTCCAGGCCTCCGGTCAGCGGGGAGAGGGCAAAGTCACTCTGGGACTGATGCGGCACTCCACCTGGGTTCAGCAGACCCATCACCTGAGGGGAGACATGGAGGAGAACCAGGTCAGGATAGAAAAACACAAGTCCAAAAGATTTTCAAAATAAAAT
>JBCAUF010000036.1:20843243-20857146 GCA_038406115.1 Haemulon aurolineatum
CTGCCAAAATCCAGCATTACACCGTTCAGTCAACTTTTCCACTCCACTCAGGTGGGCTAACGTGTAGGCCTCTCTCCTTGTTCATTGTCAGGGGAACATTATTACTGGCTTCCCTCACACATGTGGTTTCCCTTTACTCTGCTTGACTGATTGAGGAGCTGATGGTGGCTAAAGAGTTCAACCCTTTAGCCGACCGGTGGTTTCTGTTAGAGTTATCCTGTCAAAGTTATGGATGTAGCGGATGTTTTTTCACTTTTATTTTTCTTTATTGTGACACTCGTAGGCTTCTAGCATTGTGTCACAAATGTAGCATAAAGAAAAGAGGTATGATGATGTTTTTGTTGATTGTAAAATGAGAAAAATACAAATAAGTAATAAGTAAGTAATAAGTTATTAATAAGAATATTAATTAGTCCGAATGGGGCATCTGTAGTGCAAAATTCATACATTTCGTGTGTGTGTATTGGGCCCCTTCACAGCGATGCGCTGTCTCTTCTTGTCTCTCTCCCTCTCTCATTTTCTCTTGATGCCCTAAAATCACCGTGTCCTTGTGAGGCCAGGGTGAAGAGGCCAAAGGGTACGTGGGAACGAGGTGTAGGATGTGTTTGTGTATGTGTGGAATTGTGTATTTAACAGTAGGTGTGTGTGTCTGTGCGCGTGTGTGTTTGTGTGCACGCGTGCGTGCGTGTTCACGGCCATATGTAATATAAGCATTTTTTGCTCTGATGTCAGGGGTGCAGGGGTATCAGTGATACATCGTCAACAGCTGCGCGCAGGTTTGCGTGAGAAGCGAAGTCATGAAAACGTCCAGAAAACAAAGTTAAAGAGAGAACAAGAGTTACAGTCCATGCAGGAGAAAACAGAGCTGAGGCAGGGGACAAAACCAAACATGGTGGAAATAACTTAGAAAGACCCAACTGACACACACACACACACTGAGGCAACCTCAGGTGTCTTTAACGTATGTGATTTGACACACATCAATGTGTACTACCACCAAACTATCATTTATCTTACTGCTAAAGATGCGTGTGACACTGTAAAATGCAAACATCTGTTGCACGGTCCATTTTTAAAGTGTTAAATGTGTCCTTTCCTTAAGAGGAATTTGTATTATTTATGCAAATGTTTAGTTAATTAGATAATTAATGCTGTGTTTATCCATATCTCAGCCTATTGTTTAGCCATAACAGTCTTGTATTAGTGAGAGCATGTTTGTGTCTTGCTGCACGCTCATGCGTTCGTGCACGCTCTGTCTGCAACTGAAACGGCAGCAGTTCCCGATGGTGTCTGTTTTGAGGTTGTTACGGGGATTAGGTCTCAGGGGGGTGCAAATCCCAGCCGCTCGCTTCCTTGGTGAGAAAGGGTTCCTTTGGTATGCACCAGATCAGCAGTGAGACGCCAGAGATCCCTGCACCACGGGGGAAACCGCTGGTCCGACTGAAACTCCGAATCTAGAGCTAACTGCTCAGACAAGAATATCGCCTATCTTAAACAAACCTTATCCATATCAAAACTCCACTGCGCTCTAATGTGACCATATCTGGAGTTAACCCAACCTCTGGATCTCCTGGTGGATAGAGAGTAGCAGATAGAGTGGAGTAGATTTTGTAGATTTGGAGCTCTAATAACCAGATAACTCCAGGGAGGATTTAATGCGAAATGAACCAAGCTGTGTGGCTATCTGAGAAGACTGAAGCCGTAAAGTTTTCTAAGTGCAGAGAGGTCTTTGCGTATTAACTATCAATGTCATAGAATTTAATCAATTCTCATTTCCTCTCTCTTATTAAGTTAAAATCGGGGAATTAATTCTATCCTCGTCCGAAATGGAGAAAACTGTATCGCCATATACATTCAAACAGCTGCAATGAATACATGAATTAAAACAAATTAGCCAACAAAGTGAGTCATTTGCATAAATTACACACTTTGTTACAAGGGGATAGATTACTCCATTCCAATCAATTAAGACACTGGAACATTCCGTGATTGCAATTCCAGACTGAGAAAACATTCCAGGCAGGAGATGAGACGTCCACTCTGTACCGAGTTGCCCACTGAGGTTAATGCTGAAACCATCCACAGGGCCGCGGCACCTTTGGCCTCTTTATTGGAGTTGAAGTCACTCGGTGACCCTGTGGGTGTGTGAACTCGCACCACGGCCCTGCGCTCCGTCACAAGGAGGGGCAGGTTTGCACACCGGTTGTGCTTCGACAGAGTCTTTTTGCTGAAAGTGTGCGCACAATGAGTTCGCCAAGTTGAGATTAAAACCATCAACCAATGACGCGCAGTTTGCCACGTGTCATCTTCACTCGCCCCGTCGCTCTGTACTCTTATCTGTCCGGTGACAATAAACATCCCAAAAGAATTATGTTCAAAAGTCAATGTGGCTGGTTGTCGAGGAGGAAACAACGAATTCTAGTCCATAACTAGAGCTTTTATATCAAAGGAGTCAATTAAAACTTCGGCCACAATGGTGCCACCTACCATTTCCCGACCATGCACCCTGGCAAGCACAACAAAGATCTCCTTTTTTCAAATATATATACATCCTCAGGCATTCACATAGTGACAAACCTGCCTGAGGCAGTTTTTTATCTTTGCCTGACAGGAGTCTGAGATTCTCTCTCATGGGAATTAGTACCCAGCATGCATTGCACGTGGGCCGGCCACCCTTTGTGGCGGTTAAAAGCTCGTTTTCCGCCTGTTAGTCCATCTTCTGGGCTGGTAGGGAGCCACTGATGGACACTGATGACTGTGTAATCGACCATAATTGTCTTTTCAGTTTTGATTTGTGTCATCGTCCGACATCCATACATCCTTCCTCATGTCTGGTCCGTTTTCCTTCCCCCCCAAAGACTGACGTTTGCCACATTTTAAATTCATCAAACAACCCATCAGGATAAACAAAAATGAAAAGCTACCGTGTTTCTCAGCCTAACAAGGTTTTCATCAATGTCACCGCAATGACACCTCCTGGGTCACACATGGACGAGCGTGTGTTCGTGTTTATCATTATCCTCCCATATGGTGCTGTTTCCTGGCATGATATCAGGCATGTGTGGATAGGTGTGTGTGTGTGTGTGTGTGTGTGTGTGTCTTCATACATGTATTCAGAGGCTTTGTGTGTCTTTCTACATTGTTTTTTGACGAGTGGACGTAGGGACGAACCTGCGGTGAGAGGCTGTTGCTGATGGCGGGGTTGACGGCGTTGGTGTGCGCCGTCGGGGCCACGAAGCTGTCCGAATATCCTGAGAAGCCGTGACGTCCGGAGGACAGGCAGTACGCAGAGCCTCCATCCTGGGAGCCCGCTGACGAGCTGAGGCCGCTCTGGTGCACGGAGGTGGGGGGCAGAGGCTGCGGTCGGTGCACCGTGCTCGGCTGCTCGGATGCTGCTGAGAATAAAGTAAAGTAAGGCAAATTAAACTCATTTTGTCATTAAAAAAAAAGGGAAAGCTTTATCCAATCAAGTCATCTTAAAACAAACATTTTAAGTGTGTTTAGGTGTGTATGGCTGCACCCACCTTGAGCTATGGAAGTGGGGGTGTAGGGGCTGTCGGACAGCTGGTAGGGCTGCAGGCCTGACATAGCTGATGGAGGGAAACCGCCGGGGATGAGGTGGTTAAACGCCATCAGCTGACTGGCTCCGGCTTGCTTCCTCCACCGGGCTCTTCTGTTGCTGAACCACACCTAAAATACGAGGTAAGAGACGGAGACAAGTTCTGATAATCTGCTCTGATAATCCCGTAGAATAAGCTCACTTGTACCAGACATACACGGTCATCTGCATTTGTGTGTGTGTTTCTGTGTGTGTGTGTGGGTGGAAGGCCTCGCTGAGCCATTACAGGGAGCTGAACTGATAGAGATCTTAACATCTGGAGCGTGCAGTGAAACCGCAGACATTACATCTTTGTGCGCTACTGCAAGTCACCGGGTTCAGAGGCAAACGCCAGAGGGCTGTGACAGCTGTTAAAGCCCCTATTAGCACACTATCTAAATCAGACATCTATTTTGAGATCTTTACATTGGCCTTTTTTGGGTTTTTTTGCAGAGAGCGGGACAAAAATGGAAATCTGTCTTCATGCACAGTGGGCGCAGTGTATCTCTGTTGTGTCTGTGTATTTGAAGCAGTGGGTGGGGGGTCAGACCAGACATGGGGTGGGGTGGGGTGTCTAATGGCTGTAAAGAATGTGCGGCAACATCCCGAGGCGATCTGAACGCCCACATGACACGTATCCATGACAGGCACTGACGCATCGTCAAGATTTAGGCCCCAACCTGAACTCGAGCCTCCGTCAGCTTGGCCCGCTGCGCCAGCTCCTCCCGCGTGTAGATGTCGGGGTAGTGCGTGCGCTCGAAGGCCCTCTCCAGCTCCTCCAGCTGCTCCGCCGTGAAGGTGGTCCGGCTGCGGCGCTGCTTCCTCTTCAGCGGCAGGCCCGGCTCCGAGTCCACGTCGGAGCCCTCGTCCGAGTGACTTGCTAGAATTGTCCAGGGGAGGGGGAAAAAAACCAAAAACAGACGGTTACTTCGACATCCAGACGAGTTGGAACGACTTGGAGAGAAACTCACTATAAGCTGGAGGGTACAATAGACAGAGCGGAGACAATAGATTATGCTGAGTACAACACATGGCACAGAGCAACTTTAGATTGTGTCCTCCTGCTCCCTTAAACTCCTCAGTGGCTCCTGAGGGGATCAAAAGCCAGAAGCTGCTTGAACACGGATTAAAGAGGACTAGATCCCTCCGGGGCATCTATTCCCTGGGACACAGTGTCTCTCCCGGTCTTAGCCATGCTGATAGGGTCCCACAGTGAGAAGCAGAAGCAGGCAGCCTTTTTTTTTTTTTTTGCAGGTGCTTCTTAATCTGTTTGTTCAGTTGAGGGCAGGAGAGAGAGCGACTGGGCGACTGGGAGACAGCTATTGGGATCTAATTCAGCAGAAGAAGGGAATCAATGAAGGCTTGAGACCAGAGACAGAGGACCATTGCTACATTTCGGGGGGGAGGTTACCCATCTATTAAATAATGATTAGGCACCACAAACTAGCGTGACAGCCTGCCTTTGTCCGCCATTACACGTCTGCAATCCCAACCCCGGCACCCCATCACCCAACTCCGTCTCTTTTCTCAGTCATACGCCACACTCACAAACATGCATCTGCCGCGTCTACGGGGCCGCGGGCTTTCACTCAATTGAACGTAGCTCATGACAATGTGTCAAACCCAGATGGACACAAGGCAAGAAAGAGTCGGAATCCGCTCCCCAAATCCACCCCGGAGGGACCTCTTAAACCTCCATGAGGAGGGTTCACTGCACCTTTTCGTCGCTCGGGGACCACAACGCGGCAAACACCTAAAGTGTTGGCCGCTCAAAAGCAGAGGAGACAGGTGCGAGCCTCGGCACAGGAACCGAGGTTTTTCGTCTGTTCGTGGGCCCCCAGACCGCTCATTCTCCCCTCTGCACCCTCCAGATTTAAAGCTTTAATTAAAAAGTGCCAAGTCAGACATGGAGGTTTTGGAGAGGTGGGTAGGGGGCGGGGGTGGGTGCAGCAGGGATCTCCCCGAGCCCTCTGGAGCCTCTGGAGCCAAGCAGGAAATGTTTGTGCCGGTTGCCAGTGTGTGTCTGACCAGGCATTACACACGGATTTGCTCCCTGGGAATGCCGCCGCGCTCCGGACCGCCGGCGCACAAGATTCAGACGCTGAGAAGAGCTCTTTATTACATTCGGACCGAGGGCGCCACGCTGGCACAAAAGGCTCGCAGAGGATTGGCCCGGACGCTCCAACACTCCTGGAACTGTGCGCTATGAGTTTTGGATGTGGTTTGTTTATGTAAGGATATGGCCCGGGACCAGTTGGAGCAAATTTTTATAATACAGCGGGCCCGAGGAGAAGGCCACACAGCGTGAAAATAAAACCTGATACTTTTCCAATAAACGCCTTTTTCTTTTTTTAAAAAAAATATCAATATTGGCAGGATTAGCGAAGTGCCACTCGCATTAATCCCCAGCATAAGCAACGCTATGGGAGAAGACTGCGATAAAAAGCAACAAGTAAAGTCATTACCACTTTTAATGACGGAGAAGCAAAGAGGAAAAAAAAAAAGACAAGAGAACCAATGACGACGCAGAAACGAAAAGATTCCTGAGGGAGGGAAAGGGGAGCTCATAAAACTCCTCAGAGGAGAAAGCTCCCCATTGGCACTGTAACTCATGTTAACTGCAGGGTGGGGGTGGATCTCTCCTCCTTTATTTCTGTCTTTTCCCTCTCTTTTTCTCCTCCCTGTTTTTATTATTAGTAACTACAGAGAAAACACTCCGTCACAGACGCTCCCTTAATGGCAAATGACAGTGTCGCTTTTGTCATCCTCTGGCTTGCACTTTCTCTTTTGCTCTCTTCCTCCTCTCTCACTCTGTCTTTCTCTTTCTCTCTTTTTTTTTTTTTTTTTTTGGAAGTGATGTGGCCAAGCCTTTGTATCTTCGCAGGGAAAAGCCTGTGGCAGGGCTCTATTGGGCCGATTACCACGCTCCATCTGTAGGAGCCATCAGGGACGCCCGGGCCCGCATTCAGGGGCCTGTCACCTGCCCAGCAGGGGAGAGGGGAGAGGGAGGGAGGGAGGGAGGGAGGGGGTGGGGGGGTTGCAGGGCTAGGGGGCTGAGTGGGGGAATGAAGGGTGGGAGGGAGAAGTGGGGCGGTGGGAGGGTGGGGGGCACAAAGGGGTCCAGAGAAGGGCCACTGGGGGCTGTGGAGGGGCACAGCAGGGGAGCACCCCTTCATCCCCTCCCCTCCATGGCCTGAGGGGCACACAGAGCTGGGGGGGTGGGGAGGGAGGGAGGGATGATGGGGGGGGGGGAGTTGAAGAGGTTGACATGGATAGGAGATGGGGAGGCTGAAGGCACCTGAAGAAGATGCCTGGGGAAGGGGTGCGGGGATGCCAGCCGTTTCTCAAAAGTGGGACCTGTCTTTTCCATCTCGTCCACTCACGTCACCGCTCCTCTGTCTCCTCTTTCTCGGACCCCTCCCCGCCGCCCCGCCGTCACCGCTGACACTCTCAAACAAGGCTCTTCAACGCCGCCGCCGTGGATCGATTTTAAGGCACGCTGACACAGAAGCGGACTCGGAGCGGGCCCGTTCCCACACATTCCCCGCAACAAACGGCAGAAGAGGATACTGAACACACAAAGGGAGGCCTCGACCTCCTTACTTAAACACCCAAATCAAATTTTACGCTGCAGCTAAAGCACCGGGGAGCTGAAAATACTCCATAGCCGCTCACAGTTTGGCTGTGGCTCTGACAAGAGTCTTAATAGAAAGATAGATTATTATCCCTCGAGCGGAAATTGGGGCCGCTGCAGAAACAGACGTTCCAAAACAAAGTGAGATGTAGGTTAATAAACGAATCACAAGCTAGTTTTGATAGTCGAGCGGAGGGCGGATCATTTACTTGGCCAACAGCACGCTCAACAAGTGAATTCAACAGGTTCCTTTCCCCTGATCAGAGGCTCTTTCGTGGAATTTACCACGAGTGCATTTACGGGCGTGTTTGCGTGTGCACACACTCAGACGTGCTGCAAGAGCGGCCACCACAGGCCGACGGCTCAAAGCGAACCGAGCCGCGTATCGATCAAGAGGAGGAGGCTGACAGGCAGGGAAGATAAACTCCGGCGGGTCACAGATGTGAACCTGGGGGAACGTCCAGTTCTATTAGCTTCACCTGCAGCAGTGGTGCCTCGAACGGGCCAAAAAAAGAAAAAAAAACAAGTTAGGACTCTCCAACCGCGGGGATAAAGACTGCTCTTGTTTACCGCGCAGCCTACATCGGGCCAGGGCCTCGCCTCTGCCAAGCATTCACCCCCCCCCAACCCCCTCCAAAAACCCCCCCTCCTCCCACTATCCGCTCAAGAGATGTTAATATGAAGAGACATGCACAGGCGAACACGTACACACACACAAATTCGCACATGTAGCCCGAGATGGCAGAAGATTATGGAGGTGGCAGAGTGACAGAAAGAGCGAGGGGGGGGGGGGTCTAAATAGATGTTAAGGAAAGGAAGGGGAAAGGGTGAGAAGAGAGAGAGAGAGAGAGAGAGAAAGGGAGGGAACGGGATGAGGAGCCTCAGCGGGAAAGAGAAAGAGAAGTGGAGCATATGGGGCAGTTTATAGTCTTGTCTTGGTAGGGGCTGGCGAGCCCTTCCTCCAGGGGCTGTTAATAGAGAAGGTAATTGAGCTAGTGACATGTGTTCGCAACACAAAACAAAGGGCAGAAGAGACAAATGAACTAGTTATTTGCCCAGGGAAGTAGATCTGGCCCTTTCAGGCCGCGGAGCACAGTGCGAGCGGGCCCACTGAATAAAATAGTGGCACGCCGCAACAGAGCCAGGGCGAGCAGATGCACTGGAGGGAAAGAATGGTTAACTGACAGCTTATGGGCTCAGCTGGGGTTAACAGTTAAGGGAGAAAATGGGAGCGAGTGGGCTGCTCACTTGACTTGCTAAAGAGCCCCCAGGAACCCGCAGCTGCCTGGAAAAAGAGGAGGGGGGTGGTTGTGGGGTGGGGGGCAGATAGAGAGAAAGAGAAAGGGAAACAGAGAGGGAGATGATGATGTGATGGACGGAGGCAAAAAAAAAAACCCCTCAAAACAAAACGGAGCGAACAAGCGCGGGAGGTTGGCACTCAACGGACAAAGAAATGGCCGGCAATATGACTTTGAAAGATGTATCTCTGTCTGATATCGGTGGAGTGACAAAAAGCCACAAATGGCCCTTCATGGCTATTATGTGTGCCCAGTGTGCGGTGGTTATTATTTAGTTCCACCATGGTGCAGTTAGGTGACAGTTTCACGGTGGCATTTCCACCCTCGGGGCAGGGACAAAGCGAGCGCGCAGAGCCCACGCGGGGACAAAGCAACAGGCCAGTCTGCCCGCACGTTCCAGTCAGACGGAGACTAACCAGCAGAGACCGGGAGACAGACGGGGCGAACCAATCACCGGCCAGACTCACCCCCCCACTTTCCAACCTTGCAACACGACAAACTCTTGCACACCTTTAAAGTAAAGACATTCGCTCAACGCTGATTCACCGCTCTGATGCCAGGGGAGCCGCTCAGTTGTCACCTTTCTGCCCAAACATTATCGTAACCTCCTCTTCCTAAGGGGCCTGATGGTTTTAACAGTCAAGTGACCCCGGGTTAGCCCCTGACCTTTTCACAGCTACCGCTCTGAGCCGCAGCGAAGACGGCCTCGCCGCTGTGACCCTGCAACAAAACTTCACTCAGCAGAGAGAGAAGCCATCATCACATTCCTCTCTTGCTTTCTTTTTTTTCTTTTCTTTCTTTTTTTTTTTCCTGCCCACAAACAATCACAAATGGTGTAATTCCTTCGGTTTCATGAGATTTGCATGCAAACTTTCAGCTTTTATTGTTTGAGTGCCTGTGTTTGGACAAATGTGGGGAATAAAGAGTTGTAACTTGGGATACAAATATATTTAATCTTATATCCTAAATAAACTCTTTTTTTTAAGTGGATTTCTTTGTTCTGAGAGGGGAAAAAAGACATTAATCAAAACAGCACCAGAGTTGTGCTGGCGTGTCCATAATGTGCAATGTGCTGGACGAAACCGCTCCACAAAAACTGAGGCTAAACAAAGTTAAGTGATTGACAACGCTGTCTGGCTTTACTCAATTAACTATCCCATTGTGCTCCTCTTTGCAGAGTCCCCTCGCCCCCGACCCTTTTCTCCTCGCGCTCCTTTATCCTCCCCATCACAGAGTTTTGCTTGGCTAATACTTCCAAGGAAATAGAGAGTCCTTTTTCTGCCGGGGCTCCTCTCCTTGACCTTCCATTGCTCATTGCTTCTCTTTCAGTCACTTCACAGTGTCTCTGGGGTTAGTGGGGAGAATGTGGAGAGTACATCAGCGCCGAGGGGCCGGCTCAGGGCAGGACCCCGGCCCATTACTTCAAAGTTGGCCTGCATTCATTAATTGTCCTTTGAATTAATATTGGAGGATCACAATGTGGGTGCCAACAGAGAAAGAGGCTTTAATGAAGCATAGAGTCCGCATTCAGTTGCAGATCAGCCTGTGTGGATTTTTTCTTTCTTTCTTTTTTTTTTTTTGAGAAAGAAGGAGTCTTGAGAATCATGCCAATACAGAACATAAACGTGTCGAGTATTTCTATTTGAAAAGAGGGACACAGATGATGCTGCAATCCATCGGTCTATCTAGAAATATATTTTGAATTTGTTGGTTGTTTTTCCCCCAGTGGTCCACCGGGCTAAACTGGCGTTACAAGCAATTTTTAAAACAGCAAAACACAGAGTGAGGCCCACATATAAATTTCTCCATTATCCAGCCCTGAGAGGAAAATGGAAATGTGGCTGCAGCAGACATTCCTCAGGTTGCAGCGAGGCCTTCTGTCTCCTGTGACGAGTGCAGACGGACTCCTCTAAACCTCCGGCCTTAAAACTCGCTTACCGTGGAAAGGTGAGGACCCCCCCCCCCCCCCCCCACCTCCTCGACAAAGACACGGGTTTCTGGAAAACGCAAAACCTCCATCTTCCCCCTGTTTAGCTCTGCCTCTGTCGCTCACCGTGTGGGTGCGAGAAACGCTATCTGTTTATGTTCTTGAATGTCTCGCGAGGATACAGGTTTTGAACTTTTGAAAATTGGATTAGACGACTCGGATGTGGCGGCTGCACGTGGAGGTTTTGCTACCGTCGCCGTTCAGACTGCTTTTGAGCTGCCTCAAAACGTGGTAAACACTCAAACACGAATATGATCTTTCTGCTCTCCTTACCCTCCGAAATTTCCCTCTCCTTCGAATCCGTGCCAAAGTCGCGGGGAGCCAGTAACCCAGTTTATTTACACAAACAAAGTCCTACTCAGCTCCTCTGACAAAAGCAGCTAAATCTTTCATGTTTTGTCAGCACTTGATTCCTCCTGTCCCTCTGGCTATTTGCCTGCCTCCGGACAATAGAGGCGGGAGAATGGCAGCAGATTGTTGGAATGCACCTCAATGAAACCAATTATTACATGTTGACTGCGTTCACCATGGCAGATTTGAAAGAACTGGGCTCATTCAATTTGGCACCGCGGGACTCCCTTTAAGAGAAAAGTTATCCCTTTGACTGTTTGTATTTCTGAGCTTTGCTTTTTCTTTCTTCTCCTCTCTCTCTCTCTCCCCCCCCCTCCTGTCACCCACCCCATGGCCATAAATGGATCCCGCGAGAGTGGCTGCTCCTCTTTCATGACTTTGGTTACTTTTAATTAGTTAAATGAGGCTAAAGTGCTAACAGTAATAAATAGAGGAAAGGATGCTATCAATTAATTGAGCGCCGACTCACGGCAAAAAAACCCCCAACAAATTCTTGGCACTGTTGCATTATTCGATCCTCCGGTTAAAATGAGTTACCAGAGATGCAGCGAGCTAGGCGTGCTCCTGCTTTTATGAACAAATGTGATAAATGGCACAAAAAGCTGCAGCTCAGCCGTGCACACGGTTTAAATCAAGATGCACCCCCACAAATCAACAGTTAAAAGAGATATAAACAACTTTGCATCAGATTAATTCCAGCAAACATCCCCCTCTTTTTTTTCCCCCCGACAATGCTCCAGCCACTTGCTAATGCCATGCAGACCTGGGGCTGCCCAGTATACTTTATCCCACAAACCTTAGCAGTCCTTTTCCCAGACAAATAAATCTAAATGAGTCAGCTTTGATCTTAGCACTTAAGGGAAGCCAACAATAGTGGTGGAGGAGAAAGGGGCAGAGAGCAACAGGCCTCTCTCCGCCACAACAATAGCCTCTGCAAACACCTACTTAATCAATATTTGGCCAGAAGACACTCTCTCAGTCCCCAAAAACCACCCTTTTCACATTCTAATGAAGAAGCTATAAAAGAGAAAAACAACAACCACTTCCACAAAGAGACACAAGAATGAAATAGTGGCTGCTCTGTATATCAATGGAGGGGAAAGTGCCTCAGAGCTGTTTGCATGTAGGATGTCACCTATTTGATGTGAAATAGCTAATGTTATTTGTTTTCTCTCAGAAAATTCATACTGACCAGGGAGAGTATAGTGATGTTTCAGAAATTATTTTTTTTTCCTCATCACAAGTGCTCTCCTCAAGGTTTGGCTTATTACACAAAAATAAAATTAATCTAAGAAGAAATGCATTGATGAAAAAATATATATAATTTCCAATTTGAATCGTCTTCTCTAGGATTATTTAATTATTTTGTATTTATATTAAGCAGAAGCTGGTTTTAGGGATGTGTCTAGCCTGGGAGAGGGAGAGAGGGAAGTGCCCGCAGATACTGCATGAATGTGTGCGCCCTGGGCGGAAAGGAAAGGGGCGGACTTTGTCTGAGATGAAAGTGGAGAGAAATAAAAGGTTTGGATTTAATCTAGTGGAGAGAGGAGAGGAGGTTTTTCCTGCGCTCACTGGCTGAGGGCGTCACGCTCGCTGCGCAAAGACTGTGGCAAAAAAAAAAAAAAAACTCCGTGCGTAAAAGTGAAACGGCGCCGTTCAGTTTGGTAACGCACGAGGTCCGACGCTGAATTTAACACATTTCAGCCAAGAAAATTAATAATAGATATTCACATAACTTTTCTGTGGACTTTAAGTTATCGTAACTCCTGAAACCGAACAATAAACAAAATCTAAACACACCCACCATAATGCCATAATGAAAAAAAAAAGTTTAAAACATCACAGATATCTCCAAAACACTGCCACAACCGCTGCAAGTCTGCTCATCAATAATTAACTATAGACGCCATTATGTCGCCAACAGCAACCTTTCCCTTTGCGGCAAACACTCCTCAAACCCCAACAGGTCGTAAATCAACAGGTGTTTGCCCAAAGTCTGAGCTTCTTTTTACTGTTTTTTTTTTCTTCCTCTGAGTGACAAACTGTAAACAGAGGGGGAAAGAGCCCAAATTTAGCAGTCTATAAACCAGGTCGCACTGGGCCTATTGGTGTCCCTGAATAATTCATCGCTCATTGCGGGTTCATAATGTCTTCTCCCGGCCCCTTTTGTCAGCGCAGTTTTCTCTCCCTTTCTCTGCCCATTTTGAAAGGCCCTGGCGTCTTTTTGTACACCACTGAGCCGCTCACTCACAGTTTGGCTTTTGTGCTCGTCAAACTGAGGTGTGAGCCTCAATGGACTCTCCCTGCTTTGTCCGCTGAAGTTCATCCTCAAGTGTCCGATTGTGTGTGTAAGGAGAAAAAAAAATTCTCAGGCTTGGAAGTTAGACAAATGTTTGATTATCCACTTAAAAAAAAAAAAAAGAAAGAAATTCTCTGCGCGTTTGTTAAACCTCAGAAGCACCTGAAAGTTAAATGGATTTAACTTTACTGTGCAGCTTAATAATAAACAGCTGCCATTAATCAAATGTAATAATCGTATTATTATTAGAAGAATAATTATTAGCCTATTATTATTATTATTAGCCTATTATTTGAGTTTGAGTTGATGCCGACGACCAGAAATCACCCCATACACAGGCACATGTTTGCTCGTGAGACACACAGCGAAGGTGTAAAACAATCATAAAGCCGCACTCACATCTGTCTCCCAGGATGCCGTCGATGCTGTGTTTCGTCCGCGGCTCGTTCTCCTCCATCTCCCTCTTCACCACCTCATCATCATCCTCCTCGTCGTCTCCAACTCCGCCGAATTTGGACCGCATGATGCGACTGATTGCGCTGACTTATAGGGGGTGAAATGTGGGGGAAAATACATATCAAATACATAATCTGGGCAAATATTTCCTGTCTAATCGAATTACTGCGATTAAAAAAAAAAATTAAAGATGAGCCCGGAGATATTTTCACATCCTTCCTGGTTGTTTTTCTTGCCTACCTGAGGGGACGTTGTTCCTGTCGCAGATGCCATCTTTCAG
>JBCAUF010000036.1:20953286-20964621 GCA_038406115.1 Haemulon aurolineatum
GGTTTGAGGGAAGATGGGAAGTTGGGAACTGGAAACAGCAGTCGTCTCCAGTCTATATCATTGCTAGAGCTCACCATCTGGCCGCGACATGTGCTCTCTCTCCTCCCTCTGGTCCCACCTATTTCTGGTCAGGTGACTACAACATGTGATCAAGGGCACGGAGAGGAGGAGAAGTAGGGGAGGGCAGTTGCAGCGTTTTAGATCCAGGAAGCAGAAGTCAGGCGTTTGTAACACTGCACTGTGGAATTTTCTAGGACGGGGCGGCAGCTTTTTCGGCCCGGTGTTTACCTCCCTTACTCCGAAACAGGAGCCGTTTACGAGTCGGGCCGCCGCTTCCGAGCGATTGCGCCGCGCACACAAACACTGTTGCATGAATTTACTTTCGTCAGCACGGCCCCCCCTCTGGAAGTGATAAACGCTGCCGTGTGCCAGCTTTTTTTGAATGGGGAGGCGCAGATGAATAGGCCGTCGCATGTACAGACTCATGTGGATGCCCTGAGCGCAACACGTTTGAACAGCGAGACAAGAGCGAGGCGATAGCGTCATCATGTATATCTCGCTCAGTCACACCACTTCCTGTGCAGAGGCCTAGGGGCAGTTAGAGGGGGTTTGTGTGTGCGTCTGTGTGTCTCTCTGTCTGTATATGTGCATGTGTGTGGGTTTTTTTGGAGCAAATTTGGGGGCAGATTTAGGGCACCGTATGCAGTAATTTTCCATTTTTAGGCAGCAGCAGGAAAGCAGAAAAGCAAACACCTCTTTTTCTTTCTCTTTCTCTCTCACTCTCTCTCTTTCACAATCTGCCTTTTTTTTTTTTTTTTTATCAGAGCACAAAATCTCCAGAGATGGGCGGACCTCAGCCCGAAGTTTCCAGCACTGACACACACCCACATGTGTTTGGCTGTGTGTGTGTGTGTGTGTTTTTTTTAAACGTGTGCTTGTATTCTGCCCCTGCAGACACTGGTGACTCGTGGTCATTGGCAGTGTGTGAGCAGGGCAGGGTTAGGATGAGGACAGCGTGTGTGAGTCGACTCACAGAACGGTGTTCATAGCCAGATGTGGACAGAGGAACATTGTCAAGCCCGAGCTGAACTCTTCCCAAGTTTCCTCACAATGCGCTTACGCCTGTGCGTGTGCGTGCGTGCGTTTGTCGAAATTACTAGCTTAATTAAATCATTGTTGTTTATGACATCTTGAGTCATATTTTCATAGTCCTGGCCGGACTTCCTAGCAGTGGATATTGGCACCATCATTCTCCTCGATCCCCTGAGAACCTCCAGTCGACTGAAAGATCTGGGAACATGGCAAGAAACGCAAGCAGTCGCACGATCATACAGGTTTTAAACAGACCAAACCAGCCAAACTTATTAGGAGGAGAAAACAAAGGCGGTAAAATGATGACCCAGACTGTCTGTTGTTGAATATCCATAACAGTTTACAAATCCACTTCCTGGTTCAAAGCTCGATGTGTCATACCAATCAGACCATGGCCGACATGTCTGATGTTCTCATTTGCCGTTTTTTTCGTGTCCGTGCAGAGACCACAAGTTAGCGTTGTCTGAGTCAGACACCGCCAGTTACAAGCTAACAATTTAATAGCATATACAAATAGAAGATGCTAAGTGCAGTACATTCACCATTATACGTCTGCTAGTCGCCAGTTTTGATGCACAACAGACTCGCCATCTGAGCCCGGGTCTGACCGAGGATCAAATGTGTGGCTAAATGGGTAGATGAGGTTTTTTTTTTTTTCTCTGCATGAAAACAACCAACAAAACATTAATCATAGCATTATTAATATTAGCAGTATTTCTACATATTTTAAAATGTCGGGGGGCATCTCTCTATAACAATCTTATTTTCTGTAAAATAGTCAAATGTTTGAACTGTCCTTATCCTGTGAGAACCACTTTTTTTTTTTTTTTTTTTTTTTTTAATTAGTTTTTCAGGAGATCGGAAAACAGCCCTCTTTTTTAGCTTTGTGACGATGCATTTTCCAGCTAATCCAAGAGGGTTTTAAATTTGTTTATTGAGCTCAACAAGTAGAGAAATTGTCAGAGTCCATAAAGGCACACCTAATCCTCAAGTTTCTCCAAAAAAAAAAAATTAAAAAAAGTCATATTCAAGATTTACCAGATTTGGAGATAGGCTACATGCTTTTCACTGGACATGCCGTGTATGAAAAAATTTAATTTGAAAAGTAACTAGTAATTAAAGCTGTCAGATAAATGTAGTGGGCTATTAAGTAAAATATTTGCCTCTGAGATGTAGTAGAATAGAAACATAAAGCATACAACTGAAATACATGTACCTTGAATCTGTACTTTAGGGACAATACTTGAGTAAATGTTCCCAGTTACTTTCCAGCACTTTTGACAACAAAGTGGCGCTTTTATCTACAGCTGGAAGGAATATCAACACATGAACATATGTTTAAATTACTGCTGGAAAGGAGTCGCTGGCAGATAGATGGAGGCTTTTTGAAGGAACCAAGGGGCCTATTTTAGTAGTTTGGACTCATTTTCCACTAGGACTTGTGTATTAATGGAGATGTGTGATACTTTTTTTAACTCTTCGCCCCATTTTTTCCACTGGTAATGAAAAACAGAGCAGGTCTCTAAAAACCCACAGTGGAAACGGGGGGAGAAAGCAAGAGAGAGAGAGGGAGCGCAGAGGAGGATGGAGGAAATCAGAAGCGAAGGCTGTTGATTCGTTAGTTGCGCGTATTCGCCAGAAGATATGACCTGAAAGGCGCAGACACATCACAGCGCAGTTTAAGGGTTTCCTCTTACATGGACCCACAAACCCACACACTGAAAAAGCCCACGTCCTACTTCACTTTTACACAGGATGAGTGGTCGAAATAGGACAAATTTAGTTGTGTTACATGAAGCCACATTGCTCCCCATTACTAGTCTTGCGCACGCACACACACACACACACACACACACACACACACACACACACACACACACACTGAACCCTCTTGGACACATGTGCACACACTTTCTGCCCATGAGAGAGGATCGGCCTTCTTCTTGAGAGGTGTATAATTAGAACAGGTCTCACATGATCACCAGTGCATAGCTGAGCAGGTCACACCCAAACCCAGTCATTTCCCCCAGCAGCCTCTCTCTCTCTCTCTCTCTCTGTCTCTCTCTTTTCTCTCTCTCTCTGGCCTCTTTTTTACGCTGTGCGCACAACACATGTAGAAAAACACAAATACATGCACATATCGACATGGCCTCACGCGCACACACAGAGGAACATGTGTCCTGCACTAAACCACACTTGTGGAGTCCACGCCGAGGGAATTAGAGCAGGAAATTTATTCGTACCAGAAATAGCAATAAGAGTTAAATTGCAGTTTTTCATGGGAAGATGATCATCGCAGTAATCAGATGTGGATGATATACCCTCAAGCAAGACAATCAATCGCAACCAAGTTTTCATCTAGGGCACAGAACTAAAGCTGAAGTCGTGGCGTGTCTGTGCACTGGTAACATACATCAACATGTGTGTGTGTGTGTGTGTGTGTGCTCACTGGCCTGAGACTTGGCCTTAACCTCAGAGCGCAGCCCCGCTGCCTGCGTATCTGCATTGTGCAGCAAAGACAGCACAGCTATGTCGAAGCGGGGTAAATATTTGGAGAAGGATAACAGCTGCCAGAACTCCCTGATTTAAAGTCTGCTTTGGTAACTTTGTCCATTAATGATTAACCGAGCGGACAGGTTAGGTGAGACGTGCTGACTCTAAATCTATTTTGAACGATTCGTGATCACGGCTAAATGTTTCAGCCGGCCCTAAAATGAGCGCAAAGGGAATGATTTGATGAGACAGGTGGATAAGCGTGATGCAGCATGCGCCGCTCCTGCCTAAAAGGCCAAGGAGAGTTTAAAATGTACAGGTACAGATGTGTGGAGGAACTTAGTTTTAACCGTCGGTAGTTAATGCTTCACTAAAGCATTCCTAATCAGACTGGAGTGTAATAGTCAGCTCAGGTTACAGAAGCGAGTGAGCTAATGCCTGCCTCATTATCTTATACTAGAATGAGTCTGAATTAATGTAGGTTGCTGTCGACAGTAAATGACCTGTAACACCGCAGCTCTGCCCCACCCACGCACAAGTAAACTGCCAGGTTATTTCAAGTGCCATCCCACTTTCACTCGATACAAGCCTATTCTAGTCCGCTTCTCCTCGGCCCCCTTTTCCTTCACAAAGCTTTCGCTCCTTGTTTTCGTTCTCCTCCCATCTTGGTAGCTCCTTCTACTTGATTTCCCGCTCAGTCTGGTTTTTGCCTCATTTACCTCAGGCCACACCCACCCCGGCAGGATGGTTCACATTACACCCTGGCCTGGCAGACCCACACACACACACACGCGCACACACACACACACACACACACACACACACACACACTCATACATACACTCGCATACATCAATGATCAACCCGTGTGGTGTTACTGAGGGTTAGCGTGACCATCGGCCGCGACCCTGTCTGAACCCAGGAGCAGCAGCAGGTCCTTGTTTACCCCCCCAACGCTGATGTCCATGTCATATAAAAAGGAGTGGTAACCGTCTACCATGCAGAACAGTTTGAACACACACACACACGCGCACACACACACGCACACTTGCACACAGCATAGACCTTGTACTTTGTCTACCTGCCAGCCTGACACACCCACTGTCATCATGTCTGAGTTCTGAGAAAAAGAGACCAAGTGTGCGCGTGCCTGCATGCGTGTGTGTGTGTGTGTGTGTGTGTGTGTGTGTGTGTGTTGTATCTGTATTAGCAGTACTATTGCAGTGGGTTTCTTTGTGTTACCGCACCGTTCGGAGCCAAGATTACATTCCTGCAGAGCAGAGGGCGGGTAAATACCTCTTATTTATCTCCCTCTGTCTCTATCGCTCTCTGTCTCCGTCTGCGTCTCTATCTGTCTTTCCTCTAATTTTGCTGACCATATTTTGACAGCGTGTTTATATTCAGTGGTTAGACTGCACAGTCGGGTTAAAAACACACACACGTACGCCGAGAGGTGGCCTGGCCAGACTGACACGCGGGGTAAATATTAGCCGCGTTGCTAGTCGACGGGTGTGTTTTATGATTTCAAACAAATTATCCAGCCAATCTCTGGGCAGTAAAATCAACACGTCACGCTCTCTCTCTCTCCCTCTTTCTCTCTCTCCGTGTAAGCGTATGGTTGTGAGTTCAGGAGGCTAATGTGTGTTTGACACCGCTCTCGCACACTGCACAGCACATTAAAAGACACACTGCTCTTGGCCATTTCTGGGGCCAGTGATGAACTAATTAAAACCAGGGCAAAAAAAAGCCCCAAAAAATAGCACAATTAAGTTTCAGTGTTTCATCTAGTTAAGCATGGTTTTATTTTAATCCTAGTTTAAAGCTTGTTTTCAACATTCCTGTGCAGTTACAATATGCCTTTTGGTTGCACAGTCGTTAATGTTCTTTTTTTTTCCCCCAGCGAGCGCTGCAGTACATATTAAGCATGAGTGTGAGTAAACCTGAGAGGGAATGATCTGACGCGTCAAACCATCTGCAGTATTTGACATAAACAGATAAAACATCCTCCTCGGCTGCTGTCTAAATAGATTTGTGCCACACGCGGACACCGTCCAAATACGCTGTTTATCTGCCCGACAGCCGCAGATGGGCGTGTGATCCTCACGTTGCTTGCTTCACTGGCTCCCCGCCAAAAAATTACGAGCTCCAAAGAAAACACCGAGAAGAAAAAGGAAACGGGACACCTGCGCGCGGTGTCGTAATGTCAGAATGCGACCGAGACAAATGTGTTTTTCGGGACGAAGGTCTCGTCACACCTGTGATCGGAGAAGGTTTGTTTTCAGTGGTGTGCTAATCTCCAGTCAGCGTACTGCAGCGATGCCATAATTCAGAGCGAGACTGTTTCCTGGATCCATATGGGCCTCTCTGCTTTGCAGACGATGCGTGGTGTCTCCATCCTAATTGGATTTTTAATGGGATATCTGTGGGTGCATCCACAATGAAAATCTCTCTCCTTTAAATTAACAAGGCTAGGATTCAGTCATCCATAGGATCCAGCTTTTACTGGGCGAGAGCTGTTAATATCACAGTCTCAGTCTTCTCCGTGGCCGATTGAAATGAGCAGGTTTCTCTGGATAAGGGCTGAGTCACATCATCACTGGGGCTTTCATTTATTTTACGTCTCTGTCTTCTGGTGTTGATGGTGTTTATTCTTACTCTCTTCTCGCTTTTGTGCCAGAGAGATCTGCGGTCGGCCCAGTCTAATCCAGGCCTACACACACACACACACACACACACACTCAAACACATACACAGAGACGTTATTTGGTCTGCTCATCCAATGGTGTGTGCATCCTTGTCAGATCAGCGCGGCTGTGCATCTTCTCTGTGAGCTTATGTGACGGAAGATCAGCGACAACAGCCTGTCTTTTCTTCTCAGTGTCAGCCGTCCCTGTCCCTCCATCACACTGGGCCCCTTTTATAACACCACTGATACAATGATTACTTCTCTGGCCACCCAACCCCACCTCCCCCCTCTCTCTCTCTCTCTCTCCCTCCTCTCTCTGTCTGTCGCCCTCCCTCTCTTTAACATACAGACATACCATAAAACCTCACATAACCTGAGGGTTTATTTGCTGCCCATGTCAACAAATATTGACAGATCACGGCCGAGATTGCACTGTTGCATCATCTACACCTCATAAATCACGTACATGTCTAACAGCTTTTGGTGACACAAAATGTGCAGCTTTCCGAGCAAGTATTAGAGACAGGAAACTACACCAGAGCAAATGTTTACATTCATTGGAAACTGTATACCGTTAAAGTAAAGTACTTTACATAGTGTACACAGCACACGTCATGCTACAAACCTGTCTTGCACATGGCCAGGCCAAAGCTAGGAATTATGGTTGGCTCCATCCTGCAGACACAGACGTGAAAAAAAACTCTTGAGCACTTTTAACCCCGAAATCCTGAATGTATTTCCATTTGATGAAACGGCGTTACCATTAAAGAACATGGATTTACAGACAGAATATTTATATATTGTGTATATAACGTCAGACATGGCGCAAGAAAAGGACTTTTCCAACCCTTTAAGATTTCAGTCCGGGTCGGTTTGGCAGCGCCGCGGTCACATGGTCGCCGCAAGTTGCAGCTTAGCGCTCCTCAATGAGCAAACACTCGTTGAGCGGCTGCACCGTCGGTGGAGTGAACGGCCCCGGCGGTTTACAGCGCAGTCAAACAAACTGACACTGTTTTAACAAAGAAGAGAAATGCTGAAAAAAACACCGTCAGCTAGCTCGCTCGCGGTCAACACTCAACCACTGTGATAAACACGCACGCACGCATCATTGTCCTGTGACCGCCTTGTGCTTAGGTGGGCATTGGGCAATAAATCTGTTTCAGGGGGTGATTGCTGAATTACAACTTTAAAACGACTTAATGGGGAAATGAAATTGAGAAACTGGATGATACGGGGTGAACTAGCTTAAATCTCAATGTATCCTCTTTTCCTAATCGCTATACAGTTGTGCTCAAAAGTGTGCATACCCCGGCAGAATTTTTGCTTTCTTTGGCCTTTTTTCAGAGAATATGAATGATAACACAAAAACTTTTTTTCCACTCATGTTTAGTGATAGTTGTTCATCAATAAATGGCTTCACCCAACCACTGACCATGGGTGGAAATTTTTTTTTTTGTGTTATCATTCATATTCTCTGAAAAAAAGGCCAAGAAATCAAAGATTTTGCTGGGGTATGTAAACTTTTGAGCACAACTGTACCTCTATCCGTCTCCGTCTCGAACTCCCTGTGTGTCTCTGTTCCTCCTCAGCTTTTCATACCATTTCCTCGCGAACAGCCGCGTCTCCAGCACTGCCATTATCCTCCCATTAGACAGGTGAGCGAGCGAGGCTCGAGGGCACAGCCACTCGCTTAGACGCCGCTCTCTCAACACCTTTTCACTCCGCCCCTCCCTCCCGCCGGCTGTCAGGTCCATCAGTCACGTTTACCCTGCCCCTTATCTCCGCGCCGATGCCAAAGGTGTGAAAGAGAAACAGCGCGGTGAGATGCCCGCCGGTGGCTGGTTGTGAAAGGCATGAGAATGTGAGGCGGGGGGTGGGGGGACGCAATTGATGGCTGTCCAGCTGTTTTTCTCTCTCTCGGTTTCTTTCTCCGAGTTCTTGGGGGTTTTTTTTTCTTCTTTTTTTCAAAGTGCATTCCTTCTCCGAATCACAGTGTCTGGGCCTGTCAAAGCCGTGGCATCGCTCTTAATTACTTTCTCCTTTTCTCTGAGTCAATGTCGCTGATTCCACCCAGAGCTCTTTGGAGGGCAGCGAAAACCGCATCGCACCACTCCCCGAACCGAAACTGCAAAAACCTGCTAATTTTATGACGTTTTGTGACGCGACGTTGAGCTAAAACCGTGAAAACGCGTCACCAACACCCTCGCAAATGATGTCTCCATTTTGGCGCGTCGGTATCCATCCATGTGTCCTTTGTGTTTTTTGACCTGAAACAGTGGCACCACCTGAGGTCCAATTAGTGTCAGCCCTGATTAGATTTATGTGACATGCACAGACTGCTGGAGGCTCTGTTTACACCGCACGACACACTCTACATTGCCTAATACACACACTGGCAGCAGGTGCACAAAATATTTCTTTATGTATGATGAGTCTTGTCATTTCTATAAGCGTTGGAATTGATGTCGATAAAGACGAATGTAATGAGTATGTTTTACTCCATCTGTACGTGACATTTCCTTTGTCATGCTGATTTACAGTGCTTTAAATGTTTCTGGATTGTTTACACTATTACTACTTGAAAACTTCCTGACAGGACTTTGTGCTGATTTGTTGGTTGAATGTATTGGTTTTATTGGTTTCCGTAGCTGTTGTCAGTTCAGTTATACAGTATGTGATTTAATAAGTAATGTAGTAAATTTATTTAGTTAAGAGACGTTAAATAGCCTTCATAGGATAGAGGCGAAGAAGATGATGGTTCTTCCTGCCTTGTTATTATAAAAGGACATCAACAGAGTTGGTTTTCTCTAACTTTTCAAGAGAGAAATAATTTGAACAACAAATGCAGCAAAATCGCTTCTTCAACTGCAATAAGAGAAAGAGACAGAGAGACAGAGAGGCAGAGGGTGAAAACATCCTGCTTGTGCTAGTGCCAAGTCAGAAGGAGATAATCGCACGCAGAAACACGATTAGGCCAGTTGACAGTGGGATTAGAGCTGCGGATAGGATTACAGTCTGCGAGATCAGATTAGCATAATAGATGCCAGATTAAATCTGTTAGTGCAGACCAAATTAACCGTCTGCATCGGTGGTTACCGCTTGGCCGTTGACGGAGGAGACTTCCTCCTACGTGCGTTTCCACAATCCAGGTGTCACGAAACGGAGGGAGGAAGACAACGCGCGGGTTAGAAAGGGTGAGCAGACAGCCGGGATCAAACAGAGGTATATAAAAGAGAAAAGGCGATGTGCCATGGCTCTAAACATTTTTTTCATCTTTTTGAAGTTTTAAGATGCAACGCTGCCACTCTGAAGAGGCAGAAACAAAGACATACTCTGAATAAAAGAGATGGAAAGACAGAGAAGGGGGAGGCATGCAGTACACTTTTTTTCTTTTTAGTCATCTGGGAGTTTTACTGTTGTGGTGATCTAATCTTCACCTTAAAACATACATTTGCAATGATTTTAGTAAAGACACCAATAGCATATGTCCATCTGTATGTTGGGGTGCATTTGCAATCGATGTACTGTGGACTCTCTTTGTGAGAAGCGTCTGCTCTGGAAAGAGCGAGGGCACGAGAGGTAAAGCCTTACCGTTGGTGTCACATGTCATTAGATTACTCATCTTTCAAGTTTTGAAATGGCTCCGTAAGATAAACGGCAGCCGTCGATCCTCCCCCTCCCCCCTCCCCCCGTGAGACCCGCAGACGGTGAGACATGAGCACGCACCGCCGTCATTTCAGAAGCAGCAGCAGCGTCGTTACTGACGCCTCGCTGCCGCCCCGGACCTTGTGATGTCTGCGCGCCGACTCTCCTCTCCTCTCTCCTCTCTCCTCTCCTCTCTCCTCTCCCTGGAAGCGGAGCTCGGAGATGATTAAATGAGCCGCTCCCTGGGCCGCCTCGCGCACTCGCATCGCGAGCACTGGATGGCTTTCATAAAGTGCTGCTGCTCAAATCGATACCTGCGTGATTGCTGTGTTATTACTGATAATGAAAAGTACGGATCTAACCTTGTTAGCCCTTACAGGAGATGAAGCAGCAGCACTGCGCCAGACAGAGACCGGAGAGAGAGTAAAAAAACAAAAACAACCGTAAATAAAGTCACATGAAGGCGCGTTTGTGTGAAAAGAGATAGAAAGAGATATGAGGAGAGGTGGGGGGTGGGGGGGGGGGGGGGGAGATGTCAGGGAAAAACAGAGAGGTCTAAGTTTGGATCCTGGGCTCCTGTGTACGTGACATCTGACCTGAGGCATTTCTGAGAACCAACACCCTCTCAAGTGTGAATAACTCATTGGTGCGTGTATGAGTGTGTGTGTATGAGTGTGTGTGTGTGTGTCTGTATAAATAGTTAGGTTTGTGTGGCTGCTGCTGTGTTTAATGCACATATGTGTTTACGTTGCGAACATCAGCCGGGATCTACCGTGGTCTCCATCCATCGCACGGCATTTCTTTGAATTACACCTTCGAAACTTTGAAAACCCACTCAAATGTTCCATCCGCACAAAGAGCATTTATCTGGCTAACATTATCGCTCTCTGTGTGGTCTGCGTTGTAGCCTATAATCCCCTCTCTCCCTGTCGTTGTTTGGTGAGGGCGGTAATGCGTCACCGGGGGGGGCATATTGTAACTATTATCATAGATTAACACTCCCTCCCTACTCCGTATCTCCGTAAGCTCCGCTGGTCACATCAGCTGCCCCCGACCACTAAGCCGCGCGGCACGGATCGCCGTGTACTGTACAGTACGTCGAGCCCCAGCAGGGAGATACAGACATAATCACAAGGGAGTGCGAGTGTGTGTTCACGGTCTGATATAGAAGTGCAAGTCACAGCAAGAAGCGACCCGGCCCCCCTCGTCGCTCTCGTCCAAAAACTTAACTGACAGTTTGACCTTTTTTTTTTTTTTTTTGTCGGTAGCAAAAATAAGACCACTGCCTCTGATTATTTTTGGTTCACCACGCTTGCCAGTAATTTTGCATGCTGCTCCACTAGCCGTCAGGAAATTCCGGTTTGCACGCCATGTAAGACGATCCGCAACAACGGCCAGCACCATCGACCGAGTTGATAT
>JBCAUF010000036.1:20969839-20983844 GCA_038406115.1 Haemulon aurolineatum
TCTTCGGTAGGATGTGAGATTAAGACATAAAGATATCCTGACATGTAATATCATACATCAGCTAGCCCTTCACCCGAGGCTTTCTAAGGATGCAGATCACTGGCAAACTCTTCATCCACGTCTGGAAGATAACAGGGACACACACACACACACACACACACAGGGATTTTTAAAGGAGATCCAATGACAACTTGAGATAGCAACTCCAGACAAGTGGACAAAACAAAATATCTTAAAGAGGCCACCTCCTCCCCCCTCCCCCTCCCCCCTTGCCATTTAAGTGTCCCTCTAAGGCCCCCCCCTGCTCCCTCGCACCTGTCTGGTGCTCCAGTGTCGGTGAAAGTGAAGGAGATGGGACAGGAGGAGGCGGGGGTGGCGGGGGGGTGGGGGATGAAGTCATGACGGGGTATGGAGATGAATCCCAGTGGGGACAGCTCTGTCAGCGAGTGGGGAGAGCGCAGGCTGCCTCGTCGGGGCTCAGCTGTGCCGCGGAGCTGAAAGTAAATACACGTCTCTCCCCTGAGCTGCGGACGTGTCGGTGGGTTGCCTTCGCGTGACGTATGTGCCACCTGTTGCACGAACACGACCCCCGACGTGCGGGCACCGGGGCGCGTGCATTCTGGCCTCCACGAGAATTTGTGTGTGTGTGTTTGTGTGTGTGTGTGTGTGTGTGTCAGACTCCTTCCGATGCTCCTCTTCTCCAGACTGAATGTATAATTGGATACTCAGAGCAGGCAGCAAAAAGGGATCCCTGTCTTAGATAATGATTCAAAGGCTTTGAAGTGTGACCTCCGGATGACTGCTGATACAATATATACGGATCATATGAGTGGACAGTATTTATAGCGTTAGTTGGATGTGAAGCTAAGCTGGACCCCGTGACCTCCTGGGGCTAGCACACACACAAACACACACACACACACACACATAGACACGTCCCCGCTGGGACTGACAGAAATAGCAAGTTGTTAACAATTAGTGTTAGACCCAGATCTAATGTGAATTTTAGTGTCAGTGACATTGAGCTCGCTATAAACAAGCTTGCGTGCTCTCGTTGGGTGTGTAATCCCCGTCTTCAAGAGCAGACGTCAACCCTTTGCAGCGCCTTTCACCGTTTTGATGCTACAATGTCGCTAATCAGCTTGTTTACTGCCTTATTCACATGGGCCCCTTTGATTTGTTAATGCTCAATATATTATTAGTCGTATTTAATGAATCTGCATGACACAGACTGATGGAGTTTGCTGTATGAGAAGTCAGAGGATCACCAAAGTTATAGAGTTCACATTAAAGAAATGTCTGTACCCAGTTTATACAGTAGCAATCTATCCAAGAGTTGTTGAGACCCAAAACCACAAACGTTAACCTCATGGTGGCATAAGAGATCAAAGTGTTACTGCATCATATTCCCAAATGTGAATTCAGCCAAACCTGCAGAACATACATCATCCTGACTCTGTTGGCTCATTTTGTCGCCTCCTTCAGGGCCGCTGTTCCAGGGAGAACTGCAAGTACCTGCACCCTCCTCCCCACCTAAAGACCCAGCTTGAGATCAATGGCAGGAATAACCTGATCCAGCAGAAGAACATGGCCATGCTGGCCCAGCAGATGCAGCTCGCCAATGCCATGATGCCTGGCACGCAGCTACCACCAATGGTGAGAGGACACACACGTATGAACACACCACAGCTACTGCCCACGGTGAGACCACATACGTGCAAAAAGCTCGCGCGCACACACAGCTCCTTCACTGTTTGCGTGGCTCTTTCAGTCTTTCAGCCTTGTCTCTCCGTCAGTCCCTCTCTCTTCCCTGACAAAAAAAGCACACAGTTTACGCCGACATTTTGTCCCGCAGCCATTTCACCCGTCTGCTTTTTTGTTTTACTCTCGTCCAGCCCATGTTCTCTGTGACGCCAGGCCTGGCCACCAACGCCAGCGCAGCAGCAGCTGCAGCCGCGGCCTTTAATCCCTACCTGAGCCCTGTGTCACCAGGCCTGATGCCTCCGGAGATCCTGCCCAGCACCCCTGTCCTCATGGCCTCCAGCCCCACCGTCAGCCAAGTCCCCAACGCTGCCGCCGCTGCAGCCCAGAAACTGCTGAGAACAGACAGACTTGAGGTAACAGACAGACTGATGAACAGAACCTGTTTTTGTCTTTTTTTTTTTTTTGTCTTGGAGAAAGGATGAATTACGTAACATAGCGTGAGCCCACCCCGCCCGAAGAGCTCCAGGAAAGACCTAATAAACTCTACTTCATGATGCGTTTCTTTCATAGTGGGAGTGGAGCCGCCCAGGATGATAATGAGCCTGTAAACGAGACAAGTGTTGTTAACACGTGGCTTAACAAGCATGCAAATGGAGACATCCTTTATTGGACTTGCGTAAAACTCTTTCTGAAACTGATTTGGTGATATTAATAGCAAGGTACCATTATGCAAAGTGGAAGCTAATTAAAAAAGAAAATTAAAATAAAATCATCAGAGGTTCATAAACTGTAATATTCCACCAGCTTATAATGTCGAGTGCATTCAGAGTGTTGCTTTGTAATTAAGAGTTGTTTGATGAACCCACTCTCACTTAATCTGCCTCGTCTAATCCCAGCACGCCTTGTGCTTTCGTACAGTACGCTCCACAAAAACGCCATTAGACAAGCGCCAGAGATGAGCCCGAACTTGTTGAATATTTATTTGAGTGACAAGAGCGCTAACAATGTCAAAAGCACCAGTGGTGCCATAGCGGGGCCGGCAGCCTCTCTGTGCAGCGCTCAAAGCATGATGTTTGTCGTGGATTGCATGCGTAGCATTCTGGCCTTCTGGGGCGAGCGCAGAGAAATGATCTCTTCTACCTCCCCTATGGTAGGCTGCTGGTAGGAAGAAGAAAGAAACCTGACTGACTCTCTGATTCTGAGGGGCTCCCGCTAAAATTAAACTCTGTTGTCGCTGCACTGGAAATATCTGAAATATCTCAATATCACCTCGCCTCCCAGCATCTTTTAATGTTTGTTCACCAAAAAAAAAAAAAGAATCACAAAACCACACGACAGACCCAGAAAGGCGAGCCACATCGTCAAAAAGCGTTCAGTCGAGTCGAGTTTCCTCTTTTAAATCGCACCAGGAGAATTTAAAAAGTGACTTATAAATGCTATAAACTACTACCCCTTACCTTTACTGTCTTTATGGAGCACATGTTTATCTAAGTTCAGCCACACACTACCCATGTGCTCGTGATATCTCTGATGTAGTGAAAGAAGGTGCTGCCCTCTGGTGTCTATTATGGAGACTTTTGAAAATGACTATGACTTGCACTCCGACAAAGACATCACTGGTCTTTATAAAGAAAAACATCACATAATTCTAGGTTTATTGTGTCAAAGTGCCAAAACTTTGTCACAGCCTGGACCTTCCTCAGTGTAATATGTATTCAGGAACTGCTAAACAAGAAGTGCACGGCATAAGAAGGAAGGCACAGAAAACGTTTTACTCAGCTAGAGGAATATGATCTTGTAAAGCATTTTAATCTGTTTACTGCAGGACTGCAGGTCTCATGCATTTTTAAGTTTAATGGATGTTTGTAACTATACACCCTCTATAATGACAAAGTAAAGACTTGATGAGTCATACTTGACATACTCTTTTTAAAGACACAAGTCTTCCACATCTTGTTGGGCTGCGCCGGATCTGCTGGTAACGCCCCGCTTCTTCTCCCCCGCCTTGTTCCCAGGTGTGTCGGGAATATCAGAGGGGCAACTGCTCTCGGGGCGAGAACGACTGCCGCTTCGCCCACCCGGCCGACAGCACCATGATCGACACCAACGACAACACCGTCACCGTGTGCATGGACTACATCAAGGGCCGCTGCTCCCGGGAAAAGTGCAAGTACTTCCACCCGCCGGCCCACCTGCAGGCCAAAATCAAGGCTGCCCAGCACCAGGTGAACCAGGCCACAGCCGCCGCGGCCATGGTGAGCAGTCTGTACAAGCGCGGTCACACTCATTCGCACCCACACGGCAGGCTAAGGAGCAATTTTTGAGGAAGCTACCTACTATAAATCCACGCGATGGGAAATACAGTGTGTTCTGTGGCTCATACTCATGTTCATGTTTGAAAGTGTCTCACCTTCCTGGTAGCTTTTTTCAGTTCTGCAAATTTTTTAAAGGTCTGCAAGTTGGTTTGTGTAAAATCTGCTCAGAACCTGATGATATGAAGAAGGACCTGACAATGGTACACTATTCTGTGCATTTAGCTTTTTCTTCCCAATCTAGAAAAAAAAACCAAAAAAAAAAACACCCCAAACAAAATGATTGCCTTGTTCCTTGTTCATCTCATCCCAGGCCACAAGCAGAGAGTCAGTTCCTCTCTCTGTCTCTCTCTGATGGCCTGCTCTTATTTGTGACACCATTGTTTCTGTGCTTCCTATCTGTCACTTCTCTTCCTCTTGACATTATAGCAAATAAAAGAGAAAAAAAAAAGGATTAATTGTGCTTTCAGCCCCGTCTCACAGTAGCGACGCCTGTGAATGATACAGTAGCGCAGCCACACTTGTCCTGTTGATCACAGTGTTTCCTACATGCTCGTATTGTCGGCATAGCGAGGCAGAGAGCTCAGGGTGAATCATTGTAATGTGACACTGACTATGATATGCACAGTGAAACAGAAACCTGTGAATTGTGCTCCCATGTCCTTTTTTTTTTTTTTTTCGATCTCTGAGACCCACATTTTAAAGTAATGATTGAATAATACTCTCATCGCTGTGTTCATCCATCTTTGTGTGACAATAACTAATGTAGACTGGTAGTTATCATTGATTATTGATGATCATTTAACTGTTGAGCAGTAGAGCTAGTGTCCACACTGTGCATGCCTTAGTCCTGTTATCCCCTTGTATATTGCATTCCAATGATTTGTTTTTTTATTTGTTTTTGTTTTTTCTCACCTATACCCAAACTGCACTGCTGCCCCCATGATGCACCTCTGCTTGCTGGTTTATGTTAATGCGCTTGAACCCCATTGGCCCATTGCCATCATGTGCTCGCTGCCTGCTAATTAAGACTCAGTCGGCTGTCAAATCACTGAAGCGACCCCTCGACGCAACCTTTGACCTGGTACTATGACTTTCACCTTTTAGCTTGGCATGTGGCTTTGTGTAGAGCAGTGTTTTAACCAAAGATACCTAGCTATTTTTGTTGTCCTTGTCTCAGTGCAATGTCTGTTTTTTCCTCCTGTTGATCTGTCATTATTGCCAGTGATAAAATGATTGTGGCACCAAGCAAACTTTGCTCACGTAGCAAAAAAATCGCCCCAAAAACAACGCATTCAAAATGTGGAATTTGTGATCGAGGAGCCACAATCAATTCATCACCTGTATCCTGTTTAACAAAAGTCAGCGAGGGCTAGGGAAGTAGAGCTTCTATAATGGTGGCATGGCTTCAGTCTTACGTCCGAGTCAGTGGTCAGTGTTGTGGAGCAGCTCAATCAAAAAAATGTGCGCATGTCTGTGTTACTAGTGCATGTCAGATGGATAAGGGTGGGACTAAGAGGAACAGTCTTTGAAAAGCATACAGGAGTGACTCCCACCATAACAGATGATTACGGTTCAAATGATAGTTCACTCCCGCCATCAGATCTTGTCACGGACGTTCAGACCTCGTGGGTGGCCTCAAGCCAAGACAAAATCTCCGCGCTCTGAGAGTTTGTTTTTTTTTGCGGCGCAAGCATTGACCCAAGGAAAGAAAGAAAGAAAGAAAACACTTCCCATCTGACTCACGTCCCTTGGCCTGAGACCACTCTCGACGTTCGTCTGAGAGTGAACCATCACTTAAACATGGCTTACACAGTTTATCATGGAGCTAGCAGTGCAGCCTCCCTTTCTCTGTGCTTCCTACCTGTTCCACCTCTTGTTAGCAGCCTTATTGTTTTAATAGTTAATGCTTGCTTATGTTGCATTTAGTCAGCCCTAGGACTACAATGTTAATAATCCAAGTAAGCTTCCTGATAAAACAATGAATATATGAATGCTTGTTAGCCAGTAGCTCCAGTAGGCACCATGCTCCTGCTTGTGTAGTACTTGTGTCAGACTGCTGCTTGCTTGCTACTGATGATATGATGATATTGTTGTTGTACACACAAGGATGTTGTGACACTGATCATATGATGTCCTCTAACGTATGTACCTTTTTTGTTTTCTTTCCCGTTTTTTGCCTCTTTCCAACACACCCTCTCTCTTTCTCTCTCTCTCTCTCTCTTCCACGCACCTCTCTCGCTCTCTCTTTCTCTCTCTCTCTCTCTCTCTCTGTTTCTATCTGTCTGTTTTTATTTTTTTCCTCCTCTCACTGACCTCCCTGCGTCTGGCTGGGCAGGGCATCGCCCCTAGTGTCATGGCTCCCCTGCCCAAGCGGGCAGCCCTGGAGAAGGCCAACGGGGCCTCTGCCATGTTTAACACCGGCATGCTCCAGTACCAACAGGCCCTGGCCAGCATGCAGTTTCAGCAGCAGGCTGCTTTCCTCCCATCAGGTATGGCTCCTAAAGCGACCACCACTAGTGCTCTGACCCACCCAGCGGATGCCTGGATCAGTCTTAACCCGGGCTCCCTGCTTGGCTGGGGTTGGGCAAAGTGGTAGACACAGAAAACGTACGAAGATATCCAAACAGAGAAGCTCTCGTTGATTGATGCAGGGACAGTGATGCGTAGTTGAAAAGCTAAGAGTGCTTCAACAAATGTGTGCATTATGCTTTGTTTGGCATTGCATGGCCACTACAGTAGGTGTTAAGAATGGGTTAGAGTGTCTTTCTGCCTACTAATTGCCTTAATATAACTCCATGTAGTTACCGGCATGAATGTTTGTGAGAGAAAGGACAGAACTTGCGCACTAGTTTGTCAGATTAAAGTGATTACATGGTGTGATCACTCACATTTTGGTGACATACCATTGCTGGGGCTTTGGCTTGGGCTGGGATGATCGGGGCGGGGCGGGTTGGTTAGTGGATATCCTGCGCCTCAGTTTGGCAGCAAACAGCAGGCTGGCTCCTGCACACTATCCGCTGTTCTCCTCACTTCTGTCTAGAGTGTGTATATAATGTTTAATACTTGATAGTTACAATCATAACCGCGCTATCGCTCTTATGTCGTATTACACATTCATATGCATCGCACTTCAGACAAAAGTTTAGATCGACGCTCTCATTTGATTAACAGATTTTCCTCATGATGAGTTCACCACTTCGCCTTTTTCCAATCACTGATGACTGTGTCCACGAGATATTAACCTTTTTTTTCCCACCTTATCTCTCCCCTCACTCTAACGAACCTTGTGATGGGCTGTTTTGATTTCTCTTCCCTATCCAATCCACTTCCTGTTGCACTGCATGATGGGCAGGCTCAATATTGTGCATGACACCTGCAGCCAGCGTTGGTAGGTTCCAGCTTTCCTTCTCCAGTTATCTGTAACCTCATGTCTGTGACTCGCACGTCATCAAAATCCAAATTTTACTCTATTGTGATTTTCTTAAACTGAGATTGTGCTGACCTGGGAGTCACTGTTTTGGTTGCGTGAAGATACTTTTTGTGATTTGAAGCATAAGCAAGAGTCCACACAAGGAAAGAGAAATATTGTGACATTTATGTGACATTTAAATGTTGTTTATTACCTGTATGACAGCTGTTATTGTTCATAATATCAAATTAACTGACCTTCATTTTGTTCATTTCTCTGTGTACACTGTATATTGCTTGACCACTCTCGTTCTCATGCTTGTTCTAAACTTGGCTTTTGGCTGGTCTAACCTGACACCTGTTGAAACCCTTTTAAAAACACTTTAAAAAAAACCCTGAGGGAGTTCAATTATAACCTTCCCCCCTTATCTCCTCTGCCTTAATGACTCTTAAGACTCATATGACAGCACTTTTATTTTAAGTTTTTAAAGTTAGCTCTCATCTGGTGCTTCCCAAGCAAGTACAACGTTGGTCATTTTATTACTAAGAATACAGACAAATGTGGAAGTAAGTCGCTGCCGCAGCTACACTGTGTCACGTCAAGCTCTCAAATCACAAGACCTCTTATCAGTGTGGGCAGAAGGAAGACAGGGAACCAGTTAAATCGAATCCCTCTCTGACTCCCTCTCTCTCCTTCTCCTTCCCCCATTTGCCTGGTGTGTATGTGGCTACACTGCTCCTCTGTGTATTTTTGCTTACATGATTTTCCCTCCAAAAAAGTTCCCATGATGCACGGTGGTACTCCGGCCACTGTGTCTGCAGCCACCACATCTGCCACAAGCGTTCCCTTCGCAACTGCCTCCACCAATCAGGTTTGCACCTCCACCGCCTCAGTCCCTCCCCCTCTCTCTCTCTCTCTCTCTCTCTCTCTCTCTCCCTCTCTCTCCCTCTCTCTCCCTCTCCCTCTCTCTCTCTCACCTCTGTCTTTTAATGCACCTGGACGTTCTGGGGATGCTTGTGTCTTACAGCGAGGGGTGGGTCGGGTTAAAGGCGGTACTCCCTCTTGTTGGCCTACACTAGAGTCCAACATGTCTACACATATCATACTGTGACCATTTTGACGACATTTATTTCCATTTTAACCACAACTACAGCATCCACACATTTCTTCGATTATCTATCTGTCTTTCTGAAAGAAAAGCATACTGTATTGCATATAATGTGTGTCCTCATTGTAACTTCGATTTTTGTCCTTTCCCATTTTGAGGACTCTTCCTTATCAAAGTTGACTACCAACGAATACATGCAATTGGTATGTATGAGGTAGTTTTTTTCACAGTTTTTAGAGCAGTTCGCACAGCTTGTGCAACAGTCGCTATCTGTGCCCTTTGGTGCTTTGCTTTTTTTTCCCCCCCCCCCTATTTTCGCTGCTGCTTCAAGCACATAAAGCAAAGCTTTACCATGTTCCTCGTGTTTAAAAGACACATTCATTAAGTCAGAAAAGTTGTAAGTGCGGAAATTTGCAACATCTTGATTTCTGTTTTGTTGGAGACATTTTGTAAGCAGTTTGCTACATTGCACAATTTCATAACGCCAGTGAAAAGACTTATGAAAGTGTAAGATGAATCATCGTGTTACTAGTCTTGATCCAGGACCAGTTTTCTGCATTTTACCAATGTGTGCAGGTCAACAACATGGAGGACTTTGATTTGCATGGGGGAGCCACCTCACTGACAGTTTCCCTTTGCCCCCCTCATCTCTCCCTTCCCTTCGATCCTCCTCTTCCCCCTCCCTGCTGTCCAGAAGTGTCTGTTAATTGTTATTGACACGTCACGTCTGAATGAACTCTGCCACAACTGACTCTAGCCAAATTGCTTTTTTTCTGTCTTGTCATCTTCGTCCTTTTCCAGTAATGAACCCATCTTGATGTGAGAGGATGTGGTTAAAATGTGTTGATCTGTGTTTTTCGACCAACCTCCGCTTTGAGTGTTTTCGGTTCGAGATGCTTCATTTGATCTCCTCTGTTTTCTACCCGCAGATTCCAATAATATCTGCAGATCATCTGAGTAGTCACAAGTACTTGACTCAAATGTAGTTCCTCTCAAGAACAGTGAGTTCCTATTTAAATCCTCCCATTTTCAAGTTTGTTTACTTTGTGTTGAATCATTTTAGCTCTGGTTTCTGGTTTTTAAATTTTTTGTGCACATTGAGAACAACTTGTCAGTTTTCTTTCTGTCTCTTTCATTAGCAAAACTTACAGACTTTTGAGTGTTTTTTTTTTTTTTTAAAGTGAAGTCCATCATGTCTTACAGATCAAATGAATGTGTGCTGGCACCGTCCAAGCCAAAAGAGTTCAGCCTTTATGTACATAACCTTCAGAATGTCAAGCAATGGGACGAGGAGGGTCTGCCATCTCTCAGCCGGTCCACAACGATGGTCTCATCACGCAAGTAAACATCAAGGGTGCAACACACGATCTGTGCCATCTTCCCACATATCAACGTCAAGAAGAATTTGTTGTCAAATTCAACGTCCAGCCAAGAGAAGAGGATATCTTGGTGCCGGAGTCAGTGTGTCTCTCCCTCTGTGGGGAGCGCTCACATCACACCTCTGTGTCTGACTAAATCATAGCACTCAATTTGTTCTAATTATTATCATTACTGCACGCACAGAAGGTCAAGAGCGTGGTTGCATAAAGCAACGTCCAGTGCTGGTACGTTAGTAGACCAAGATCTTTCTTTCCTTTTTTATTTGTTCTGCTTTATTATTTTTTTTTAATTGATAGCCATATTTCATAGTTTACAAGTGAAATGCAAACATGCACCTTGAAATTGAATTGAAATCTGAAAGGCACAATGATTTTAACAGGAATTTTATTCGCCAAAAGAATTAGGCATGTACAGTATTGTGTTTTTACGGCTACTAGTGAAACTAGATGTTGAAATGAGGGTCTTGGACATATGAATGTTCTGGGTAAACCAACATACCTGTGTACCTTGAAAGCACAGCCAGGCTAGCTTTTCTCACCTTGTCATGTGCCATCAAGGCCATACAGCTAAAACCAGAGTGTTATCTCAGCAGTGTTATTTGTTTACCGAAGGTAAAAGTTTTGTATGGCTCTTTTTGTATTGTTTAGTTTTCAGAATCTCCATTGTGAGTGTTTTTTGTTTTTTTTTGTTTTGTTTTTTATTTTATTTTTTTCATTTCTCTAATTAATCAGTTTTAGAAGTGGGGTTCTTGCCAATTTCTTTTTTAAATTTTGATGTTTTTTTTCCTTTTCTTTTAAAATCAAAATGGAGGGGTTTTCTAAAGTTTGTCATACCTCTTTCGTAGATTAGTGTTGTTTTTGTTTGTTGGGATTAAGTTGTTGCTCAAGTCCCTTGACTCTAAAGTCTGGTGAAGTAGAGGGTGTAGCTTCAATTGACATTGTGTTACCTTGTTCCCCTCTTTTAAAGAGGAGCGACTCCAAAACTGTGTCTCCAAGAAGCACTGTTGAGCCATGTGTTGATGGGAATTAGAGACAACAGGCCCTGAAGGTCTATTAGGTCATTTAAACCACATGTGCACTTGAATGATTGTTCGTCTGGTCACCCTGTTTTGATTTCACAACCCATCGTAAGTGAACTTTCACTTTTGAGGAAATACAGAACGTTTGCGTGTCTGCATTTCCAAGCAAAACATGAAGGTTTTCACTCAGTTGTAGATCTGACTACAGAAACCAAAGCACAGTTTTTTCTCTCAATCACATCCACAAGGGGTTACAGAGGCATCTCTCAAGAGGCTTAGCGAATTAAGGAAACATGTTCATCATCTTTCATTCATCAGTCCGTTTGATGATCACTTCCCTTTTCTGTTTCCACAGAGTGTGTCTTTACCGATTGTAATGTACCTAACAAAGCCTTAGATTACAATTAATGGGTCTCAGCCCAATCAAATGTACTTTCAATCACCATGCAGGTAAAGAACACCAATGATGTTTTATAGTTCTCTCACATGCCGCTTATGATCTTTTTTTTGTTCTTTCTCTCTATGTAAAAGTAACAATTACTCTCTTAAATTTCATTGAACTTATGTGTTATGTACTACTTAAGGATTTGAATCTATTTGAGGTATGTAGTTGTAGATTTTTCTTTTATTTGCCTTACTATATATTACTTGACAACATTGATATAGCCGTTGTAGATTTTGAGGTAGTATGACATTCATAACTTTTTCAAACCATATAAATGATAATGTGTTGAGTCAGTTTTAAATATTCACTTCATTCATATAGCTGGATGTCTTTTTTCAGTTGATGTTACATTATCAGTTAATTTTGTTGATGAAAGACTTTTTTGATACAAGGAAAGAGATCAATTAATTTGCTGCCACTGCAGCATCTCTGAGTAGACAAAAAAAAACTAATGTTTTAACCAACTTAAATTTTCCTTGTAACATGTCAAGATCATGTTTGAAAATATATTGTATTGAAATATAGATCCATGTTTTAGAGTAAAAATTATTTTCTACTGTATCCATTTCAAAAAGATATGTACTTTTGTTTGAATATTTCTTAAGTTTGCCCTGAATGTCAGGCCAAAACGAGCAGTGAGATTGACGGGTGTTTGGATGTTTGGTGGATAGTGAGATTAGGAGCGAGAAAGCAAAGACTTATCCGCACCGGAGAAGTCAGAAATGCTGCAGATGATGAGTTCTAACCTAAGGGACGAAGGTTGACTTTTTGCACTTCTGTATATAGTCAAATGAACAGAGAAAAAAATGTGTATCATATTGAGATATTATTTTGAATAAAAAAGATCTATAATTATAAGGAATTTTGCTAGATTAATTTAAATTCTTAAATTAGAAGACCAGCTAAAAAAATTGCTTGCAAAGAAGGGCACTAGTTTCTTGGCCAATGCATTCAGAGAAAGCTATGCGCTTTTTGTCTTATTTTATCAGTGGCTAGTATTGCCAGGGAATGTTGTAGGGGAATAAATATCCCCATGTCATGCTAACTCCACCCCTCCTGTAGGATGACACATCCAATAATGTCCATATATCATTTGTTGGACTTGGTCATGCAGTATTGCTGCTCCCATGGTACAGTTGATACATGAAACTTTCAAAAATTTGTATTCTATTATAGTTTAATTTGACTGCATGTAAAAGTACAAACATGTAAACAAAAGAAACTGCGTAGTTATGTAAAGAAAGATAACACATTCAGATTACAGAATACACAATAATATGTTTGTTTTTTTCAAAATTATACATACAGTAGATAACATCCACAGTGGGGAGAAATAATACTTCAAAAACAAGTCATCTTACTCTTGTGTGATAAAACATTTTCCAAGCAAACATGTTATTTAAAGAATGGTAAAATATTAGCACTCATCCACCCCTGATACTTTCTCATAGCCATATAATTACAGTTGACACTGACTCATGGGAAGTTGTTCCTGCCATCATAGCTGTGCTCTCAGCAGGTGAAGGCTCACCACACCAAATGCGTATTTGGCAAATTAGTCTTTGAAATGAATGTAACAGTCACCAGTCAACATGTTTCTGACTCGAGGCTGCTGTATAGTCGCTACGGAACCAAAGCACCATTTTCTCCAAACCAGATGTTCAGTCTTGTGACTGCAACCAAGGTTTCTCTTCCCTGCTGAGGGCACATGTACGCTTTGACTGCTTTTTACTTGTAAGTGCAACCACCAATTACGTATTTGCTAACAGTTGCCACACAATAATGTACTATTCTGTCTTCAGATTTGTTTATGCACATTTTATTGTTGCCATAATTGACTCTTGCTGTATGGATGAAAAAAATCTGAATAAAACAATATTTGATTTGCTCATGCAACACTTCCGTGGTCACTGCCTCAGTGTGTACTGGGTGTGTGAATGAGGTTAGACTTTATAGCTTAGATATTATAAGAATGGATTTTAAATTCAACTTAATATTTAAATTGATATCCGGTTGCCTCTACTCTCTTTATAGTGTAGGTGTAAGCATCTGTTTTCCATTATTTTTGGACCAATTCATATGTGAGGGGGACAATCTAGGACAGTCAGTGTATCTGATATTGGGTCTGAACTTTGACCTCTTGAACAATTATTGTCACCTTGAGGGTACAGTGTCAGCAAGACTGGAGCAGCTCCGCAGAGACTGATGTATGACAGATGTACAAGGTTAAAATGATTGTGCTCAGGGCAATTTTTAACAGATTGTGTGTATTATCTGGGTCAGGACTGATTGTAAAATGTCAGATGAAGCCCATATGAATCCGCAATATGCCTCTCATTGTACTGTATATGAACATACAGTATAACATTTTGACAGTGGTGGAAGAAGTGTTCAGATCCTTTATTCTAACACCACACCTTACATAAGTAGAATTATTGAAGTCAGCAAGATATACTCATCAAATTATCAAAATTACTCATCACACAGCACAATGATCCCAGTCTGTTTTTTAGAAGCATAGACAATATAATTATATGGGTTTAATGTCATTGCTGCATGTGCTAGTTAAGTCTGCGTATCACTAAAAAAGTCAACTTTTCTCAAGAAAAAAAGCCCTGTTTTCAAT
>JBCAUF010000036.1:21082826-21097505 GCA_038406115.1 Haemulon aurolineatum
AAGCTCTTTGTCATCGGAGGGGGGCCCGACGACGACACCTGTTCAGACAAGGTGGGAAACAGATGTGTGCTTCCCCCCCCCAAACCCTCTGACCACGCACTTCAGCACATAGCGATGACAGCCGAGGTGCTTTTTTGTCTCGAGATAACCTTTCAGTGATTATACCTTACAAGGGAGGTGCAAAGGCACATTTTAGTCAAAGTAGACTCTTCAGTGGGTTGTCCTAACAGTAACTCGACTTCCGTGTGTCGAGAAAGGTATGTGTTTCAAGTAGCCTGGGCTATATAGGCAAAGTAGGCCTCTTTCTTGTCGTGGTTTTTTTTGTTTTTTTAGAAAGTAGGCTTCCTATTAAACCCCACTGATTGGCAGTTTCTCTGATGCGATAGCAGCCACATCCTGGTCAGTCTGGTCGTTCCTGATTAAACTAGTTTTACGGCTTTAATTATATTCCGATCTTTATCCCCCGTGTTGATGTTTTAATTGCGCAGTATTTCAAGTTTGATGTTGCACCAGTGAGTCACTGCAAATGCGTTTACTTAATGACATGTAAGTGACGTGCTGTGACAAATTGCTGATGGAAATAAGGGAATGGCACGGGAAGAGGGAAAAGACAACAGGATAAGGCAGTTCAACTACTTCGGATGAACCGTATCACTGTATGATGCTGTGTTCAAATAAACCTAGAGATAAAAAATTTGACAGGCTTCACTTGAACGGCCCCAAGAGGACGAGGTGGGCATTCGCAGGAAGCCAGACTTCAGCAGAAGCATTTTCTTTCCTCGGTGGCATGTTTGTTTGTGTTTGCGCAGGCTAGAAAACAAGCATCCACAGACAGAGAGGCGGCGGCCTGATAAGAGCTGCCTGTACCTGGTCCTACGTGGCCTAGAGTTCGTGCCGGCTCCACTTCCTTTGAGCTCCTTATCTCCTGACGGGGTCGTGCACACGGATCCCAAAGGTCCTCGTTTTGTTGGAGTGAGATCTTGTGTTGTTGACGTTAGTTGTAGCCAGAGACGATGCTCTTTTGGAAGGAGGCTATTTTAAAGAGAAGTGGGTGAAGGAATGCTTGGATTGCATACACGAAACCCACATGAAGTCGAGCTGAACCCTGCCCACAGACCAGCCAGTAAAACCACAGAATGAGCTGCATTTATTTCCCCACCACATGGTATATATATTAAAGACATATGGAGAGTATGGTTTCCTCTGCCACAATAAAACACAACTGACTACATGTAATTGCACGCCTCAGGTTCAGTGCTACGATCCAGAGACAGACTCCTGGTTGCTACGGGCTAACATCCCCATCGCCAAGCGTTGCATCACGGCAGTGTCCCTCAACAACCTGATCTACGTGTGCGGCGGTCTCACCAAGTCCATATTCTGCTACGACCCGGCAGAGGACTACTGGATACACGTGGTTCACACCTTTAACAAACAGGTAACAGGGAGAACTCGAGCTGCGAGAATCCCGAGTTTGTGTTCGCCAAAAGGTGCGACCGCTAATTTCTCTCCCCGTCTTCGCCCCCTTGCAGGAGAGCTGCGGCATGTCAGTGTGCAACGGGAAGATCTTCATCCTCGGCGGCAGAGGGGAAAGCGGCGAGGCGACAGACACCATCCTGTGCTACGACCCGGCGACGGGCATCATCACAGGAGTGGCAGCCATGCCGCGGCCGATCTCCTACCACGGCTGTGTAACCATCCACCGCTACAATGACAAGTACCACAGGACCTGACCATGAACAAACACGCAGATCGCACACACACACACACACACACACACACACACAGGAGAGCACACACTAAAGAACTGAAAGCTCTTCAGGTCCACCCCACCATGCACAGCACAAACACGATCACAAACACAATCACACACTTGTTTAGAAAGGGCACATTTAGCAGGTCTGACCACAGTACCGTTGAGCTAATTTATTTTCTCGCAGCATCATGTAGCAGTGCTCATTGTGGTGCTCTGAATCTTTTGCTGGTCTGCACCATAGTCACAGCCCCCTCTGTGGAAACGCTCAATGGTTGACAATTCGGATGACTTGTATGCAACCTGAGCTAAAGAGGAGGAGTCAGATCAACATGGCAGACGTGCCTTGCATTAGTACTAACTGCACAAGGTTGGGAAGCAACTGATCATGCATGACAGAAACGAAGAAAAGAAAACTGATGATGATAGCAGTTATGAATTGGATATGTAGGCGAAACATGCATGATTACCTGTTGATTTACCAAGAATAATGACCGCAATTATTCCTGAATTTTAATTAAAATTAGTTTTTAGCTCACATAGCCGTGATGAAACATTTTAAGCTCAACGGCAACTTGCTTAGCTTTACACCGAGCTTTCAACCACATCGCATCAGATGACTTAAATGCTGTACTTGAGTCTTGTGATGACACCTGAGCAAGGCCCACTTGCTAAAGAAGGCCATGGCATACGGTTGAAAACTCATAAAACATCAATTATAATTGTTGTACACATTATCAAAGAAAATTGAATACAAGTGTATAAACGGCTATTAGTTAACCATTTGCTTACCTATTTATAGATTCATACCAAATTCTATTTTAATGCTAAAAAGGGCTGAAACTCATAAAATATAATTTATTGAGTTTTCGTAATTGATTTCATAGTGATATTGATCAAAAACTGGTATTCAGTTTGACAGTGAGCCTCCCAACACTGTGCTTTTATTACTGTACAAAGCAACCACTCTGAGATCTAGATCGCTGATGAGCTGAAACGATCTCAGATTGTGCTGATGAACAAGGACAGTGCCTTAAGTCAAAAATGTAAAAAATGCCCACACGAGAATGAGCCTAAAAATCATTATTATCTGCCAGCTGAAGAGATGTTTCTGACTGACAGAGGAGCAGCCAGACCAGATTTCTACCCTTTTTAACTCTTTTCCTCGATGCTTAAAAAAAACAAACAAAAAACAACCTGATGAAAACGTGGTGAACAGTCAGCCAGCTGCTCTCCCACAGTATCAGTCCGGGCGCGAGAAGACAAGAGACAGAAAGCGGAGGCTGTGTCAAATTATTGGAAGTTAACCACTGTTAGCTCTGCTCATCACAACATTTTCTGATCTACGATGATAACCATTCAAGCTTTATTTTTGCTCCAATATAATTATTATTAAACTCATTACTGACATTTTATTTTTTATTTTTTTTAAGTTATACTTGTTTGTCTTTTTTTATAATTGAATGTTTATTGTATTATACATAGCTTTAGTGTGTGTGTCTCATATCAATGTTCATTGGTGTACTGGGTTTGTGGGTGGTTTTTCTAGATGTGAGAGGCCTTTGTAGATCAAACTCGAAGACTGCTCTGAATAAGTGGTGTGCATGTATGGTATGTTTATGTATGTGTGTGACTTTTACGACTCGGTCTAGTCTACGTGTCGGAGCCACGGAGGTTCATCAAAGAGTTTCCGGCGCCACTGTGCGAACATCTGTCGACAGAACTTGATCACTCTGACGGTGGCACCTCTCACCTGTGCGCTTACATGTAGAGATGTAACTCGGGGTAACCGTAGATACCTCCAGGTGTGTGTGATGTGTGTGTGCGTGGGGGGTCCGCTAACGGTGTAGCAGTGCTATGCCTCACACGAAGGGGCCGGGGGGAGGGGGTTCAAGAGTTCTGAATGACGAGGATTTTTGGATGATGTGGCTCATGGTCAGTAAAAGTCACCTTTTACTACAATAGGTGTTTATAGACTAGAAATATTGCTGTGAATATGACTTTAATATGTTTTCTTTGTTTAACTTGTATTTAAATGTATCTCTTTCTTGGTTGCATATTGTGTTTTTCTGTAACTGAGAGCCCCAATTGTGCACTTTGACAGAATCCTGTTAAATGTAGAATAATATGACAATGATTTTCCTTTTTTTTTTTCTTTTTCTTTTTTTTTACTGTATCAGTAAATGTTCTTTGCTTTCATGTGACGTATGGAAGAGACAGTGATAGGGCCTGTCAGCTCCCGCTACCTGCCGTGGCTCTGATATTCCAACAAAAACTGCCACAAGACAACAACGTCAGGACCTTTGAGTTTCCATTTTAGTGGGAAAAGTTGGGGATGAGTCTAACAACGTGTGACTTCGCGATACAGCAGCAGCAGGAGCAGAGATTGTGCTTCTGTCTGCCAGTCACAATGACAAAAACATGTGGGGGGCGTGGAGGGTATTTCGAGGTATGTGAAATCATGCCCGAGGCATTTTCCTAGAAGGACTTCAGGTCTTCGACAGGAGTGCGTGCCAGAAAGAAAACATCCTCAGGCCCACTCACACTCCTTTGCAGAGTAACATAGTTGGGGTAACTCAGGAGGCCGGCGAGAGGAGGCTGAGGGGCAAGAGAGTGGGAAAGCAAAAAGAGCGGGAGTTAGATAAATAGTGAGAGAGAGAGAGTTTGAGTGTGTGCGCGTCTGTGATTTCACTGAGTTTACTCAACACACGTCTCGATATGTTGATTTGTTGATCTTCATTATTAGCTATGTAGAGGCTTTCATACGTTGTTTACTTTGATAAGATTGTTTTTGTTTGTTGATTTTTATTTTTTTATGTTTTGCTTGTTGTGGTGAGTTGTGGGACTGTTTGTTGCCAAGACATTTTGACTCCAAAACGCAAACGGCGTGCCTTGAATTAAACTCTGAAGAGCTGAGTGTCGAAAGATGATCGATGGAGTTTAATATGAATGCAGATGTAAGCCAAAGTGGATTTGATTTTTGAGTCTTTGTTGAAATCTGTCAAGGGGTAAATAGTGCTTGTATGCAAGACGGGGGCTGTAACCTGATGCAGAATGCTGCCCTACGTGCCTTTTAATGAGATGATAATGAGTGGGTAATTAAATCCTGTTGTTTTGATATAAAGTGTATGTATGATGTGATACCTAAACCCCACTTTCTCTTGGATGCTCTTTGTCTAACTGCGAGAAAGCTTTGGATTCTTGTAAACTGCAGTATGTTGAAATGTAATGGTTGACTTGTGTAAGAGAAACATCAATAAAGTTTTTCTTTCTTTACACTTTACAAGTGTGTCCTGTCTTGTCAGTAAAAATGGTTTATGAATGAAATAATATAAGAATAATGTGTTAATATAGTTTAGACAGAGTAACATTTTAGAAATTTCAAGCTGGACTCTATCTCACTATTATTTACACATTAAATATTATGACTACTGTACAGTATATTTCTAGATTTCTTCGAAAAATAGTATCGTATTTCACTGCATGGTTGAATTATGATATAAAAATGATTGTTGTCGTGCCAGCTTTTGACATTAAACTCCTCCAGGCGAGATGTCCTGATTTATGTCCTTTTTTTTAACACAAACTTTCAGTTTTGATCGATTATGAAATAAATCAGGAGAGTGAGATGAAAAGCGGCCGTTAAACTTGATGTGTCAGCTTAAGATGGATATTCTCATTTCAGTTATTATCGACACACTGTTCAAACCATAAAAATATGGAGCATAGAACAGAAGTGATTATACTGCTTGCAAAAATAATTAAACCCACCGACTCACCACCAACCACTGACTCAATCACAGATTTTAATGAAGACACCATAGATGTTTATCTAACAACCAACAAGGAGTAAAAAATGAGGTCTTATTAAAGCCCTTTACAATCTGCCCCACATGGTTGTTGAGTGTTATTTCATGGAGGGATTACTCAATCATGTTGGTGATGATTTTGTAAGGCATTGTGTTGAACAAGGAAACACTTAACAAAACCAGCCACACCATCTCCAGCTGGGATTGAGCAACTCGTGCTGCAGTAATAATATTCATAAGGCTCCTTTGTGTCATGTCACGTGTTCTGATTTATGTAGACCATATAAACCCGCAGACATTCGTCTCAGATTCTTGGTCACATTGTCTCTGCGCTTACACCAAACAATGAAAGAATTTAAAGTTCATCATGGACACGCTATTTACACATACACTCACAGACGGGAAAACAATGTATATCAAGTCAGAACATACATTAAATCTTGCTCAACAGACACATTGGCACTGGCGGCATACTGTTATCTGTCTAACACCCACACTCATCCTGGTGAAGACCCAAGCAGGCATAAATTACAGACCCACTGTTATTCTGTGGTAGGCTTAATTGTTCTGGTCTTAATTAAAAAAGATTGATAGATTTAAGAGAGATTTAACCAAACATGAGAAACTGACCTACTTTTGAATAGTATAGAAATTACTTGCATAGCGATGTACAACAGACAAGGAAACTATGTGGTGCCTGTAAAAGATCTCTTGGCAAATGAGCCCCTTTCATAAACGTGGCCAAACTCCATACTGCTGCAAGAGAGGCCTTTTCAGCAAAAGGCTGGAGGTTGATTCATTGCCAGGGAACTGCAAGTTAATAGAAATATTTTTGGAAGTGTGTCAAAATGGTGAATAACAACTTTTTCTACCCTCTAATGTTGATGTTTTGCGTGGCTCAAGTGAACCAGTGATACACAACTGTATTGCGCCAGAAAGCGAGATAGTGGGAAGGCATGTGGAACTGATCCCGTTCCTGATCGACAGACTTGTTGCTCTTCTCGTCACGTGTTGCCTTTCTGGTTCAAGTCATGCCACCTGACTTGACAGTGCTGTCAAGCCTAAACATGTAAGAGTAGTAGTAATATCTTTAGCCATGGGTTACTATCCTGCCTTAAAGGTCTTTCCATTCCATGTGTTTTTTTGATTATAAAGCAGGCCTAGGTGCGACATACCATAACATCAAATTGCTCAATTGTTGTTGTTTTGACTTTATTAAAAACACAGCACCATGCAAAGAGAGGTCAAAATAAAGGGTCATTAATATGACTAAGACGGACAAAAAACACCTAGTTTTTGCTTAAGCTCCAAGAGAAGCGAGGGAGAGATCCAAAACTATGTTGTGGTTGCTCTTGGTACTTAAAACCACAGATATACCTTGGATCAAAGCTTAAAATAAATGATTGGAAAAGTGTATCCCTGCAGGTTTTAAATCACAATCCTGCTCTGAAGATTTCCATTGAATTAGTCATTAAAAAAGCTCCTCAATGAAATGATACACATGCTTTTTCCAGTGGACAAATCATCAGAAAGATAAACACTCCCTAATGATAAACACCCTATTACCACTTAATGATGATTCTGCCCTCAGGGATAACATATATAGCGTATAGTTTTAGGTTTAGTATAATGCCTTTGCTTCATTTTGTTTATTTGTGTACGTGTGTTTGATGTTTTTATTACTTATTGTATTTTATTTCTATCATTGGTTTAATTTCAATTTCCCAAGACAATGGTGGTATGTAAATAGTTCTCTGTCTTGTGCTGTTGTTAGTGACTGTAATTGGCAATTGTATTCTATGTACAACTATCCCACAAAAAAACAGAAGGCAATGAAAAGTTGATCCCCCAAAAAAAGATTAACACTCAGTGCTCCTGCTGTGTAGAACAGCGGCCCCTGCTGGCCGTTCTCCGGACATGCAAGGCTAACTATCCACTATTTAGCCTTCTTGTCCACCTCGAGATTTAGCAATTTACCAAAACCCAAGTGTGTGTAAAACGATTACAGCATAACGCAGCGGATATGCTCTTGCTGAATTAAAACACACGCCTCACAGAGAAACGTTGCTCCGCAGCTCAGGGCACTGCAGTAAGTTGGCATTTCAAACAGATTGAATCGCTGCTGAAACAAATGTCTCGCCGACGTTAGCTAACGTTTGCAAATAAGCGGTTAGCCGTTACTAACGTTACAGCGCTACCGGCAGCACATGCGACAGACACGGATTTGTCCAACACAAGACGCAGTGAGACAAAGACCGGTGGCGTAAAAGTTAAATGTTTTTGTTTACATTAGTTTAATTGAATGCTATGTTTTCCTCGCTAGCTTGTCGGTGCTAAAGTTGGCTGTGGGTATTAGCTTCTATGCTAGCCGGCCGAGTACCATGTTTACCGGCCACAGGAGCGTGGATATGACAGACTTTTGATGTGTGCTTTCCCCTAATACACGCTTCTTCACACAGGCAGCCATGTCAGGGATTAAAAGGAAAATAGAGGGCAATGACCCCGACTATGAGGACATTTCTCTGGTCCGAAACAGTAAAAGAAACAAAGCGGCTGAACACGATGGTAAGTTCAAAACCTTTTGAGATAGTACACCTGCTTTACATGTTGTGGCAGCTCTCAATGAACTGTCCTCAGGTGTCCGTCTCTAATGTCCGTGTGTGTGTGTGTCCCTCCTGCTTTTTTTTTTAGCCCGAGAAGCAGCAGTGCAGAAGATTGAAACCATCATCAGAGAGCAGTTTTCTTTGGAGATGAAGAACAAAGAGCACGAGATAGATGTGATCAGTCAGGTATGTGGATCATACTGGAAAGTGTGTGTGTATATATATATATATATATATACTACATTTCACCTGTTTTGTATCAGTAATGGAGAAAACCCTGCGTTGATACACAAAGCAACTTGCAGTAATTTCATTGTATGGAGACAGTATAGAGAGCAGAGCATTTTGGTTCATGTTGTTCCATTACTTTGCAGCGACTCAATGAAGCCAGGAGGATGATGGACAAGCTAAGAGCATGCATAGTGGCCAATTACTATGCCAATGCTGGAATGACAAGGGTTCCCGAGGTAAATCCCCACATATTCTTACTCAGACAGCTGTCAGCTGCTCTAAGGCAGTGGTGTAATACAGTCACAAACACCATTTTCTTGGCGTTCCAGCATGCCTCCAAGAGTGACCCTGCCGTGCTGAACCATCCGGCCATCCGCCGGTTCTTGGAGTCCCCGTCCCGTTCCTCTTCCCCTCTCAACCAGGGCTCTGAGACTCCCTCTCTGGCCCACTCGGAGTCCGAGTCCCTCTCGCAGCAGGGGGAGGGAGCCGAGAGGGACGGAGAGGGAGCGTGGAGAGAGGACGGCAGCAGGCAGGAGCGCAGACCTGGACGCAATACGGGCAAAGTGAGTTCAACTGACAAAGATGAGTGGGTCGTTGGTTATTTGATGAATGCAAAGTGGGTATCGGCATCAGTCTGGGATCTTTCATCAATCCTGTTGTGTTCTCCATTTGTCTTAGGATACGTTTGGTGTGCCATTGTCCATTGGAGCAGAGCAGAGGGTGACATACCACACTACTGGAAACGAGGCGTCTAGACTCTATGCAAAGAAGACAATCGTAGTGGGGAATGTGTCCAAGTACGTAACCAGACTAAGCAAAGGTTTTACTTATTCAGTCATCCATAGATGGGAATTTCCCCGTTGTGGGACAATAAAGGAATATCTTATCTTATGTTCAGGACTTCTAATTAGCTGGTTGAGGTCAGGAGAGTACAGGAGTCTCATATGTGTCTCCTTTTTTCTTTTCCTTGACATAATTATATTGTATATGCCTTTTTTTAAAGTTTGTATTTTCATCAGTCTCTTAAAATCTTAAAAAATGGCATTTGGCAAATCTTTTGATAATCAAAAAAAAGATTGTTGATGTTTTGTGTTTGTTTTTCAGAGAGGATTTGAAAGCTCTGATAATCGGTGAAACGTCTGAGTGTGTTTTAAGCACACACTGACTTAAACTCGGGGCAGATAGTTTGCCTAGAGGTGTTGTTGTCTTCATTTGAAGACCACAGCCAAGCAATTTGAAGTATCAAAAATCCTTTGAAGTACAAGCGTGACTCAGAATACATTAGCTTACCTCACAAAATGGCATTATACTTGCACTTCACCTGAGAGGTTGTTGTGATTTAAGTTACTGCGCCTCTAGAACAGGTGTGTCTCTCTCTCAGTGGTTTTTCTCCAGTGTGCTGCTGTGTTTTCCAGCCTCGTCGTTGAATTTGTGTGTTTTTCTGCATGACTGTGCTGACTGAGCCGAGCCATATTTCAGTTTTGCCACAAGCCCGGTCTTGATGCGGTTTGAATTGCCCCCGTGTTTGTTTATTTCCCCCTAGGCCTGAGTTGAGCCAGATAACTGACAGTTCCACGAGATCGCTTGGTTCAGGGGAATTCAAAGCACACATCGGGTTCTTGGAAACTTGATTGACAAGGCCCATGTGTCTCATGTGCACTAAACATCTCAGGGGGTTAAATGGGAGCAGTCATTTCTCATAAGCTACACCTTTTGTGTTGCGTTAGCTTCGTCAAACCACCTAATCACCACACATCATCCTCGTGCGTTTCATGCTGCTAATTCTTTTCTCCCTCTGGTTGTTTTTTTCCTCCCTGTCGCTCACCCTCAGGTACATTCCTCCAGATAAGCGGGAGGAAAATGACCAGTCAACCCACAAGTGGATGGTGTACGTCCGGGGCTCCAGGAGGGAACCCAGCATCGACCACTTTGTAAAGAAAGTCTGGTTCTTCTTGCATCCCAGCTACAAACCCAACGATCTGGTGGAAGTCAGGTTTGTGCCCGTCTGTTTTTCGAGACGTTTGAGACAGACAAAAGAGCATCTAAGGACTCCTCAGTCATGCACATATTTACTGTTAAAGGCACGGCTCCTCTCCTGTTTATAAAAATTAATACATGAGTGCTGTTTTTTTTTTGGTAGTTACCTTTAGGCAACAAAAGCAGTCTGAGAGACGGGGACAGACTTGTTCCAATAAGACTCGCTCTCACGGTGTTTGTTGCCCGTAGACACCATGTTTACTTCCAACCTTATGTTATTATTCTGGTTCAATAGCTTGCTCCACCTCTTTCCACGCGCCACTTGCCAAATAGAGGGAAGTAAGGAAACAATTTTGGATAATGGCACTGCACAGCTTAAAAGAGGCTGTCATCGTCATGGTCATCAGCTGACGTTTAATTCAGGACAGCTTTCACATCAGCCCTCCGAGTGCAAAAAAACACTGCTGATAGTCACATTGTGTGAAAGAGACTCAGCAGTAAACAGCATGAAAATCCTCGAGACAACCAGCGCCCCCCTGTGGACGTTTGACGATGCAGATCATCCGGCCTCGTCCCCATCAATCATATCTGAAAGGAAAGACGTTGTTTGTCTCTCTGAGTGATAATTATGCCGACTAAATCTCGCCAGCGGCTAGTATTAATGCAAACTGAGAAAAGATGTATTCATTATTCAGATTGTCCACACATATCATTAGGCGGTGTCTCTGACGTCATTTAGCACCTAATGAGTCAGACTAAGTCAGCTTCAGCATGACTAATCGTGGTCACACCTAAGTCTTAAACGCACGTTGGAGTCGTTCAGAAAAAAACATGCGTGTTTGAGTGTTTGCCTCGGCCCGAAGCACTGCGGCGTGGAGACTGGTGTCGCACAGTTCATTTAGGAATCACTTAGGGGGACCTTTGGCCTTGAGTTCTTTGCTTAAGATGTCTCTTTTTAGATTCCATCCTCTAAAAGTGGCAAAGGATTTAAGTTTGCCCACGGCTTCTGAATAAATGATCTCTTTCATCAGTCAGCAGTCCTCATCCGGAGCCGTAGCCCCCTCTGGCAGTTTCAGCTGACAAGGCACTCGCGTTGCTTTAGCAGCCCGCTCATGAGCTCCCAGTGAACCCCCGCACCGGCCCACCGCTCGCTGCCGACGCCTGACGCAGCCTGGGTGTAGATGAAGGGATGAAAGAAAAGCAGGAGAAAGCATAGGCACACGATACGCATGCACGTACACATGCCCTTGTCAAATGGAGGCAGCCAGAGCAGCTGCTGTCATGTGGGGATGAAAACCTCAAGCTTCAAAGGGGTAGAAGAAGAGAGCCCTTCAAGTCATTGATTTTGAGAGATTATTAACTCAGCCTGAGTCAGAAACCAGGGTGGCGGCTTGGTTTTTTTAAAATTTTTATTTTTTTCACAAAGTAATTGCACAAGTAATCCGGTGATTTTTCTTTCTTCCAGATTTGTGTTTTCACAACATTCACCCGATGTTTTCCGAATGTGTCTTCTTCGCAGTGAGCCTCCCTTTCATTTAACGCGTCGCGGTTGGGGCGAGTTTCCCGTGAGGATCCAGATCCACTTCAAAGACCATCGGAACAAACGTGTTGACATCATCCACCAATTAAAGGTCAGACCGGATCATCGGTCGAATCATTACTCGGCTTGTTTTCCTTCTCAGTATTTTTCCACATGCAAGTTTAACTGAGCCTCTATTACACATCCTGGTCCTCTATTATTCTTCAGAATGATTCTTATGTGCTTAACACTAGAAAATTGGATACTAAACTTTATACACCTTCATTGTCCCCTAAAACTGGCCACTAAGCAGCATTCAGAAAAGCTGAACACAAGACAATGACAAGACAAATAAAGTAGTGACATTAAAGCAAAGGAAAATATCCAGTGTAGGCGCTTAGGGAGTCAGTAGCTACATTGCTGTAGGCACATTGTGTGTTACAACTAGATCACAAAACAAAGTAATTTCATTGAGTCATCATAGTGAGAGAGCATCTACTTATGAATAGTGATCGTAGCTCAGTTATCCAGCTCACCACCTCCACTTTAGAACCCAGACTCCACGAAAATCTTCACTTTGACCTCTCTTTTCTTTCCCCACAGCTCGACAGAACATACACGGGGCTGCAGACACTCGGGGCAGAAACCGTAAGTTCCAAGTGTTTGCTCTGTTTCCCGCAGTAACTTTTTTTTTTTTTTCGTCTCCAAGCTTCACTCTGACGACGAGCTATATTTGTTCCAGGTGGTTGATGTGGAGCTCCATAGGAACTCTCTCGGGGAGGACTACATACCTCAGCCCTCCTCCTCCAAGGTGATTCACAGAGCAGCCAGCCCTGTGTCGGCCGCCTCCCTGACCCAAAGTTATGGACGCTCCAGTTCTCCCATCTCACACGATCCCAGCGTAGACAAAGGTACAGGCGCAGACGCATTGAAGTTCATGAAAAAGCATAGTTACATTTAAAACTTGGCATTTCCTTCCCCTTAAACCAGATGGAACCAGGTTTTAGTGGCGTCAAAACGCCTCCTGATGCATTGTAGTTTTACACTCTCCCCATTTCCTCCCTAGCTTTCATAAAAGCTGAGATGGGGAGGTCCGCAGGTGGCCACGGCTCCAGCCTCACCGCCGGCGAACGCACCCCAACCCGACCCAAAGCCAGCGACAGGATCACTCTGGGTTCCCATGGCAACTCGGCCTTCCAGCCCATCACGGCAAGCTGCAAGATTGTCCCACAGGGTCAGCCACCGAGCCCTGCCGAGTCTCCGGGGAAATCATTCCAACCAATCACCATGAGCTGTAAAATAGTTTCAGGTAAATGTCTCTACTCCTGAAGAATTTTTATAGCTTTTTGATCGGTCACAAATAATTTTGTGACATTGGAGTTTGTCACTTGGACTCATCAGCCTACTTAAAAGAAATGTTGAAAACTTGTATTTTATGTAAAATACAAGCACAGCAAAGAAATGTCTTGTTTTTAAGCTTTGTTAGAGTTGTAATATTCACACTATTGTTCAGTCTTGCGTATTTTGCACACTTTGTTCCCTGGCAATGAAGCTCATTCTTCCCTCGGTGCAATTATTTAAAATGCACTCATTGTTTGGAATATGCTGCACTGCAAGACTTCCCGTGAGTTTCCTCAAGGTCCGGCATTTGCTGTTGCAGGCAAAAATTGCAGGAATGGTTTCTGCAGATGTGTCAAGTTCATCTCACCTCTCCAAATCTGCACCATGGATAGTTTACTGTGGGCCAGATGTGAGTGGGCTGGTGCCGCCAAGACGAGAAAGAGCAGACATCATTTATATGTTTACGCATCGCAGCATTTTTCACATTCCAAAACAGATGTATTAAGTCTGGAAATTTACATTAAGGCTTATAAGGCTTCTCTTAGCCGAAGTTCTATCAGAAATATATCAAAGGTCTGATTCATAGTGTTAAAATGATATTCCCTCTACCCTCATAATTTCCCCTGGAAAACTTAATGTGAGTTAAATCACAACAAACTTCAAAGCATCCAGGTATTTGAAGCCACGTTACTGTTAATTTGTCATTAACATCCTTTAAATCGGATAATTCATCTAATAGCCGGTGCACTTTCTCCCCCACAGGGTCTCCCATCTCCACCCCGAGCCACTCCCCGCTGCCCCGCACGCCCACCACCTCCACCCCTGTCCACGGCAAGCAGAGCGCCTCGTCGGTGCTCAACAACCCTTACATCATCGTCGACAAGCCGGGCCAGGTGATCGGCATGGCGTCCTCGTCGGCCGCCTCCGCAGGTACGCGTCTCCTACTCGGTGTCAAAAGTGCCCGCTTTGGAAAACGGAAGTGGACCCGCAGCGAAAAAAATCGAGAAGCGGCGTCTGAGCCGCCCACGTAGAATACAAAAATGGCTGTGAGGAATATACTCTACAGCGGAACAGATGATGAACAATAGCCTCTAGACTCTCTCTCATTCTCTCTTTCTCTCTCTCTATTTTGGTCCGTTTTTCATGCTCGTCCTCTTTTGCCCCCTCGTACTTTCTTATCTAGCTCTTTGTACTCTCTCCTCTGCTTTTTTTTTCCTTCCTTGCGTCTCTCTTTTGTCCCTGTTTTGCACTCATAAAGTATGACGTGTGGTGAGCCAGCAGGATGGTTGCTGGATGAGAGGTTACCATGGCGACTGAGCTGCTGTGTTTCATCGCCAGATTAGGAGGATGAGACCCCGCGCTCACATCAACTTTTTTGTGTGTGTGTGCGTTTGGTTCGCCACGAACAAGGTGTGCAATTATCCGGAAAGATGATGGTTCGCCGTC
>JBCAUF010000036.1:21214948-21225766 GCA_038406115.1 Haemulon aurolineatum
TGTGTGTGTGTGTGTGTGTGTGTGTGTGTTTGTGCGCGTGTGGATGTTGAGGAATCGAATCAGTAGAGTGTGAGTGTGTGAAGATGGGCGCTAACCGAGTGGTTTCCTCTGTCCTCTTGGAGAAGCCCTGTGGCCCACTTAGGATCAGCTTACAGATGTCTGACCAAGAGTGGGTGGGGTGGGGTGGGGGGACTGACTCAGTGTTTTGGGGATGCTGTTTCCTTACTCCAGTGTTTGGGTGTAACAGGCGGGGAGCCCTCGTCCACCTGTTGATTTGGATGAGAGACTCTAAATGGCATGCGTCGCAGTTGATCTCCACGTCCTGGAAATCGACCTCGCGTGTTTATCTGTGGCGTGCAGAGCGGCAGAACATCACCTCTGAGCAGACCTGCCACTGTTGATCCTTCATCATAATAACACCGCCACTCTGATGCGCGAGAGGATGATTATATACATAGTGCCAGAGAGCGTGTGCTGACATACATACAAAATGTGTAGAAATATGACTCACCGCACTTGATGCATCATCCTCCTTCTCACAAGGATTTCCTGTGAATTCACGCACGCCGTCTCGGGGGGGTCGGTGATGCGTCCTACAAAACACATAAAGTGGGACTGTTGTGATGTGTGACTGTTATTTAAAATGGTCTGAAACGGGACAGAATTCGCGGTTTGAGCTGCCCCCTCCCAAGCTCCAGCTGTCCGGCAGTCACCGTTATAGCTGAGCCGTTTGCTATAGTTCAGCGTCGTCTCGGGTTGCAATGACGTCAGTCGCCCAATCAGCAGTGACATAAGGCTCTGGAGTTACACTGCACAGGTACACAAGGTGCACCCATACATCTCAGTGTCATGAATAATGGCTGAGGGGTTGAAGTCGGGATGATGCACTCGGTTAACTCCCACAGTGGCGAATCCTCTGGACTCCTCCACCTGTACTTTCCTTTGACTTCTACTTGACCTGGCCTTCAAAGGAAACTGTCATCCTGGTTTTTTGTCTTGCCTTTTTTATTCTTACTTTTAACCCTGATGATGCATTACTAGCATGGAATAAAAATGTGTAATGTGATTGAGGCACTCATCAGCACCTATTTCTGCAGCTCTGCTGAGCGTTTCAGCCTCTTTTAGCTCAATATTTTGTTTTTATAGCCTGCATATTTAACCCCATTGCTTCAGCTGAAATGCTCCAAGAAGCGCACAGCAACAAATGGCAGGATGCCATAGTGACTGTTTGGTAAATATAGATCCCCAAAGACCCCCAATTTTTAGTTTAGACTAAAGAGGGGAGAGTAAAGAAGGAAGAAGAGACAGTCAGTATATACCACTGATAGGTTCATGGCTGATAATCTGTTTGTTTTCATGTTTTTAGGCTTCCATATGCCCAAAAATGTAATATTGTAGCTTATGGGGGGAAAAAAGTCTTTGAGAATGATCGATGCTACCAATATCAAAGAATTTAAGCTTATTTAGGACAAATATTTCAGTCAGTGTAACAGTTAGGACAGTCAGGGTCGTCAGAAGCAAAACAATATTCCTTTCAACAACACCACAGCGGTCTTATACATGTTGTATCTTACATATGTGACACTTGCAGGAAGTAAAAAGGCTGCAGTGTGCAGTTGCCTTATGATCTGGAGTTATTTATTGACACTAGCTGTTAGCTAGATGCTTTTGAGTTGAGGGGAGGGGAAGGTGTGTGTTTTTTTTTTTCATTTTGGAAGAACACTGGCAGTCCAACCTCTAAGCCCAGAGTTGAATCTGTATGTGCAGTGTTTATCATTTGGTGGAGGAAAAGCTCACCTTGAAATGTAAAGGCAAGCTTTTGAAAAATGTGTTATTCACTCCATTTTTTTTTACGACCATCAGGGTTTCAACTCTGCCATGTTTTTGACAAGTACTCCCAAATCTGGAGCGCCCAGCCCTCCTCTCTCTCCCATTTCTGTGCATTATATTACTCATCTTCTCCCATATTCAACGACCCCTCCACCCTTCCTCTCGCTTTTTCCTCCGTGTCACAGTGGAGAGTGAATAATTCATGTTCGGGCTGCTTGCTGGTGGAGATGAATCATGTGAGAAGAGCAGGGTACACGTGCTCATCTCGGAGTGACTCTTCTCTCCAAAGACCCCAGGACAGCGGGTTGGGAGGGGCAGGAGGGGGCACTGTGCTCCTCCAAAGCTTATTGTGCACGCCGCTACTACTACTCTGTCCTGACTGCATGACATTACCGTCCCAGCTTTCATGACAGTCACACGTGAGCTCTGCTTTCAAAGCCCAGGCATGGAGCCCCCCTCCTCAGAGACCATGTAGTAGCCTCTCACGATACATTAACTGTATCTACAGTGTGAGGCATGAATCATGAATTAGCTCATAAATTGAATGTTTTTACAGTTTGCTGATCCCTTGGAACAGTGGGACACGTAGTGTTGATGGCCCACGTAACAATTCGAAAAGTTGGATCTCAAATTTCATTGTACATGTTTAATCTTTGATGATTATAAATGGTTTTTGCTGTGACATCAAGTCGCAGGTAAAAACCAACATGTTAAAAACTCAAGTCCAAGGCCAAAGTTTTGTTTTTCTGGTCCTAAACAGTCGCAACATTAGGTCAACTTTACTGGTAACCACCAACAAAAGATAGCTAACATTAGAAACTGCTGATTGTTGATTTTAAAAGGCAACATTGTCAAGCCTCAATTATTAAATGGTTTATTTGTTGTTGACCACAGCGTTGTCAATTTATCCAACAGTGATAATCTGATGTGTGCTCTTTTGTATATCGGCTAATGTGCACTGCCAAGCGCATTGTGATTGGCTGCTGACCGAATAATTCAAAGTACATCATTTGTCAGTTCATTTGTTGTGCGCAGCATAATTTTTCACATCACTGGTCATTGGTGTCAAAAGTCCAAATCAGGTTAAAAGTTGTTTTTTATTCAGTCCAGTCTAAAAGTCTCCTGATTCGTGACTTGAGTCTGACTCAAGTCCAAGTCACGTGATTCAAGTCCACAGCTCTTGATAATTAGTTGTTGTTTATTTGTAGGTTTATGCTAACTTGTTACAATTAAATGTGCAGTATTTCTCCAGGCATTCTCTAACAATGTATAGGGACAATATGTTGACCAGGTTTACATGTTTGATCTGAAGAAATGCAAAGAGTTTGTTGTTCACTGCTCAGCGATCTGCAGATTCTGTCCCCTCACTCCCACACACACTTCTGTCTCTGGAGAAACTCCCCGCCTCAGTCTAGCTAAAAGTGTCCTTGCACGCTCGTGTTTGTGTCAGTTTCAGTTTGTGTGTGTGTGTGTGTGTGTGTGTGTGCACTTATTTGCCTGAGCTCTGCAGCCCTCTTGAAGCTTACTGTGCCGTGATGCACACGTGTATCTCACACGAAGGATCAACACACTGGAGCGTTGACGGACCCAGAACAACAATTATTCATACGGAGGGACCTTCACAGTTTTCGTGCTGTCACACCGTGTTATCAGACTGCATGGCTGAGCAGCCAGCTCGGTGCATAAAGGTTGCTCTGGCACATTGCATGTGTCCGTCGGAGAGATGCTGAGTTGAGGGAATTTGGTTCTTGACAGATGCACAGAAGTATCTGTGACATAGGTGGAATTTAATCTTAAGGTATCTGACAAACAAAAAGTATTCCCAAAAAAGTTTTTGTGACTCAGATTTGGATTTAATTTAGAAGAGAGCGTCTACCACAACACTGCCTTTCTTCAAGGAAACTACTATTTATCACAGCTTGGGCTGTCTTTTCATAGCTGCAGCCATCTATTATGACATCTATTATAACTATTATATTTTACTCGCAAACATAATTGCAACATGGCAACAGATGGGGCAAAAAATGTGTGGTTGTTTGTGAATTACAAATGTTTTAAACACATTCACATCCAAATGAATCCAAAAAACCTTGAGCTTTGTTTATAACCTGTGTGATCATGTGACTCCTTGTGTTTGTGGCCCTTTTGGACTCGTTTTTAGTAATGTCACCAAACCAAACGCAAGTTGTTTGCCTTCAAAACCTGGAATAATTTATCTAAGAACAAATACATTTGATGTATTTTGCTGTTCCCACAAATGTTTCAATTATATAAAAATGGCTATAGGTGATTGATCATTTTATTGCAAGTTATTTAATGCCTAAACCTTTGTTGCTGATACAGTGTCAGCCTTGAGATGATCATGATGAAGATAAAGGGCACAATGACGGTAACAATGTGAAACGATTCAACAGCTCCGGCTGCACTAACGGTTGCAATAACGGTTTCTAGTATTGATGATGGAAATATTAATGGTGGATATGTCTGCTAATACTCTTCCTCTGCTTTTTTTTTCTCTCCCAGATTAGCCGATGCTTGAAGCCTGGAGGACGATTCGTCTCGGTCACCTTCGCCAACCCCTTCTTCAGGAAACGCCTCTACGCTCGCGCCGAGTACAACTGGTCGATTAAGAAGTACAGCTACGGAGAGGGCTTTGAATATTTTGTGTACGTGATGACCAAAGGAGAGCAGCTCAGCCCAGAAGATGCAGCTCTGGAGAGAAAGCTACTAGAAGATGCCAAATCGCCCCCTAGTAGGGTCACCACAGCAGATGATGAGTCTGAGGAAGAGTTCCTGTCTAATATTAACTTGTAAAAGAACTGGATTATCCAGAAGGATCAAACTCATCCACCCTCACGAATACAACAGAAGTATATTTTTAAGTGTGATCTAGGGATAGGTGGTGATACTACATGCTTTCGTCCATGAGAACTGATTACAGTGGACTTGTTTTTATATGAGTTGTTGATTATGCATCACCAGGGACACATGGTGATTTATATGAGGATAAATATTCTGTAAATTCAGCGACAAAATTGTTGAGATAAGACAACTAGATGAAAATTTTACTTGTGTTATGAAAATTTTAATGTCACGATACGATTTTCCTTTAATTATCCCACCAGGGGAAATTCAAGTTTCAAGTGTCTATCGCTGAAGGAGCTGCTGATGTTTCAGCAAATTTGGCGTAATTTGCTAAATGCAGAGTGTCAACATGACACACTATATCTGCCAACCCCCTTATGTGACAGGTGTCCCTGATTGGGTCCCTTAGATTCAAAAAGGCCAATGAATGATCAGATCTAGAGCTCACTGGTGCAAAACAATCCAGGGTACTGAAAGGAATGGTTCCTCAATAAAAATGGGACAGTAAAATCTCCACTAACCATAAACAGTGTTTTATATATGATTTTATATGATTGTATTGTTTATAAGGTCAGTTTGATTGTGATTGCTGGTGTGATTTGTGGTATTTTTCTTAGTAATGATTTTCAGTGCCATAACTCAGCCTCTGTTTTAGTGAAGTTCACAATGGAAACTATCTTTTATAAAGCAATTTTACATCCCACTGTGCTTATTTCTTCTGTCTGCATGTACTGTATATCACAAAGATTCAACAGTAGTGTGGTACAAACCTGCCAGCGTTTCACAATTTGCAAGACAAACTGACTCGTCTAGACACGGTACATAACAGCAGCACCGGCCTGCATGTAAAGTCCGTGTTAAAGTCTATTAATATGTCAGTCAGAGTCTCCCCTCTCTGTTTGGTTTGTCTGCGTCTGTCCCATGTCTGCTTTAGATTCCAGACAAAAGCTGCTAATGGAGATATGCAGTGTTTCACACACCTGTCAAGCACGCTGCCGCACCGTGTGGGCGCAGACACATGTACATGCAAGTAATAGTTTATCCCGCGTGTTATTTGTTGAGGAAACATGAGACGGGTCTCTGGGCCTGTGCTCTCTGCAGCTTAAATATAGATCAGAAAGGGAGAGAGAGCCAGGCGTGCAGACAGGCAGGAAGGCTGGTGACTGGAGGGGGGACCACATTGATAAAGTAGAAATCATTTATTTTTAATTCTCCACTGAGATCTAATTACCGCCTATTTTTAAGACTTGGAAAAAAAAAAGGTGTGTGATTTTTCAGATGGCTCCTCTTTCGTTTTCTGATTTTCCGCTGGTGTAACATGGTAGTGTGTCAAACTTTGGTGTTGATGATGGCAAAACAAGGTCCGTTTTGTAACTTTTTCAAGAGTTTTTGGTTGAATCACATGATCTTCCTGAGCAGAGTTAGCCCAGTTGTTGTGGAAAGGCCAGCTGAAATAATGACAGTTGCTTTTTGTTTGCTGTATAGTAGGTAGCTAGCTAACTAAGTTAATGTTGACTTCATGAGTTAGTTAGAAAAGCCGTCTCCCGCTGGCTTTTTAATGTTTAAATAAGAATCCTAATGAATGAGCCTGTGCCCTTTATGCCTACAGTATCTTGGTGTTATCACGGTTTAAGATTGAGGCTGAACCTAGGCTACATGTCCCAGTTGATGGTCCACATGTAGAGGACCATTGTATTAATGAAACAAGCATTGTTCATGTATTGCAGGCATTTAGAGCTACAGTAGTTAGTCCTACAGTATTGTAAATTTTAAAAGGAAAAATATAAGACTTGACTGTTGCCACTGTTTTGATATAACTCTTTAAGGATGAGGACTTACTGTGTATTTGGCGAACCTAATGCAACACAATGTATACTCATGAACAGAGTCTTTTAACGTAACCTGTAAACCTGCAAACTAATGTAGTTTGTTAAACATCTGCTCTTCAGTACTAATGCTTGGTTACTGCTGTAGGTTTTGAATTTTCAGCTTGGCATGGTAATGATTGCCGTTTATGTTCGAGCAAAGAAACTGGCCATTTAATTGATTCCTTCAACTTTTGTGCTTTTGATTTTGGAAATGCTAGAAAAAAAGACATCATCCTCAAAACTTGTGAACTGCTGAGTATTGTTCTGACTATGGCCTTGTGCAAACCTCTTCAACACTGGTGAGATACAAAGCTTAACAGGCATGCGATGTCACATTATAGTTGTACTGTAAGGCTATGATTTGACAATTGCTGTTTGGGGGATGGATTTGTTGAAGTTAAGACTGAATGGTCATCCTTTATTTTGGAAACATCAAAACACGTGCCATTTATGAGCTGTTTGGGAGCCTTTCTGGGTTCTCCACCTTTCCAACTAACTAAAAAATGGTGTGGACATTACCACATTCTTATTTCCTTTGACTGTAGCTGTTTTCAGTGCATATTCTTCACACACACTACCTAAACAGGAGGCTTGCCCGGCAGTCTGGCAGCTATTTGGCCTGGCTGGGTGAGTGACAGAAGGGTCCTTATGTAAGTGGCAGTGGGTTTGATATTGGCATTAGAGGCTTAGGGGTGCAGTCCAGCCTGGGACATAAAAGCATTTGATGGATTGTGTGTGGATTGATGGAGGTCAGGTATGCCCCAGCTCATTGAGATTGAGTTTTTTCTGCTTTTCTTGCTTTGTTTCTCCCCCCACAAAAAACATGATGCCACTTTGACCTCCACTTTCACTCTCATCAATATATTAATATATTGAAATTCTGCAGTCTTAATTTGGTTTTAGCTCCTTTAGTCGAACTGACTGATGTGCTATGGCAGAGACCCCGACAGTGAGATTTAACTTGACCAGACTTAAGTTACGTAACCACAGAGCACGGCGCGGGCCTCATGCAGGAGAGGTTTAGTCATCACTTTCTCTTAAACCTTTTCGTCTTATGTGCATTTTTTTGTTTCTTCAGCTGATTACCTGAGTCATCCAGGTGTCTGGGGCCATGATTTAATATAGAGTGCTGTGTGTGTGTGTGTGTGTGTGTGTGTGTGCGAGAGATAGCAGAGCCAGAATTTTCGCTCCTGCTGCTAATTGTCCTCCATGCTCTGTTGCCCAAGGGCAGCAACAACACTAATCTACTGCATGCTCGATGCCTTTCTCTCTCGCTCCCTCTTTGTCTCCACATTTCTGTCTCTCATTTACTCTCAGTCACTCCTCTCACCACCACCAACACCACCACCACCACCACCACCCTCTCTCTGTCTGCATCGATTGGCCCTGAGTGCTTTGGTGTGTGGGTGTTATGTGAGGGCTCATGCGAGTCAAAAGGTCGACTGCATTCTTTAAACAAACATCTCTGGGTTTCATCTGCCACACTGTCCGTGTTTGCGCTCGAACTGAATCACGACACAGCACGGCTGCCTGTTTGCACCCCGGCAAATTGCCTACTTACTAACTGGAAGCTTTGTTAGTGATTTCTAAATCGAAATTCTCGTTCACAACCAAGTTCTTACTTTTGTAGTTTACGTCTACTGTATCTGTACCAAAAACTTTTTACTAAAAGTTCATTTCAGAGATCTGGGAATGCAGCAAGAGCAGTTGTGTCAAAAGTACACACATTTGTTACTTAAGTATAAGTATAGATACTGCAGTTAAAAAAATTGAAATTAAAATTAGGTGATAAACACAAGCAGTCAGATAACACAGGTTTTGAACAAACCCCACGGGGTTGTTTCACTTCGGAAGATGAAACAAAGTCACACAGTCCAGTCAATACCCAAACTGCTTGTGGTAAACATCCATGATGGGCTAAAGGCATCATTCTTCACACACACTACCTAAACAGGAGGCTTGCATCATCTAGCTTGTCTTCTTGTACTAAAGAAGGTAATCGGTGCAGCACAGAAAACAGTTGTCCTTGAAAAATTAGTACTGTCTACAGAATTGAGAAAAGCACTGTTTTTTTTTTATTCATTCACCTGTGTTTAGCTTTCAAAATATGACTCAGTATCTATTATGAATGTCCGTGAATAGAAAATGTCTTGTAAATCATATTCTGCAAACCACATTTAAGCATCCCTCCAATATAAAATTAGTTTCCAATAGTTCACCCAGTCAGTAACTGGAGTGGTGACAGTATCACGTGATTCAGCGAGACCCTCACTTTGTAGTTTGTGGCAGTTGTCCTCTCCCATCACACTTAAGTTAACAGACCAACTTCACTGATCGACTTTAAACTATCGTATTTGGTCTTGCACGCACAGTCTCCTTCTATAATGAGGCTTTACCAGCATTTTACGGTCGCTCGCTTTTGGTTTGAAGTGTTTCCCAACCTCATATATCTGAGGCGCTTTAACGGGATAGGGAGAAAAACATATTTCTTCCACACAAAATTGTGTTTACTTTTACTTTTTCATTTACTTTTGGTTTTTCATCACACTTCTTCTCTCTACTAATTCCCTTTTTCCTGTTAAATACCAGGAAGTTTACAAAAAATTATGCAAATTTCAAATTGGATAACTTGGTGCTCCTTCCCTCATCAGACTTTGATGTAGCGTTGTTGTTGCTGTGTCCCAGATTGCAGCAATTACTTTTATGAGAACAATTTTATCATAACAGATACTAATAATGGCGAAAACTGTGAAAACAAGACTCGTGTTGTAATGAACTAGAATTTCCTTTTACCTAAACCCCCTGCAGCCAATTGCTTTAGACTGGTGAAGATGGATGAAGGGACTCATTGGTTATCCTTGTCAGTGGAAATCATTCTGCATAAGATGTACTGTACAGTGAGGGCTAGGAGAAAGTACTGCCGCTGCTTTCAACAGCACTGTATATCTGCCAATCTCCCTTGGGGCAGCATAATGGCATAATATACTATATGGTAGGCTTACGTAACTGGAGGAGGAATATTAATGGACGTCCAGTCCACTCAGGATGGGGCCGAAGTGGAATCAGATCAAAGCTCTCTGTCCTCACTGCACACGCTCATTTTGAACCTCGAACCAAATGTTGCTCTTAGCTGTGTGTGTGTGTGTGTGTGTGTGTTTGAGAGATAACGGCATAGGGGAACGGCACAATGGCACTTAACATTTACAGTGGTCTGTCCGTGCTGCTTCCTCAGCATTTTGTTTGTTTTGTCATGCATGTTTTTTTTCCGTCCAGTGTTTACACAGTGACCGTCCATTAGCGAGGCATCTACGGCGTGTCTTTGTTGACCCCAGCATGGCCTGCGCTCCCAGCCCATCTGCCGGGTCAGGACAGAGGAGCCACCAAGATTACGTTTGCAGCTCCAGCTAACGGTCACCTGACCTCTGACCCCATAAGCTGCAAAATGACGACTGAATTTACGTCTTATCAGAGAGCAGTAGCTCATTAGTTGTTGACTAAGAGGGACCAAAGCCAGCTATTATTTATCCAACTAAAAAGTCTGTGTCTAGAGCATGATATGCAGATGGATGACAAATTTAAGGAGGACCTAAATAAATAGTGGATAATCATAACAAATGCAGATGCTTCTGCACCGGACACGAGGAGTTACTGAATGGTTTAATGAACACCAACATAAACAAGCCAACCAATGTAAACACAAAACTGCATTCTTGAGCACGCTGTACGTTGCCTGTGACATGAAGTTGCTCTACAAGTTAAATAAGTTAAAATCAATTTTTTGAGCCTTTTGAAGAATATTCTGTAGGATTTTTGAGCCTCAAAACAGTCATAAATTACTTTACAAAAACTTATAGGGCTAAAGGGAGGAACAATGCTGCAGCACTACTGGGAGTTAATTACTGGATCACTGTAAAAGTTACATGTCACTGTCACAGTGTTGACAGCAAGAGAGGAGCGGAGCTGACACAATTTAGTATCTGCCCAAATATGTCAGTCCGGTTCCGGTCTTCCGGCGCTGCACATTACTGTGAAAAGTGTAATTGCCCGTGGCCTCAGACGGACACACACACACACACAACGTCCACGACAACAACATGATCGATAGCACTATGTGTTCATTCAGCGCAGTGCTGATGTTATCAGGACAGTCAATAAACTCAATGATGGGAATTTGGTCGGCTACACTGGTGACACTTTGTTGATGTTCTGTTATTAGAGTGACGTGCAATTCAGAGGACCAGCGCTTTGTGTATTG
>JBCAUF010000036.1:21284277-21300693 GCA_038406115.1 Haemulon aurolineatum
TATATAGATAGATAGATAGATAGATAGATAGATAGATTGCATAGTTATGAATAAATACAATACTATTGAAAAAACATTCAAGTCATTTTTAGAACAAATATCTTCAAATTTGACAGTTTTTAGCGTAAATATTAAACTAGATTTAACACAGAGATTTCACTCTTCTCCTCCAGAGCTGCATCCTAATGGTCTTGGGACCGTAATGTTGTGAGGTAAACTTTCAAAAAAATATAATCTAAGTCAATTAATTTGTTAAATTCAATAAATGAGAAAAGAATAGGAAAAAGATCAGCAAAATCTACAGACCTTTATTGTATGTCAATTTAATTTCTTACTGCATGCTTTTGAGAAAATTTGAACTCTCTATCCTCAATTGATGTATTCACATATCAGGTATTTCTTTGTGTTTAAATGAAATATGCAGGGTCCAAACCTGGAACAATGTGTCCTTCATTCACAGCCCCTTTTATAGCATGCTGTCTTGTAAAAGCGAATGGATGGTTGTGTTTGTTGTGGTCACGGACCATATGTCTTCTCCCTGTGTTCAGCTCCCAGACCTACAGCGCCAATGAGGTTGAACTGGTGCTCAAAGAAGAGGACAACCACACGCTGGAGTGGGTGGATATTGACCCAGAGGCCTTTACAGGTACAGCAACAACAGATTTGTGTTATTACTATAATTATCTAAAGGTGCTGAAGAATTAAAGAGTCTGATGTTGCTGTTGATAGAAAATGGAGAGTGGGTCATCAAACACAGGCCGGCTAAGAAGGTGATCAACACTCAGTTCACCAAGGATGAGCTGGAGTACCAGGAGGTGGTCTTCTTCCTCATCATCCAGAGAAAGCCCCTCTTCTACATCATCAACATCATCGCTCCCTGCGTGCTCTTCTCCTCCCTCTGCCTCCTCGTCTACTACTTACCTGCCAAAGGTCTTTTTCCTCACTCTGTGCACCTAAAAGCCTCATCTCAGTTAGTCAGACCTCTGTCACATCAACCTTATCCTGACAAAAGTATGAGTATGAGTATAAGAACTACTCTAGGTTGTTGGCTGTTTTCAAACTCACAGCCGATCCATTTGCTCTCCAGTTCTTCACATGTTGATAAGTAGGTTGATATGACAGAGGCCTTTTCCCACAAGGATTTGAGTCCTTAATATTTGTTATTATCAATACAAAGCTTCACCAATTTGATTGAATATTGGTTTGACTTTTGCAGCGGGTGGTCAGAAGTGCACCATGTCCATTGCCACTCTTCTTGGTCAGACTGTGTTCCTCTTTCTCATCGCCAAGAAGGTCCCAGAGACTTCGAAAGCAGTGCCTCTTATTGGCAAGTAAGTTTGTGTGATCGCTTTAAAATTTTAGCTCAAATGCTGCCGATCTGAAACGGTGCTGATAAAGATGATGTATCACCCTTTGACTGCAGGTATTTGATGTTTGTGATGTCAGTGACCACCATGGTGGTGATGAACTGCGTGATAGTCCTCAACGTCTCCCTGAGAACACCCAACACTCACAGGATGACAAACAAAGTCCGAAAGGTGAGACTGACTCGAGCAACCCTTTTCTAAATGGGACTTCCATTAAGAAGCTACTGACTCAACATACTGCAAAGTCAACACGGGTCTATTTGCCCCGGGATTACCCTCTGACCCTGTGTCCTCCTCAGGTCTTTCTAAACATCCTGCCCCAGCTGCTGAGGATGCAGATGCAACCCTGGACACCAGACAATGAGAACTTCTCAGGAACAAGAAACGGTGAAACTCTGGCTGGGGGCAGGACCGGCGTGTTCCTGGTCCCCTGCCGACGCCGCAGCTCTACGACCCTCATCCACAAGGCGGAAGAATATATGATGAAAACAGCTCGGTCTGAACTCATGTTTGCCAGGCTCAAAGAGAGAAATGGACTGATGAAATCAGTATTAGAGAAGCTACGTAAGTATCTAAGCAACTTAACTACACATGTGCACTTGCCCATACACTTGTAATGACATGAATATCTGGTCCATTTTGCCCCCAGATGATGGGCTGGAGGGTGGGACAGCTGAGCATCTCATCACCAGCCTGGCAAAGGCCTCTCCAGAGCTGAAGAAGTGTGTGGCCTCCTGCAAGCACATAGCTGAGACTGCAAGGCAACAGAACAACTTCCAGAATGTAAGCTCTTCACATTTTCTCATCTTCTCAGGTGTAAATCCACACCAGTGATAATCTCTCTTTTTTTTTCCATCCCAGGAGAATGAAGAGTGGTTCCTGGTGGCCCGTGTGATCGACAGGATCTGCTTCATTGTCATGGCGTCGGTGTTCTTTGTCGGCACAATCGGGATCTTCCTAATGGGCCATTTCAACCAGCCTCCCTCCACACCTTTCCCTGGGGATCCCAAGAGGTATCTCCCTCCAATGAGCAACCTCACTGACCTGAATGCGACGGACTTCCTGGGGTGAACCAGGAGAAAATCTCAAGATATGAACCCTTTTTTTATCCCAAAGTGGAAATCAGCATCCGTCAGTGGTCTTTCACTCATGATTGGAACACCAAGATGATGGAGGAGATACAGCTGCGTGCATTTTGTATTGTGGGTCTGTGGACGAATCCACTGCACAGATGCATGGATGCCACACTTGATCTGTGATGATGCGATCGGCCGTGACTGATCGATGAGGTTGAGAATGTTTTTGCATAAAAAGCTTAACTGTTCCTGTTACCAGCTCAGTGTTTACCGTTTCACCTGCTTTGATAGGATTCAAGGCCATCATGATAAACTGCATGAGGCGTTTGATCACACATATAAGCTTTTATCAATAAAGGCACAACTGTAATCTTGTGAGTGCACACTGTCAGAAATGTTCTAATCCTCCTGTGTTTGACACCTTTCTCGTGGCACATAGAGAGCACAGACACCCGCCGCCCCCCCCCAGACTAACACCCGAAACACAGACCCACTCCACAGCCCCCCACCTCTGGAAGCAGGATTTCAATTACATGGCTGAGTGGTGCCTTTCTAACCCAACAAAAGGCAGATCCGGCTGGTTGGGATGGGAACGGAGTCAGAGCCGGGGGACGGGAGTGGGAGTGAGCTCTCCAGACACACACACACACACAAACACACACACACACACACACACTGACAAAGCCAAACATTACTACGTGAATATTGACACACACAACACACAGAGGTGCTAAGGAGGTCTGTGCTTTGCCGCGCTTAGTCATGATCCTCTGAGTCTGTAGGCACCTGGAGCTTCACCACAGACGGTAAGCCAGACTTTTAATGCTCCAGTGTGCCTTTACTCTGTGTCATTTTAATATAGTGACGATAAATAAGATGTCAACTATTTTTGGGAACCTGCTGTGCTCTTAAAGCAATCGCTGCTTATATGCAGGACATAAGGTAGGACTTTACTGTGGTACTGTGATCATCTTTGTTGTGGAGGAGTCTACAGTGCAGCCCCAGACTGTGCAAGTTGAGTGAGTGTGTGATGTGAATAAGAAGAAGGCTCAGGCTGGCTGCTGTGATGAAATCAGTTTGTTTTAAGAGAGGAGGATGTTTATCTCGCTGCCAGAGAACTGTCTGAACCGACTGACCTCCTGTAAGGAACACTGAGGAGAAAAGTTTTGTTTTTCTTGAACTTTCTCGCATAAATCTAAGAGTTAACCAATTTTTCCTTTTGTTTTGTAAGCCTTCATTACATAGAAAAAACAACAACATTTATTTTCGTTTACTTTGTATGCTAAGGAGCGTATTGAGTTAATCTGTGAAGCCATCTAGTCCAGTGGTTCCCAACATGGGGGTCAAGAGGTTATGAGAGGCTTTCCAGATTTTCAAAACAAAATTCTGCTTATTTTTTATCCTATGAGTGGGCCTTGTAATAAGAGTTTAATATCAAAGCAACGCTTTACTTAATCAATAATGAACCTTTCAGCTCATGTTCGGTGTAGTTTATCTCCTCAGGCACCTAAAAATGACTCAAATGAAACAGTCTATGAGAGGAAAATCATTTCTCAGTACTGTAACAGGGGGCTGCAAATAGATATATTAAAAAATGGTGGTTGCGGGAATATTTGCTGCTACTTTTTTACTGATGTCTTACTCAGTTTTCATACACTCCTGTCACACAGTAGGATTACATATGTAAGTGCTTAATTCCACATATATTCTCAGTTTTACACCATGTCGGCGGTGACCAATCAGCCTCTTCCCTTTGATCAACTTGAGCGTGAGAAGCACATCCAGATGATCTTCAGAACCTTCCAGAACCGCTGTGCTCCTTCATGTGAGTGCCACACTCGCTCACCCGGGCCTAAACCCCTCCAAATGCCCTCTGACTGGGAGTCTGATGAGCAGCTGTCAGGTCTGCCTCCTGTGATGAAGCTGGACAACAAGCAGCCGCTGGGGAGAGTGAGCGGGCCGGGGGTGGAGGAGCAGTGGCCTGGAGGTGCAGCGGGATCCCACTTTCTGTCTGTGCTGGAAACAGTCAGTCAAATACATATCACTGCCAGACCAGAGCTGCAAGGTGAGGACGTGTTTCGGTGTGCAATACTGGCCGAGGGTAGATTTGTCTGTTTTGAAAGAGGGATGCTGTGTCATTGTAGGTCCACAGTGTGTTCCCAGGAGGATCTACAGCATCACAACAGGAGGCAGCAGGTCACAGTTATTGGTGGCTGTGGAAGGTACAATCATCTAACCTGCATCTTTTTCAAAGAGACATTGAATGATGGTGTTTTTAAATATATTCTCACATTCTCCTCTGTCTCTCCCTCCTGTCAGAGAGTTCGTGTGTGTGCCTCCAGTGTTGCGGCCCAGCTCGGGCCTGTTCCCTGCAGGGCTTTGACTGTCAGGGACGCCAGGTCTTTTATTTTGAAAGGCCCCTCAGAGTGGACGCCTGCTGCCTCGGCTGCTGCCTGATGGAGATGAGGGCCTACACACCTCAAAAACATCTCATTGGCACTGTGTGTCAACGGTAAGACAGTCTTAATCTGTTTCTTTTGGCCTTGTCTAACATGAAGTAAATTTACTGTAGTATTGTACATAAATCCATTGTCATAGATTAAACGATACAACAAAGTACTTAAAATTAGGTACTTAAACATTAAACAAAATAATAATCCAATAATAAACACCATTCTTAAAATGAATAGATAAATAACATGATTAAAAATAAATAAAAACTGAAATATCTGTTTCTGGAAAGTAACCCTTCATTTATCCTTTGAAATGGGCTGCATGATAAATACTTTTCCTTATGATAGGCTACTTTAAATAAATTTTGCTGCCAATACCTTGCACGCAGGCATTTTAGTTGTATGTCTACACTGTGATATTAGTTGTTACACTAGTTTTAAAGTATGTGAGCACTTCTTATAGCACTGGACTTGGAAATTCAACGGTTATCCCCAACTATATCCAAACCAATGACAATTTTCAATGAGACACAAAATAAGAAGAACAAACACCCCAAAATAAGGCAAGTTATATTCTGGTTTGCTCTGACTATTTAATCAATTTGTCAGTCGCCTGTCTTTGAGATTTGTGACACTTTCCAACCACTGATTTACAGCAGTTTTTTTGTTTTGTGGTGTTCACAAAAAAATTAAAAAATTAAAAAATAAAAACTTTGCCTGGAAACGTTTTCATTCAAACAAAAAAACATTACATCAACAAACAGTTGATTAATGGGACACATTTTATGAGCAAAGGTGTTGCTATTTGATTAAATTCTTCATGTTTTGTTGTCATTTGGATGCAGGAACCATTTAACCCCCCACTATCAGAATCATAATACTTTGCATTCTCAGACCGAACAACTTGTCATGTGAGCCTTTTTCCATGTCACCCCCAGCCTCAGGCCACCCTGAGCCGCTGTAGATGCCCAGGCCTGTCTGTAAATAGCAGTGAGAGCTTTTACTGCTCCACCCAGTCGGGCCGTAGTCTAAACCTGGGAGAGTTAATGCACAGAACAGCTGCCTGCACGGAGACACACCGCTAGAGCTACGCCTGGGCTGGGAAGGAAGGAATGCGGCATCCCTCCTAATGGGAATGTTGGCTAATGGGAGCAATGGCAGCGCCCATGTCTCTTGAAATACTCCCGTCTTCATCTGGCCTAAATCTGACTCCAGGGTTAGCCGGGGTGCCTTTGTGTGTCGAATTAAGAGTTTTCCAGAAGCAACAATCGAGGAAGTCGTGTCCAATTAAGACTGAGCTGGCAGAGGTTTCGGTGACCAGAAATCTACTTGGTATAAATATTCTCTCAGTTGTGCTCGAATAAAGCATGCCCCAATTTGAACTCCTCCGACACCAAGCAAATAATGGTTTTGGTGCTGCAGAATCATGACAGCTGAAAATGTGATCAACCAAGCATCAAGGCTGGGCTGCGCCAGCGTGTGAAGTACTGGCCAGTGTATCTGCGAGGTTGCTTATTGCATGATTACGTAAGAAAATGAGCAAAGTTGATGTGTGTTGGCCGACTGCGTTTTCAGGTGGAGCATGTTCACCCCTCTCCTGGAGGTGTGCGATGCAGAAGGAGCATCTATGGTCAGGATCCAGGGCTCCTGCTGTCCGTGCCGCTGCTTCTCCAACCAGCAATTCCAGGTAGTTACATTGAAGCAACCCAAAATAAAACAAGTGTTCCTATAAGTGTATTTCATTTAATGTTTTTGGCTTTTTATCCCCCGCCAGATTGTCTCCAACATTGGTGAGAAAATGGGAACAATATGGAAGAAGTGGCCTGGCCTCAATGATGAACATAACATGGACCATGAATATTTTGGGTTGGAGGGTGAGTTGTACCACAGGAAATCTGATTTACTATTTACGGTGTTACTTTTAACATCCCCAATGGTGCTATTCAAGCATTGCCTGCACTTTAGTTCCCTCTGCATTTTTTCCTGAGTCACGTGGCGACCACTGCTCAGCTGATATGGAGCAGTGTTGGCCTTTAAGGTGCCTTCCGCTCATCATACCCCATTCCCTTTTCGAATAAGTAATTGTGCCATTTCTGAATCTATGTCAACCCTTCAGTGCCGCTGAATATGGCATCACACACTAAACTCCTGCTACTGGCAGCCACTTTCTTGTTGGTAAGCATATGCATATCTTCTTTACACTTTTTACCCAAGCAGATGCTGTTTATTGTTGTGGTAAAATAGGTCTTTTCCTCCCTCTGATTAACTCACCTGTTTGGATTGTTTTCTCTACAGAACCACATGTTCTTTGAAATGAGCTGATCAATAAGAGGGATCAATCATGATGAGTAAAGTGACACCGGTGAAAGTGGTCTACAACTAACAGGGGACACCTGCTGAGTCAACTCATGACAGAAGAGGCTCCAACATTGAATTTTATTTGTAATAACATTAAGGGCTGCTGTGGATTTAAAATAATTCAGTTTCAACACACAGTTATGATGACAGAGAAAGACACTGACACATGCTTTAGCAGCAGATGCATATTTGACATTTATTGCTATAATCCAACAGGTGTACATCCAACAGTGTTTCTCCACTTTTGACACACACCTGCACCCATCATCATCGTCGTCATCATCACACCACCAGACATGGGCAGCATTACAGTTTTTCAACAAACTATAGATGCTTTTTTGACATGGTTCAAAAAAAACAAAAATAAAACAAAACAGAAAACAAATGCTCCCGAGGAATTGGTAAAAACTGTAACAGACCCTGACACTGGGCCCAGTTTCACTTCTTTTACTACAAAATGGAAAAAGGGGTGAAGGTCAGTGTTTTAGGACTCCTATACACCTTTGTTGTAGACATTAAAGCAAAGCTCATCCCCTGGATTCTTTAAAGGCGGGGTAAAGACAAAACAGACAGATGGGTAAACTGGTTCGGGTCGGGCTCGAGGCCAGGCACAGTGATTTAGGCAGCTTGGCAGTCCATTCTTAAGATGCCGGTTATACAACCTTCTGCCCAGCACAGGATGGTCCTCGTCCTTTGGGATTCGACTTCCAGGTCAAAGACGGAGAATCATTGCCGATTCAGTTAAGTGATCTTTGAAGTGGACTGTATTTACAAATATATCGTACACAATAATAGTAATCAGTCTAGTTCGAAATGACCAGAGAAATTGTAGTTAAAATACAGCACGGTAATAAAATAACATCTACCTGCAACCCTGTTTGAGTCCCAATAGTACAGATTAACACTTATCGTATCAGCAGGAAGTGTGATGTTATGTTAAGCAATAAAATCGGATCTAGTATGATAACAGATTGGTTTTGTTGTATTTTGTCAAGTACACTTTGTTAACAGCTAACGACCAGATCAGCAAACACCAGTCACATGGCCTCCCTCTGGTGGCAAGTTAACAGACGTTACAACTTGCATTTTAAAAAAAAAGAAAAGAAAAAAGAAACCAAAAAATTGGAGGCTTCGTTCTTCTCTGGTTGATTAAAAATAACGCATATTTCTCTCTTCGGCTTGGTTCAGCGCTCTGTTGACAGGCTCTTCGGTTCATTTCCAATTTGACACAAAGAAGGAATGGTCTTCCTGCCTCTGTTCCTGTCTTCATATCACACAGTGCCAATCCAGCAAGAGGTATCCTTTCCAGGACTTGTCATCCCCCAACACATCACATATACACACACCTGCACGCCACAAGCAGAGACAAACAATTAATACGTGAGACACAGTGCGGCGGATTCAGACCATTTCTCTCGCTCGTGACCGCTGCAGCAACAGCTCTTACTCTCGCAGAGGTTCTCCGTGTGAGGGGGCTAACGTCCGCCGCTAGCATTCACCAGACCATGGAAGTCTTCCCAGGCTCTGCAAAACAAAAGGAGGATGCAGCACTTCACCATTCACAGTAAAATATGCAAACTTTTTTAATATTTATGGGATTTTCAATATGAGAATCGCAGAGGTATCATTTGACTGCAAAAGCACATGAAACACAATGGACTTGCAGAAATGGTTGCATTTTACATGTCTTTCTTTTATAAAATATAGAACAAATGTAAATAAAAACATTTTATGCTGTTTTTATAGCTACAAATGTTGTAATGAAAGCAGTGAATTAGTAAATCATTACTGCCAAAGAAAACAATAGTTTAGCTGCATAAACTGTAATGCTCATCATTTAATTTTAATGTTTCTTTATGGAAAATCATGATTTCCTAAAAGTCAAAAAACCCAAAGATATTCAACTTAGAATTATATAAAAACAGAAAGACACTGCAGGTTAACATTTTATCAGCTGGAAAAAGCAAATGTTTGGAGTTCAGAGATATACAATTGTTATATACAATTCTGCTCTTTGGGCCAAAACAGGTAATTAATCAAATTTGTGAGCATGCATTAATTTTTACGTGCGAGAGAAAGGGAAAGGTTGGAGAGAAAATAACAAAACGAAGAGACATACATACTTAATGCTGTCTGTGTGAGTCTTGTACTCCATGATGGTGTTGGGAGGTAGGTTGAGGACTCTGCGCAGGGTGTCTCTGATGCGGGCAGTGGTCGCCTGGTCACTGGCGGTTTTGTTCCAGATGGAGATGATGTCCTCCTGGAGAAGAGGAGCAGAGGAGACACGAATGAGTATGCTGCAGTCGGCAGTGTGCGACCAGGTGAGACAGGTGTTGTGTGTCTGTTTTTGCTGGTTTTACCTGGAAGCGTACTGACACCACAGCCCCGCAGATCTCCTCTCCTACCATGAACTGCTCCCCGAGCATGGCCAGGATCAGGTTCTCCCAGCATCGAGACGCCAGGCCTTTCCTCAGACGGATGATCCACTTCCCACCCATCTTATTGGCATCATCCTGAACACACCACGCGCAGGGTTTCAAGATGGAGGTTTCATTCATAAAACCAGACAGATTCAATGTGTTACAGAATGGGTACCCACCTCCCACATGGGTTTGATACCCTCCTTGAAGAGGTGGAAGTCACTATGGCCTGTTAAGTCGCCTGGCCGAATCATGTGACTATAGAAACGCCAGAACTGTTCCACCTTAGAAACAACATGAAACGTGAATCAACAACTGTGGGAGAACGAGTCACTTTGTATTCATATGTGTCTAGCATGTGTCTAGATAATCAGGTGACACCTGTATGTCACCTGTGAAAAAAGACATGAGGATCGACATACCGAGGCGAAGCTGCCAATCTGCTTAATGTTCTGCTCGTAGCTCTGAGTACTAGCTGGTCTCCCCGGGGTGCGTCTGGAGTACCAGAAGGTGTAGTTGTATTGAAGAGGGTGCTCTCCTGCCCCTGGCACCACCATCTGCAGAAAACAAGACAGTGACTAAGCCTTCCGATTAACCGTGGTGGTGCTGCAGCAGGAAACACACATGAGTCACTCTTTAATAGATTCACCTTCTTCTTGGAGATGTTCTGATCCTTGTCCTCGTCTTCTGTTTTTTCCTTCTCACTGTCTTTCGGTGAGCCTTGGTCCTGGTCGTGGTCTCCACTGTCATCATCTTTCAGACTGGATTTGATGGAAACACAAGCAGCAAAACTTACAACTCCCTTGACGGTTAATTTGGTGCACTGAGCTAAAACTACGGTGCTGAGTAGAGCTGGAATGACTGGTCAATTAATCAATAATTTGTCAAATATGAAATAAGTTGAGTTTTTTTTTCTTTTTAAGGAATAAACGACCCAATAACAACTATTTGCTTTCAGCTGAATATTTTGCTCCTCTGTGACAGACAAGACCGATATCTTTGGGTCGTGAACAAAACAAAAACATGTGAGGACGTCATCTTGGGCTATAGGGAAACAACAATATCTGACATTTTGCCACCATTTTCTGGCATTTCATTCACCGGTTCTTGTGCTGGGTCAACTTTGCGGTCATTTCGTAGTCTGTCGTTGTTTTGTGGTGCTGTTGAAGTGTACTGTGTGTTAGTTTCAGCAAGAACGCAACACTATAACCTTGGTAAAGATTGCACAGCTGCTGCATGTTAACATACACCCAGCTCATAAACTGTCAACCGAGTATGTTTTCATCCTGTTGACTGCAAAAGTCTACGCTAGACTGTAAACGCACATGAAGCTACATGCACTCGAACTATTCTGACCATGAATAGTCCTCAAACACATTGGCAAAATTATCTGGCCGTGCTCGAGGGCCACGGGGGTCCAGTTCGAGCCCGGACTGCGCGCGCCTTCCCCGGCCTCTCAACAACTCCAACACCGGGGATGCGCGGCCTGTCCCTCGAGCTAAGCTACAGCTAGCAGCACAGCACACAGCACATTACTCGTTATGAAATACTATTTAATCTGTTCTCGCTTCACCTCCGTTTTACATGCACCTGTCTGCATGCCTGTGTGTGTCTCAGTATGTGTGTGCCTCGCTCTCATGCAGGTTTATAAGCGTAACGTTGCACAGAGCATGCAGGACCATGCAATATACAGCTGACACACCTCTCTTTTTAACACGCAACCAGCTTTCATTAACGTTTACGCTGCCCCCGGTGGGTTTGCAGCCACGACGGGGAGACCCATCTCCGCCAAACAGCCCCACATAAACTGCGGATTTACTCACGCGTCAAATTTGTTGTTCATTATTTTCTAGGTGGTAGCCTTTCGGAGTCCGACCACAGCCTCCTGAATTCCGCAGGAACGGCGGCGCGCATAGCACGTGTACGCGCACGCCGTGTGTTGCTCGTGGTGGTGATGAGCGTGGAGAGCCCAGAGAGGGTGACACATGGAGTGGCTTTCCCCAGCCTTTACCACATTTATTCATTTTACACACACTGGAAGTAAGCACGATGCAAAGATAAACGCATGTAAAAGCAGGAAAAATCACATCAAAGTGAAATGTTTTAACCTTTTATTCATCATGTCTCACACAGCTGACTCCAAAACATAATTAATACAGAGTTCAGTACCTCTCTAATCTGTTAATTATAGCTTTGTAAAAGTCTCTGTTAACACTGGCTCAGACAAATAATCAGAAACCCTGTGACTTTGACACACAGACAGACACACACCGCCACACATACGCAGCCTCAATACAAAAAAAGGGACTGGCAGCTTCTTCATATGAACCGGCCTCCTCTGATGTGCCGCGTCCCATCGTTTCATCTCCCCCGCCTGTCCGCTTGTCATCTGTTCTCGCGGCGACTTCAAACCGTGGCCCTGTTCAGGTCCAAGCAGAGCCGTGGACCGAGTCTAGGGGGGACAGAAAAGGGAGCTGGTAGGGGGGCGGCGATGGTGGAGTTAGAAACTTAGTGGGCTTCTTTAGGGTCCAGCCTGACTTTAGGGTTAGTTTAGATGATGAGCAGGCTCGGGGATGACTGACAGAGAAAACCCTGTGTCTAGAGACGAACAATGCAAGCTAGGTATGGAGCAGAGTGTCTGGAGCGAGGGATGGGAGGATAGCACTGGCATGGTATGGCACGGTATGGTGTGGTGTGGTTTGGTTGGCTCTGCTGTCGGAGACCATCCCCTCGCCCCTTGCCCCCTGTGCCTCTGTGAGGACCTTCATGAGAGGGTCCTTTGTTCCGGGCCGGCAGGCGCACCAGTGAGTGAATGAGCAAGAGCAGCGGCGGCCCTCTTCAATGGCGGCTGTTTGTTTACACCAGCCAGTCCCGTCATACTTCATTAGCAGCCCAGCCCACGGACAACCTCTGATGTCCTAATCGCTGATGAGTGTGTGGCTGCCCATCAGCCCTGAGCCTCAGCAGCTCAGGATAAAGGGGTTTCTAGGATTCCCGACACACACATTCCCACTGAATGTGCCCGCCTGCCTTCTCAGCCACCGGTGGTACACATACATACACATACATGTGCGCACATACGGCCTCCGTGGTGAGGGTGGATGGGAGAGCCGGCTCTTTCATCGCGGGCCAAGAGGCACAGGGAGGTGAGGCGACGTCAGTGGAGCAGCAACAGTCCCAGAGAACTAGCTTTGCATCACAGAGATGTGAGAGATCTGCCGCCCAGAAAGACACAAAAGCGAGACACGGTGTTTATTCAGTGCTGCCATCTTCTGACCACAAACACTTAAAGCTTTCAGGTGGACAGATGGAATTGCCCTCGATTGCTGTCAGACTGCTGCCCCGTCGGCCTTCGTCAACTCACCAAAAAGATTTTGTTTTGTGTGAGTTTTGTTGGAGGTGAAACAGTGTGAGAGAGGACACTACCTGACAAGTTTTGACAAGAAAGTTTCTTTACCACAATGTTGCATAACATAATGACTGCGACTAATAATTATTTCATATCTAATTCAAATGTCAGGAAATAGTCCTAAATGCCCATTACGCTTACCAAAAGACAGTGTGTAATAATATTTTTGTTGGTTTTATCTTTTTACATTCATAAAACTTTGTCTTTTTGTATTGTGGTTTCTTTGCTGTATTTGTAGTTCTAAACTGAAATGCCATTTTATGTCTGTGTCGCTGCTCAAATACAGATTTGTCCAATGAACTGACCTCCTGTATGGCTCTTCCCAGCCTCTCCTGGCTTTTCACCACTTTCCTGAAACACACATTAATGATTATTTCAAACAATAATACAGCAAAGACACCTGAATAACTGAAAGTTATTAGCTGTGCAACCACGGTCTGATCACAGAGGAACTGAGCCAACCTGTGTATCCTGCGAGCCAGGCTGAGGGTGAAGTTTGCTGAGCAGTCAGGCTGATAGGTGGATGGCACTATGGTGTAAGCTCCAGGAGACAGACAGCAGGACAGACTGACATCCGCGGTGTAGCAGTGAGGGACACAGCTGGCCACAGGATCCTCATCCGTTGGTGATGTCTGCTCAGATTGCCCCTCATGGAACTGGACACACAGATCAAATATTCAGATAATGTAGAATTACAATCATTGGTTAATTTATCATAATAAATAGTACATTAAGAATATTCTTTTAATATATCTGTGCTCATGTACGAACTAGTATACTTTTAGGGAAGGATTATTAAGCACACTTATTATATTTCATAATTCATGGATTGTGTTATAATCAGAATTCATTAAGACAAAAGTATACTCAAAATATGAGTTTTTCCTTATCCTTTATTGTATGTATCTTTTATTTTTTTTTAGGTTTTTCATTGTGTTGGGACTAAAAGTTCAAATTAGTTGTTGAACTAACCTCCACAGTTCTACACTAATGTTTTCAAAATGGTTACAAATGGCTATTTGTTCATAAACAGTATAAAAAACATCTTCACTGGCATATTTACTGAAAAGTTTCAAGCTAGCTAAAACACTTTAAAGTTACTATTAAAACTGACAAAAAGAGTAAACATTTCAAAGATCAAATTACACACTGTGCTGATTGTATTGTAAATCAGTGAGGGGGGATATACACAGAGGAAAATGTCCCAAAACTCTAAATAACACCGGTTATGTGTGACTGACCTTATAAATGTGGAAGCCAATAGGGTGTAGATCAGTGTCAGGACGATTCTGGTGCAGGGTAATCCTGACATTAACTCCCGATGTCACTGCTGACTCATCACACACTGTAAAAGGGAAGCAGGGGTTCTGCCTGTGAGAGAGGAAGTTCCTGCTTCCTCCGGCCGTTCTTCCCTCCACCCACGCGCCTCGGAAGTGACAGGTCTCCCACTCTCCATCTGTTGTTAATGGCAGTGAAGGTGCTGGGCTTTTCAGGGCACTGAAGAGGAAAGCAACATTGCTCTGCCATGAATAATACAATCCAAAACACAAATGCCAGCATCAGTACTTTACACTGTTAAACACGGCAGCAGGAAAATGTATCTTTCGCAAACAATTTGTGGGGAAACAGCTGGAAGTGTACTCTAAAAGTATAAAAGTTAAATTTAATAGTTGTTTTTGAAGTTGACCAGCAGGTGTCACTATTTATTCACTGTCGTTTATGTTAATGGGAAATCAGGATGCTTGGAAAGATGTGTGTGTATAAATTCATAAATTGTGATCTCAAATTAATAAATAAATGGCAGGTCATGGCACTAAACAATATTGTTAACACCTTAACATATGTTTAAGGGATCCTAAAGATAACACAGTGTTGTTTAAATAATGCAATCTTGCTTTGATTTTGTAAAGAGACATTAAATGAATTTTGATAACACTTGCAGTGTGTGAAGTGTCGTCTTTTGTCAGGCACCATGTTCTACTAATTTGTGCATCCATTTTTTTGATTTGAGAGGAATTAATTAATATTTTAGGTCCACAAATTAGTTTTTTTTTTTCCTCCGTGACACCTCTGAGAAAAAAATAAACTCTACACACGTCTCTTAAAGTACCAACATTTTGAAGATGGAATGAAACCTCCAAGTTGTACCTGAGGGATGTGGAAGAGGAAGAAAAGACCCTGATGAGAAAGCGGGTCTCAGCTCCTGGCTGGTAGGTGCTGGGGATCAGCAGGTAGTATCCGGGCTCCAGCTGTCCACGGAGGACCACCTCTCTCTCGTAGGCATGGCAGTGAGTAGAAGCACAAGGAGGTTTGTTCAACGTCCGGCTTAGATTAAAACGCTTCCTCTCCACCTGGGGACAGAAAAAAAAAACATGAGTAAAATTATGCAAAAGAACAAAAGAACAAACGCAAATATTTATTTCCCCAGTGAGTGATGGCACAAACCTTCCACATGTGTAGAGCAATAGCCTGGTAGTGCTGGTGCTTTGTGTTCTTGCTATCCTCCTGTGGCGTTTGTGCATATTTCTCCGTGTTTCTCCATTTCCTATGCTGCAGCAGAGATACCAGCACCTCTCCTCTCTCACACACTTTGAGCCAAAATTTGGGGTTGCTGCCGTAGCTGCTGCTGTTTCGGCTGCCACCCGCAGAGTGCCCCCTCATCCAGCGGCCAGCCAGCTGATGGTTGTGTGTCAGCAGATTTCCTGTCAGACGGGTAGAGTTGTCAGGATTAAAAAAGGGCGACACGGAGGTCAAGATCAGTGGGTGCGAGTTTGAAACGATCTCTAGCAAAATAAAGGAATTACCAGAATAGATGCTCTTCAGGTGCCCCTTATCATTGACGGGATAGCCAACCGTGACATCATCAAACTGGGACAGAAATTCAGTCTCATCCAACCAGAACTCGCCCTCGGCCACCCTGGCTTGTAGGTCCAAAGCGGAAACGGGGTCGACAGAGCTCCAACCAGCACCACTGCAGAGAAAGAGGTGTGCTGAGTGAATCCCACTGACTGAGCTGTCCCACACTTGCACACCTGTGGACTGTCCAAATACAAACACATGCCTACCTCCCTATCCAGGTGCCTCCCCAGCAGCATCTTCCCCAGGGGTTTCTGATCCTGAGCAGCAGCACCTCGCTCCCTGACAGCATCTTCAGGTTCAACCACTCCATGACAGTCAGTGCATGGTACTGACCCAGCTCACTGGCACCTAGAACAGTCACAGAGGCCATCAGGTGATGAGATAAGATTTTAAATCATCATATCAGACACGTCACTCAAAGGACTTCCACCTTCCCTTCTGTCGGACCTCATATAATCAACGTACTATAAAATA
>JBCAUF010000036.1:21301064-21311434 GCA_038406115.1 Haemulon aurolineatum
TTTTGGCTTCCACCTCTCCTGCACAATGTTTGATTTTATTATTATTATTTTATTGTTCATATTGATTATATTATATGCGCAAATAAACTAAACTAAACTAAACTAAGATACAGAATTAAAACCAGTTGTATCTGCACACAAGCTCCCTTTCTTTTCCTGACCTCCAGGGCTGCTGTGAGTGGAACAGCTGATCGCACACTCGTCTTTCACTGGGTGCAGAAGGTTCAGGTCCAGCCTTCTCCTCCTGACCTGGTCGCTGTCCTGTTCTGGTCTCTGCTGCTCCTCCTCTGACCCCAAGTCTCCCAAACTCCAGCGCTCCGCCAGGCCGCCGGTCAAATCCACCAGGGCCTCGGACACCTGCCCCGCCCACAGTCGCTCGTACGAGCCGTGAAGCCTTGAGGGACGGAGAATTTCCAAACGTCACTGAACACGTTGCTGGGAATGCCTTTCAAGGTCATTAAAACTTTTCTGAAGTACAGCCAAAAAATATCTCCTTGATCTAAGTACATAGGAGGTCAAATTGTGAGATAAGAAAGGGCAATTCCACAGCTTACTTACTTGGCATAGGCCTTCTCTAACAGGGCTACCCAAAAGGCAGTGGGGGAGTGGCAGCGCGAGAAGCAGAGAGTGGAATTGATGCAGGGCAAACGATCATCGATGGTCACCTCTGTCCAGTGTCCCTGCTGCCAGAAACTAAACTGGAAGGAGCCCCTGTACCTGCTGTCACTCCACTGAGGCTGGTCTGGAGGGAACACCTGCAGAGAGTTGCGGACTACGTCAGGACAGGATCAGCATAGGACACACAGATAACATGCTTATGATCCAGTTCTCTAGATTGTGTACAAGGCCAGAGCTGCAGATCATAACATATCTATTTAAAAGCCAAATGGTGCTGTTCTACCTTGTTCAGTAGATGTTTGTTCTTGAGCAAGAAGGTGCAGGCACAGAGAAACCAGCAGTCCCCTAATAAGCCTTGTTTTGCGTGACCCAGGTTGATGTTGTCGGGGAAGAGAGACGGCGACTGGCAGATGTCCTGGAGGTGTGAAACAGACATAAAGGAGGATTCAGACACACTGACGTAGAGATTTTGTTGCCATAAGTTGGGAAAAGAATTTGGTGCAGACATGACTCAGACTGTTAATGGTTAAACTGAGAAAATGCAAAGAATGTTGATCCCGATAAACTGCTTAAAACAGAAGTTTCACACTAATTGTGTTGTCACACTATTGTTTTGACGAACAGAAAAATACAAAAACTAGACTTTTATTATACACATCTGCTTTATGTGAAAGACTCCACAACAACCTGTGACCTGTAGGCACTCCTTCTTAATCAAATCAACCACCTGATGGGGGAAATCCTCCTTTAACTTAACCCACGACAGGTGATGCAAGTAAACTCACACGAAGAGCCACGGGCGTGTAAAACTTTAAACCATGACAAAACAAACACTGGGAAGTAACCGCGGCCTTTCCCATGTACGCTTGGCCCTGGTTCTGACCTGTGGGCGTCGCCAGGTGACGTCTCCCTGCAGCCTGGCGATGGGCGTGGAGCTGTCACAGAACAGGGACGCGTCCTCCGAGGGGAAGTCCGGGTCCTCAAACAGAGCTCCGCCTCCACACTCTGCCCTGCCCTCTCCTGTCATGGCTCCTGCTGCCGTTCAAACCTGGATCGTACCTGCAGGGTCAGCTTGCGAATCTCAGCCGGCTGTGACCATCCTCACTGCCTCCATGGACCTTTCGCACATGTAGCACAACTGAAAAGAAAAGAAGTGGTCATATTATATATTCAGAATCAGGATCAGCTTTATTGATCAAGTATGTGACACATACAAGGAATCTGACTCTTGTTTTGCTTTGATCTCAACTAGAAAAACAAAGAGAGAACAATAAGTTAAAGACTAGTACACAAAGTAAATAAGAGTGGCTGGAGGTCCTGTCTATGATAAGTATAGATTATTTAGCAGGATAGTGTGCAGGATAAGTGCAAATTTGTGAGATTTTGTGGTTTTGTGCAAACCACAGACACCAACAGAAAGCTGCACATGTATGTAGAAGTGCACGTTTACACGTATTAATCATTATTAATATTAATATAAGATTTTCCTCCTCTTTTTGTTTGTTTTTTTAATTTTGCGCATATTTGTGAGTGTCGTGCCTGCTTTTTATGACTGAATCAAGTCATATCAGACTATGCAAGTTCACCTCACCTTAATGTTACTGTTATATGTTATTGTGACGTTGTGCAGGAGTCTGGACAGGTGTATATTAGAGGTGAAGGTGTCTATTAGGGGGCACAAATTCTTACTTTAACCCTTAATAACACAACTATAATATGAGGGACATATAAAGAAAAGCTGAGTGGGGAAGAAAAGGCAATTATGTCACCTCTCTTTTAAGTTTCTACATCGTACCTCTCTCCTCTTTGAAGCATCCTTCCGCTCATTCCTCATAACAGCACAGTGGTTACCCGTTAGCTTCAGCATGTAGCATCTCCGTATCGCTTCATCTTATCATGGTTTCAGAGCCACAACCGCACTCACGACGGGGGTTTTTTTATCCGAAAGCATGGAATATTTCCTCATGAGTGACGAGTTTTCGCTATCTAATGAAAATATGTCATCTTGCAGGGTGTGAGAACACGGACAGTCTCTTCCGGTTGTAGCAGCAGGCAGCTCATTCATAAAGTGAATCCTTCCTGCGCTGCCCGGTGAACACTCATGACACCTGCTGGTGGCTCCTTGAACTGCACTTAATTTCAATTTTCAATTTCAATTTTATTTAAAGAGCACATTTCATACATAAGGTAGACTCAATGTGCTTCACAACAGGCATACATAGTTACAGTAAAAACACTTAAAATTTAAAAGGAATCAATCACCCAAATCCAGTGCAAGTGCAGGTAAACAATCATATGTCGCTTTCACCACATACACACTTAAACTCATACATACATATCTACTCACACGACAACATATGAACACATACACACAGTTCAACTGAATGATATCGAAAAAAGATAGGTTTTTAATCTGTTTTTGAAGATGGCTACTGATGTGCCGTGTCTAACTGTGTCAGGTAAGGTGTTCCATTTTGTTGGGGCATATACACTAAAAGCTGCCTCCCCTTCCTTGGATCTGGTATGAGGGGTGAGTAAATTGCCACTTAGGTCTACTGTCCTTACCGGTATTGGTAAACTTATTTTACTCTCCTACTTTCCTGTCATCTTTCCTGTCTTTTTGCCATTTTATTCTTGAACTCCTTCCTAACTCGGTTTTCCTCTTTTTATTAGGCTAATCCTGTCCTATTTTCCCTATATTATTCCCTCTTCTCTTTCCTCCTTCCTTCCTTCTTTTCCTTCCTCATCAGATTGAAAGGCATTAAAAATCTCCAGATGTGGAAACACCATACTGATTACTATTAATCTAGATCCTTGAGTATATAATATTGCTATTCTTTGTTTACTCCAGCAAAATGTTGTGGCCTGACTACAGCAATGATAAAAAAAAATGTCACTATTTCAATGAATGCACACAGAGGTAGCGTATTATTGAAAAAATATTTATTGGCATAACATAGTTTGAGAAGTACAAAAATATTCTGTTTATTGACATTCATTAATGTGAATGTTACATTTAACTGCTGTGAATGTTTAATGCTGAGCTCGTTTGAAGTACAATACTATGTATTGTTGTTTGCTGGTTTAATGTACAGCAGTATCCTTGAGTACACAAATGTGCAGGACTTCTCATGTTTATTTGTTTTGTTTGTAGCATGGCTGTAGCCAAATTTCAAACCCAGGCTCAAAGATACACACAGCAACTTATTATGTTTTTTAAAAATCTATTTATTAGCATTGAAATAATAGGACTCAAAAAGTGCTTTTAAAGTAATACAAAAATATTCTATTCATTGACATTCATTAAATTCATCCTTTGTGTCTTTGTGTCTTTAAGTTGGTTTCTTCAGGTGACCTCCGTGCTGCTCAAAGTTTTCTATTGAGATAGACAAAAAGGAAAACAATAAATGAATTCACATGTGATTGTTGGATATTGACTTGATGCTAATGCCTGTTATGTGTTGGTTGAATAGAGACATGAACTTACTCTGGTACAATGTCCATGGCCCTTTGCACCCACTCGCTGTCAGGATTGGCACAGAAGAGTTTGTTTTTCACCGTCTTAAAACTGTATTAAGAAAAGAGAAGATGTTAATATTATCATAATAGCAGAGCAGACACTTCTGTTTGTTAGAGTCGTGTGTGCTTTTTCTTAATCTATTCACTTGAGTTTCTTACATCACTGCCTTGAGGTTGCAAAAACTTCTGTCCTGCATCCTGTAGTATTTCAGCGCTTTCACTGGGACTGGCCTGTCCTGATACTCTGTGCAGCAGAGCCTCATCGTGGGACCTTTAAAGAGGAGACATTACAAACATGTCAGCAAAAAATAACAAGAAAGAGAATCTAGAAAAATATAGGCAACAGCTCATGTGTTTTTCCGAATGAATAACATTTGTAAAATCTAGAGTTCTGTACAGTAAATTAATGCTGAAGTCATACTTACTGCTTTCACTCAGCGCCACCAGCAGCACCAGTATCATGAAGACACACACAGTCAGCTTTGCCATCCTCACACAGCTTCACTTCAGCAGTGAGTCAGTTTTGTGATCTTTAAAGGGATGAAGTGAAGTTTGTCTCAGACAGTGAAGTTTAAATACCCTGTCAAATAGGAAGGTTTTGTCCCACCACAGACCAAGGAACTTTACCTGGAAATACCACATCGTATTATAATTGAGGTCGAGCAGGAAGTATGACAGTCAGCAGATTTTACCCACAATGCTGATGCAAAACCCCCTTTTTTTGCAGGAATTAAGACATATATATGTGCTACTTATATTTAATGTCTGGCATGATGTTATGTTGTTGGTGAATACTACAAAACAATGAACGTTGTTCATTCCATAAATGTCAATATTAATAGACACAATTACAGACACAAAAACACTTTTTTAAAACACTATTAATATAATTTATTCAATTTAATTCAATATGTGTTGATGGAATGTAACCAAGTATATTTACTACTACGACTTCTTCAGTATAAATTTGAGGTAATTGTAATGCTACGATTTTGTACCACCTTATATTTATTTGGGAGCTGTAGTTACTTTGAAGATGTTCCAAGATTTTAGTCAAATCAAAACATATGATGAATTTGGTTATATTTTCATGAATCAAACTACCCAATGGAATATAAATTGGTTATAACTGGCTACAAGTATTGCATTAAAATGCTGATTTCACATCAATACATGAGTAATAATTAACTATAACAATAGTGATAATTCAAGGTAATTCAATACACTTAATATAAAACAGCATACTTTTACTTTTGATACTTACAATACAATATTATGCTGATCTAAATACTGCAGCATTGTTCATTAGGTATAAAACAATAGTTTGACATAAACCCCAAACCAAAATGGGGTTCAAAACTCATAAACATCCGGGTGACCTTGTTGCTGTATACAGACCACAATATGAAGCAATGCACGAAAGACACTGTGTCTGCAATTATGACCACACGCTATTGTATTTATTATAAATTCACTAATCACTTATGCTAATTAAAAGTTTTTCAGTCGGCACCCCTCGTTAATATTCCATATGACTATTGCTCATAAAACTCAAGCACATTTTCTATTACAAAACCTCCAAACATAATAAAATCTTGTTATGGACACTATTTTGCACAGACAAAGACAATGTCCTTGTTTCATTTAAAGAGCCTTTTTACAGAAGACATCTAGGTCACAGTAGGATGGTGTAAAAAAGTCTAATTGGGCTTCATCACGCTCAGGGTCCTGGTATTGTGTAAGCTGATTCATGCCTTAAAACTGAACAGAATAGAACCATTGATAATGTTATTAGTTTCACCAAAGCATTTCCTAGTACAACAAAATGTGTGCTCTTAAAAGACCTATTACAGGTCTGACTCATCTCTATCAATCAGGAAAGTCCTTGGCAAAGCTTAAAAACCCTGAAAAACTATTTCTCTCTTTATCTCAATCAGCTCCTTATCATGAGTAAAGGGGTCCTGAAGGAACTTCCTGAATTTTCAAAAGTTTCCACCAGATTTTAAATCATTTTGGTTCTCTCACGTGAGAGATTCTTCCCACTGGTTTGAAGTGGGCCTGTGAAATACTCGCTCAACTCCTTTCTTCTTTCTGTGAGTATGTCGCTTGATGTCTTCTTCTCACAGAAACATGATTGCCTAAAACATCTCTTTAAAAGGATGAAGTCAAAGGATAGCTCCACTTTTTAAAGTCTCTCAAGGCTTTTTTTTGGTTATCGTTATTATTATTATTTTCACAAAAGAGGCTGTAACTTTGGAAGATATGCACTGAATTCGTCTAGCAGACTGCTGAAGCCTCACGTTAACTTCTGCTGAATGAGTACTGTGGATTTTGTCCCCCATCACTTACATTTAACTTCGCCTTCATCTAGTTTGTGACAGGATGATTTCTGTGACCAGTCACTCTTTTATAAGTGTGTGGGCACGTGAGTATTGTTTCCAGATTTGTCTCTCTGTTAAGGTTAATCAGAGATGGTAATTATATCGAGTTATAAAGTTGAGACTTAATATGAGAAACGTACTTTGCAGGAAGTCACTGAAGAGTTTCGTGTCTCAAACGTAGTGTGGTTCCGCTGGAAAGTTCATTGCACAATTAGAGAGACATGAACTTTATTGTGACCTATTTTGGTGCTCCTATTCTACTTTTTTCCTTTGATGCACGATCCTTGAGCATATACTAAGTGTTCCTCTGACCTAGAAAAGAACCTCAGAGCAGCCTACTTGTTGCAGCCCACAACTAGTCAGTCTCAGTCAGTGAAACTTCATCCTCTCTAAACACGTTTTCTCCAGCTTGATTCAATATATTCTGCCGTTAATAGTATTGTGTGCATTGCGAGAGTCATTAAGAAGGGCGGCACACCTTTGTAACATCCCATGTTGCACTGGCTTTATAGGACTCTTTGTTACATAAAGGTGTGGTGATAGGAAAATTAATATCGACCCAACAGACATAATATCTGTTTGTTGAAGTGGTTTATTGATTGGTTGATTAGATGTTCAACAATTTCTTTGTTTTTATTTGCTAAACATGCCGAGTGATACAGTGAGTTCCTGTTTTATTCTGTTTAATTGTGTATTTTTCCACAGGTGAATAACAATACTACTAGTGTGTGTGTGTGTGTGTGTGTGTGTGTGTGTGTTACATCTTTCCCCTTTCATTAGGGGGAAGGAAGGAATATAAAAGGCCACAGCATCACCGCAGCCTCTCTGACTCCACCTACGGACAACAGCTCAGCTCAGGGTCACTGCTTCCAACACAGAGGAAGACATGGTGTCAATCAAAGCTACGTCGATGGTGATCACACTCCTCGCCTTTTGTCTGCCGGACACAGACACAGGTATGTACTATCGTGAGTGTCTTCTCTTAAGTTTGTGGCTGTCTTCCATCTGATGTATTCCTCTGTCTTTAGTTTTATTTTCTTCTTCTTTTATTGTTTCTAATCAGATCATCTTTTCTTTTGTATCACAGTTTCTCATGAATGTTGTCGAAGTTACAGGAAAACCAAAATACCAGTAACTGCAATCAAGGGGTATTCAGTGCAGATTAGAACAGAGATTTGCCCTATCAATGCCATCATGTGAGTATCAATAAAATGATGAATGAATAGCTTGTCACGGTTTTGGTTTTGGGCGATGACCTCCTGTTTTATTTTGTAGTCTTGTGTCTTTTTGTCCATGCTAATTTTACTTCCTGTCTTTGCTCTGTTTCCCTCCTGTTTTTCATTGCTTGCACCTGCCCTCATGTGTCTCACCTGCGTCTTGTTTCTTCGTAGTGTCTCGTAGTGTTTCTTTTTTTTGTTCAGTCACTGTTGCATCTTTGTTTCTCTCAGTCACAGACACTCTCCTTTGTTCATGTCACGTCTTAGTTTCTAGTTGCCAAGGATTATTTTGTACTTTTCTGGATTGTCTTTATTAAATTCTTTTTGCATTCCTGAATCTCCTTGTTTGGTCTCTGCATCTGGGTCCACTGCCAGGCCATCCACTACTCCTGACATAGCTTCCACAAAATAGTCACTAGTCTTCCTGGGGTCCACACAAAACAATTTCAAATCACATAGTATCAATACAGCAAGAAAATACAAAACAAGGAAAAATATAAAAATCATGAAATTAGTGAAATAAGTCTATGAAGCAATAAACAAACAAAACTGTCACAACACAGCACCAAACAGTTTATGTTAAACAATGGAAATTGTTCAAAATAATAAAATAACATCAAGGTTGTTCTGTTGTTTTTTGTGACTGTTGTGACTTTTTGAAATAAAACCTACTTTTGCTCTGTCTGATGTTGGTTGGGAGCATATTCCAGGTAGAGGAAGCTCTATTGCCATTATACAGCGTTCATGGCAGTTCATGTACTTGACACCCCCAGATGACCATTGCTGACTTGATATGTATTATACTATATACTATATAACAAAAACTAGTCGTACTCCCACAAAAAAGTGTGATGTATTAACAGTGCAGTTTATGCATCTCACACACATTAACACAGAAGGAGCCATGAAGAACTGTCCTGTGCGATTTGAAATTTATTTTAGATATTTCTTAATGGCACTAGACACTCAGATGTCTGGGTAGTACACCAAGTTTGAGAAAAAAGTGACTGAATAACATGAGATGGAGCAGAACATCTCCCAGAAATAGCAACACCATCCCCCATTAGTCAATTATCTGATTCACACACAGCAATTTGGACTAAGTGGCCTGCTCAATTGATGCCCCATCTAAGCTGAGTGCAGTGGTGTTACCAAGAACAAATACCAAGACAGTCCTTTTAGTTTTGGGAATGTTCAGTACAAATTTGTCCATTTTCATTCATTCAGCAACAGCATGCATGGTATAACATGTAGATCCTCTCAGCTCCAGTTATATTGGTGACACATAGTTGAGTCATCAGCAAACATAACTCCATTCACAATTTCAATAATTAATGGTTCATCATTTTGAAAATTTGAAAATAAAAGTGAGGGCCCCAAACAACTCCTTTGGGGAACACCGTAATTCTATGTTTTTGCTGTGAGAAAAACTGCCATTGAAAAGTAAACACTGTGAAAAATCACCGCTTGGCAGTCATAACACAGTGGTCAGCTGCAGTAAAATCCGAGTGCATAGGCATAACTAGTTTCCTTTCCTCCATAAACGTTGACCCTTGATCAGTCATGTACACTGATGCAGTGCGAGTGCCCTGGTCTGCTGTGCTTTTGCAAGTAGTCAATTTTTACTAAAAATGATCTTCCCATGTATCTTACTCAGCACAAAGAACACACTAACAGGTCTGCCATTGGAGCCAGTGAAACCTGAGTAAAATATTACATATTTGTTTTGAAATAGAAAATAAATCCATCCAGGATTACATGTTAGCTTCAAACAAGCCTTGTGGCCATCCTGAGACAGCTATCGATGCTCTTCAAAATAAATAACATATGTGATATTCACATTATTATTAATCATGACATGTTTATTTTATCACTAATTTCTATCTATAGTTTCCACACAGAGACCAGTACAGAATGCACCAATCCTGCTTTGACCTGGGTGATGGACTATGTCAACCAACTGAGGTATTTTCACCAAAGAAATGATGCAGCATAACTTGCACTATCACTCACTGCAGGCTGTGAAATGTGTTGCTGAAATTATAACATATTATAATTTCTATCCTGTTTGTAGGAATAAAGCACAAATGGTTCACATCAAGACCTCACAGGAGCAGCAAGCAACGTGTATTCTATCTCAGCTTTGCCTCTTGTCCCATAACCAGTGAACTCCTGTTTGAAATGTGTTGTTATGTAATACAGGTATGAAGTCAATGTAAAGTAATTTTTACATGTCATTTTTACATTCTTCGTTTATATATTATGCTGTATTTTCTACATGTAGTTATATAGTGTTGTTGTAACACATCCCTGACAACATGCCACCTTTCATCTTTTCTTCCTCTCCTTATGATTTTCATTTTTTTTATTTTTATTAGTCTTATCTTAATTCTTCTATTATCCCTTCTCCCCTTTCTTCTTTCTTTCCTTATTCAGCTGAATAAAAAGCATGAAAATCCAAATTAGAAACATAAAGCTGAGCACTTTATTTTGGATAATTGAGTACATTTTACGACTGATGTTTCTTTACTTCAGAAAAATGTTATTCATTGCAGATAAATACAAATAATAAATAAAGATTAAAATATATAAAACATCAGATCTTGGTAACATACATATACAGTACATATATATA
>JBCAUF010000036.1:21311534-21348627 GCA_038406115.1 Haemulon aurolineatum
ATAAACACAGAAACAGCAAATTATTGCAAAATTGGCTAGCAATTGACTTAATAAATAAATAAATGAATAATGCATTAAATTAATTATGTACATCTTTGTGTCTTTAACTGGGTGTCCTCAGGTGATCTCCATGATGCTCAGCGTTTTCTATTTAGAAAGACAAAAAGGAAAACATGTAATTCATTTACATGTGACTGTTGGATCTGCACTTGATATTGATGCCCGTTGTGTGCTTTTGGGTGAATAGAGACATGAACTTACATGTTCTTATGTACAGACTCCATGGCCTTTTGCACCCACTCGCTGTCAGGATTGGCACAGAAAAGTTTGTTTCTCAAGGTCTTGAAACTGTATTAAGACAAGGGAAGATGTTAATGCATTACTACAATAGCAGTTTGTTGAGTCATGTGTATTTTCTAAAAATCTATTAATTTGAGTTTCTTACATCACTGCCTTGAGGTTGCAGTAACTTGTGTCCTGGATCCTGTAATATTTCAACACTTTCACTGGGACTGGCTTGTCCTGGTACTGTGTGCAGCAGAGCCTCCTCACAGGACCTTTTAAGAAGAAACATTACAAAAACATGTCAGCAAAAAAACCCCCAACAAAATCAATAACATTAGAAAAATGTAGAGTCAAATGCAGTAAATAAATGCTCGTGTTATACTTACTGCTTTCACTCTGCACCACCAGCATCACCAGTATTATGGAGACACACACAGTCAGCTTTGCCATCCTTATACAGCTTCTCCTCAGCAGTGATTCAATTTTCTGATCTTTGAAGGGATGAACTGATGAAGTTTGTCTCTGGCAGTGAAGTTTAAATACCCTGCCTAATGTCATTAACTTACGTCACTAAATCAGCAACGTGATGAGGAAATTTTCACTGAACAGACAGGTGATGCAAGTGAACTAGTCCAACAAGGTTGCAACGTAATAACTGGCATGATCTTCACAACAGATAACAAATGAACCCATGACAAAGCAAACAGTGGGAAATAACTGCGGCCTTTCCCATGTGCGCTTGGCACTGGTCCTGTGGGCATTGTCAGGTGACGTTCGCCCGCAGCCTGGTGATGGGCGTGGAGCTCTAACTCCTCTGAGGGGAAGTCCAGGGCCTGAGACATAGCCTCGCCTCCACACTCCGCCCTGCCCTTCCCCGTCATGGCTCGTTGCTGTTCAAACCCGGTTTGCACCTGCTGGGTCAGCAGGTGAGTCTCAGCCGGTGTTTATGTTATACATGATGGAATCAAATAAAATCAAATTATACAAATTCACCTGACCGCATTACTCTACAAATACTAAGATAATGTAAGGTTACAATATTGTTACACCATTGTAAGTAAGTAAAAGTGTTTTTTAGGGGAGAAACTCTAATTTATGGTTGTTAATTGAAAGCACAATTTGTGTCTTTACCCAAAAGCCCAACAACTTTCATTATGACTAACAGTTATTTATAGCACATAGTATGCTCTATATGTGCTGAGTATGAAAAACACGTGAAGCGTCATTTTCATTCATAAAGTGAATCCTTCCTGTGCTGTTGAACACTCCCACCATCTACTGTTGTTACGATGAATTACACACTGTATGCTGTCAACTACTTCTTTTTATGGTTGAAAAGTCCTGTACTTAAATGAAAATATTCCACTACAAGTAAAAGTCCTACAGTTGAAACCTCACAAAAGTAAAATTAAGTATTATCAGCCAAATATACTCCAAATATAAAAGTACTCACTCTGCATAAAACAATATGTGATGTTTCTGGATTAATATTACTCCTGCATTAATGTGTATGTTACATTTAACTGCTGTGAATGTTTAATGCCAAGCTCGTTTGAAGTACTTTATATATTGCTGTTCGCTGGTTTAATGTACAGCAGTACTTTGGATCTTTGAGTACACAAATGTGCAGGACTTCTAATGTTTACTTCAGAAAAAGTGTTGTAGCATGGCTGTAGCCAAATTTCAAACCCAGGCTCAAAGATACACACAGCAACTTATTATGTTTTTTAAAAATCTATTTATTAGCATTGAAATAATAGGACTCAAAAAAGGCTTTTAAAGTAATACAAAAATATTCTATTCATTGACATTCATTAAATTCATCTTGTGCGTCTTTGTGTCTTTAAGTTGGTCTCCTCAGATGATCTCTGTGCTGCTCAGTTTTCTATTTAGAAAGACAAAAAGGAAAACAATAGATTAATTCACATGTGATTGTTGGATCTTGACTTGATGCAGATGCCTGTTGTATGTTTTTGGTTAAATAGAGACATGAACTTACTCGGGCACAGCCTTCATGGCCTTTTGTACCCACTCGCTGTCAGGATTGGCACAGAAAAGCTTGTTTCTCACTGTCCTGAAGCTGTATTAAGACAAGAGAAGAAGTTAATATCACTACAATAACAGAGCTGACCCTTCTGTTGTTTAAAGTCATTTGTGTTTTTTCAGATCTCACATTGCTGCCTTGAGGTTGCAGTAACTTGTGTCCTGGATCCTGTAGGATTTCAGTACTTTCACTGGGACTGGCCTGTCCTGATACTCTGTGCAGCAGAGCCTCATGGAACCTTTCAAGAGGAGACATTACAAACGTGTCAGCAAAAAAACAAAACAAAACAAAAAAGCAAATAGATAATCTAGACAAATACAGGCAACAACTGACGTGTTGTCCAGAATCAATAACATTTGTAAAATGTAAAGTCATGCACAGTAAATAAATGCCGAAGTCATACTTACTGCCTTCACCCAGCGCCACCAGCAGCACCAGGATCATGAAGACACACACAGTCAGCTTTGCCATCCTCAAACAGATGCCCTTCTGGACTGAGTCAGTTTTCTGATCTGTAAAGGGATGAACTGATCAAGTTCGTCTCTGGCAGTGAAGTTTAAATACCCTGTCAAATGGGAAGGTTATGCCCTAGTACTTCAAAACTAGTACTAAGGAACTTCACCTGGAAATACCATGCCGTACTGTAATTGGGTCAAACGGGAAGACTGCCATTCAGCGTACTTTCACCCGCAACAGTAAAACCCCCTTTATTGTGGGGCAGTACACGGGAATCAAGGCATATGTATGATACTTATGTTTTAAAAAAGATCCTGGTATGATGCTATTGGCATCATTAATTCAACTTTATTTAAAAAGTAAGGCAGCATATGCATGTGACACCAGAAAAATGAAACAATGATCAGTATCTAACCCTAACCCTTCACAACATCAAAGGATTATTGTCATGATGATATATTTTTCATGTTATAATAAGGTATTTTCACATCATAAGGACATACAACTTTATAACAACAAGACATTTTTTGTCTTGTTTTTGTAGTATATGTTTTATATGTTGAGACAGTGATAAAAGGTTTGAATTTTCCTCGATTTCTTGCTTTTTTTCTTTTCTTGAAAGAAGCAAAAAGACAAACTTCAGAGCACATTGTTGTCTTGGACAACATAAGTTTCATATTATGTAAGACTGGTGCTTCACAAGTTGTAAATATTACAGCTCTGAATCACCTAATATCCTAGTGATTTAAAAACTACTAATTACAGACTTAGACATGGCCATGACGAATGTCTTTTCATAAATACTTTACAGTATGTGTTGGACTCAATTTTCTACATTAATAGACCGCGACCTTTTGTATTTGTGCCTTTGTTTTTGTACAGCAAATACTGTCCTTGGTGTCTTCAAGAGGATGGTCAGCAAAAATGAATATTCACCACATAAGAGAGATGCTTCTAGAGGTGAGAATACATGTAATGCACAGTAATTCACTGCATTTTTTAGAGGGCTATTAGTGGTGCAGTATTACAGGAGACTGAATAGTGAACTTAAATTTGACAGGTTGTCCGAAATACAATTCAAATCAATGCTAACATTACTCATTGTTGCCTGGTTGTAAAGGCAGTTTCTTGATTGATTGTAGGCGAATACAGTCGAGATCAATACTCATACTCAATTCAGATGTCATAAACCTCATCCTTCAGTCTAATTATTACAAACCAATCACGTTTAACACTGTTTTTCTCATTCAAAGGATCATTCTGTGGAAAGAAGGGAAGAGGTTGCTATCTGTGGCTTAATGGTGCATCGGAGAAAAGGAATTAGATCTCTTTAAAAAAACAATTGGTTGGTAGACTAGATACTTTCAGTTCAGATACATTATACCCTGTGTTACTGTTTGTTTTAACTATGAACACTGATATTTGTACATACATTCACACTGAATTTGCTGTAATTTATTCTAGCTGAAAGTGAAATGAGTTACTGATACTTGAAAAATTGAGGTAACAATTTGCATGAACATTTCCGAGCACAGTGGAAGTAAAATTTAGTAAGTTTGAATTATTTAAATGACTAAATTTGACCACTAAACACCAAAATGTTTTAATTAAAATTAAGTTAGTTCAACTTAATTAAGCTTGTAGAGGACAAAGCAAATCATGTTGGCTGAACTAAACTAATTAGAGTGAGATATGCTCAATCATTTCCGAGTTGTTATCATTTAAAAAGAGCCATGGGGAATTGTTACCTTAATTCTTTTAAAGCTGAGCCAGTGCATTCATTGGCAGATTCAAATTTCACAGACAAAACATCTGATCAGTTCATAAAATGTGATGTATTTTCATGAATTTACATGAAATTAACTAACTGGACATAAAATAATTACAGCAACTATAACATTTAATGTGAAAATAGCCAGTAATAATAATAATGATGATGACACAACATTATAATAAAGCAACACTGACAGGAGCCGTTTTGCAGCAAACCTACCGTAACTTATTAAAGCACTGTTAATAAGGTGGTCTCACCGACATTGGTTTCTATTTGACGTCTATTTTTCAAGAGAGGCGAGCATTATACAATATATACTGTAATAATAGTTTGACATTATCTCCAGACCGAACTGTACCTCACAAACATCCGCTGACCTTGTTGCTGCACACAGACCACAATATGAAGCAAAGTACGAAAGACATTGCGTCTGCAATTATGACCACATTCTGCTTTTCACTCTAGTAAAAGTAGTCGTAATAAAGCCTTTTGTCACAGTAGACATCTTGACATGTTACAGTAGAATGATGTACAAATAATAAAATCAATATTTTTCATCTTAATGGTCTTGGTATAGTGCTTGCTGACTCACTGTCCCAGTTTCACGTCTTACAGGGACACTTGAAGCGAACAACCCTCGTTAATCCTCGTTATTGTTATTAATAGCTATAGAACAGCTGAACTTTTCCTGCAATGACAAGTCAAAATGTCTCATGTGAATAGACCTATTACAGGTCTGACTCTTCTGTATCAATCAGGGAAAGAACCTAGGCAAAGGTTAAAGACCCTGAAAAAGTATTTTCCCAGTCATCTCTTTATTGACAGCAAAGGGGTCCTGGAGACACTTCAAAGTCTTATTTCACATGATATATATATATGCATTTCTCTCTGCCCTTTCCACTTGTTAGAAGTGGGCACTGTGAAATGTCTATACAAGACTTTCAAATCCCACCCTCTTCTTTCTGTGAGTAGGTGTTTCTCAGAGAACCTGGTTTCCTAAAATAAAACATCCCTTTCATTAAAGGATTGCCTCACATTTTTTTAAAAGTCTGTTTTGATGTAAAGCAGTGCGCCCATGGCTATTTGTTAACTTTGGAAAATACACACTTAATTCAACGACTGCTGAAGCTTCACATTGACTTCAGCTGATTCAGTACACCTGTGATGCAACAATTCATCCTTACTAGTTTGTGACATAATGATTTCATGGACCAGTAACCTTTTTATAAGCATGTGGGAACATGAGCATTGTTTTCAGATTTGTCTCTGTGTTATAATCAGGGATTATAGTCATTTTGAGTTATAAAGTTGAGACTTAATATGAGAAATGCACATCGCAAGAGACCTGTGAGGACTTGGGGTAAAGGGGCTTTATGCATCGTGTGGTTTTGTTGGAAAGTTCATTGCACATTAGAGAGACATGAACTTTATTGTGACCTATTTTAGCACTCCTCATCTACTTTTTTCCTTTGATGCACGGTCCTTGAGCATATACTAAGTTTTCCTCTGACCTAGAAAAGAACCTCAGAGCAGCCTACTTGTTGCAGCCCACAACTAGTCAGTTTCAAGTGAAACTAAACACGTTTTCTCCAGCTTGATTCAATATATTCTGCCGTTAATAGTATTGTGCGCATTGTGAGAGTCATTAAGAAGGGAGTCACGCCTTTGTAACTTCCCATGTTGCACTGGCTTTACAAGATTCCTTAATACATCAAGGTGTGGTGATAGGAAGATGAACATGTCTGACCCAACACATATAATAACTGTCTGCTGAAGTGGTTAAAAAATGTTTTTAGTTGCTCAACATGCCAAGTGATACAGTAAGTTCCTGTTTTATTCTGTTCTATTGTGTTTGATTCAATTTTGTTCTATTTATATCCATTATGTTATTGTGCTTAAGGTCGATGTACACTGGCAATAAACTCTTTGAAATCAGGCTGAACAGTGAATAATCATACAGGTTGTTTTTATTTCTTATCTGCAACCTGACCTCCAGACACATTTCTACGCACATGGAGTTTTTCAAACAGATATGATCTGTTTAACAATAAACACAGACACGTGCGAATCAGCATTTTTTTTCTTTTTTTTCACAATACCATTGCTATATGGGTATAATGTCTTCCCCCTACATTTCTACATTTCCCTCTTTCCTCAGCTGGGGAAAATGAGGGGGGCTTTCTGTGGTGGTGTAATGTTCAGCCGTCATGCTTTCCACTTAGAAGTTTCCTGTCTGGGGATTATAAAAGGCTGATCAGCAGCTCGTCGCCACAACCTCTCTGACTCCACCTGAGGCACAGACAAGACAACAGTTCAGCTCAGTGTCACTGCTGCCAACACAGACGAACACATGGCATCAATCAAATCCACGGCGATGGTGATCACACTCCTCACCTTGTGTGTACTCATTGCAAACGCATCTGCAGGTATGTACTGTAATGGGATTCCTCTCTTATGTATTTTTTTTTCATTGTTTGATATTTCATGCATCCACGCAAATCTGGTTGTATAGAGTGGTGTATTTCTCTCTCTTTTTATTTTCTAATCAGAGCGTCTTCTCTCTTGTCTTCTAGCGTATCGTGGATGTTGCCGAAGTTACATGAAAAACAAAATACCATGTGCCGTAATCAAAGGGTACTCCATCCAGAGATCGATAGAGCACTGTCCCATCGACGCCATCGTGTGAGTATCAATAAAATGATGCTAATGTTCTCCTTGTCGAGCAGAAAATTAATATCACAATTGGTAACATTATTGTTTATCCTAAGTGTACAAATGTTTTGTCTCTTTCCTTTCCATCTATAGATTCCACACAAAAAAGGGTGACGCATGCACCAATCCTGCTCTAAATTGGGTTATGGACTGTGTCAACCGCGTAAGGTACGACTTTTATCAAACAAAATTGTGAAACATAATTAACAAACAGCATCATTCAGATGATTTTCACATGAGCATCACTGAAGTTATAACTTGATCCTTTCTCATTGCAGGAATAAGGCACAAAGGGTTCACAACGACAATCACTCTCCTGTCTGAGGAGAGACGGCGGAGTTCAACTCTCCTATGAAACTGTGACCTCTGATTTTGCCTGTTTTCGAGTCCATGACATTTCACTGAGCATTTCCAAGAATTATTTTTATATTTCTGTATTCTGTTCATAAAAAAGAAACATATTTGTACATTTTGTAATATAGAATGATTAAAGTTTTGTTAAAAAAAATAAACTGCCCACTGAATGGTTTTCTTCCTCACAGTCAATGAATAGTAACTGATATAAGTAATTATAATGTGTAGCCTACCTAGCCTCCTCTGTGTGTGTTTCCTCTGTGACACTTCCCTGACAGCGTACAGTACCACTTCTTTATCTTAACTTCCTTGTTTATACTCTCACGGCGAAAAATTCCAGCTCTGGAAGTTTTGTTTGCCGTAATCAAAAGTTGGCAAATAATTAAACACTAAGTGACAAAAGTCCCGTGACATCAGCACGAGGAAGTTATCAGAGAGGTGCTTATTTTAGGCATGTAGCAGAACAGGTATGTCCACACACAGCTGATATCAGCAGGAATAAAGTGTAGCGCTTTGTTTACTTTTGAGGTCATGGTGTAGTATTTTTTTTTCTGCAGGGAGTACTACTGTGTTAACATATGCAGTGTGTCCTTTAAAGAAGTATCAGACTTTAAAATGTCTTCCACATAAAAAATATGTTTTGTATCTGCTTGTTGCAAAACTTCATTGAAGCTACCATATATGATACTCAACAAATATTTAGACCAAAGGTATCACATCGTTCATATCTCCATTAGGCTGCATTAAATGGACGTTTTTAAGATGTGTTGTGCAATATTCAAACACATTATCCCATTGTCCAGCATAAAAAATCTGACTATATTGAAAATCTTCAGAGTTTTAGTGTGAACTTCAACACAGAACAACCATCACTGGAAAAGACTAAATTTTGACTTACTTTGATACTAGTGTTTATGTTATCAGCAGGCTGTGTAACCTTTCTTGAACAGTAGCAAACATGTGACAACTGTGCTACAATGATAAATGTTAAAACAGTAACAGAAGCACCCATAGAGAAGAATCATCGGCTTACAGCGAGTTACACAGTAATCTCCATCGTACGTTCGATAACTTTAGCTGCTGTAAGCAAACGGCTTCACCAAACCACATAGGGCTGTAGCACTCAAAACCACTGACTGAATTAATTAATTGAGCAAGGGTGTGTTTTACTGCTAATAAAGTCAACTTTTCATTAAGAAGCTGTAGCATGTGTTTTCTCACTGTCTTGCTTTCAAGACGACAAAGCTTTGAAATGTATTTGTTATATTAGTGAGAAGATGAAACATTTGTCAGATAAAACAAATCTGTTTTATTTTTTTCAACAATGAATTTCAGCTCTAACCTCCACTGTGAGGCTGAGCAACTTCCTCTCATCTCTGATGGTGTCGCTGTACATAAGCGCAGCATAGACGGAGAAAAGGCAGCTTTCGACAGTCTTTGCAGATGGGACAGGAAGCGGTCATGTTAACCACTTCGAAAAATTAATCAGCTGTCTACAATTAGCTGTCTTGAAAATATAATGTCTGACAGTGAGCTGTTGATCATGGGTAAAGTGTAATATTACCAAGGTATGCAGCTTGTCAATATCAGTTCAGCTAAATGTATTTTGCAAAACTGTGAAGACTCAATCGTCCACCAGTAAAGAAAACACAACAAACGTTTAGAGACTAAACCTTAATGATTCATGTCTGTTTCTATCTACCTTCATTATTCATATATCTCATTCTTAATAATACAATTAATCAGTATGTTCCCCATTTATTTTATCTTGACAAATTGTTAATTCGTATGTAAGTAAATAAAATGTAATCTATTTGACACTTAAAATAAACACAACCAAAGCCAGCGTTACAAAGGGATTTACTCTGACAAGACAGATGATAAAAAGCATGACAACATTTTTAAATCAAAGACTAAATAAAATGAGCAACAAAAATACCGTTGCACTGCGAAAACAAATAATGACCTGATTTTCTTTTTATTTGCTGTCAGTGAATTATTCAGCGATTTCCACAACCTCTTTGAACACTAGGTGGCAGTAGAATCACTTCAATGAAGAAGTGCTGTGACATGTCAGCAACACTTTCCTTAGTTTTGCTGTTTCAGTGCTGTTTGTAAGTGAAAATGTGTCATCACGCAGCATGATCACACGATGATGTGGACTTTTAGCTGCGTCCGTACGCCATTTCCTTCCCTTTCCACAATCAATTTCACATTTGCTCATCGTGGGTGGGTTTGGAGGTCTTTGAAAATGCACTTTTCTGAATTTAAACTGCTGAAAACGACACTTTTTTTTTTTTTATCGTGGCTGTGCTTAATGTACAATCCCAGTCCCTGGCCGTCAGCTGTGGCTGTTGGCAACACCAACAAAGCTGAACAAACGAACAAATGAGTGTTTTCTCCTGTCGCACGAATCCATCCCAAATGACAGTCTGGAGCCACGCTCGCGGCCACTATTACATCACCTCCACTGTTCTGCACCACTGTACAGAGTGCTTTTCTATGAATAATACAGAGAGACTGGGGAGTGAGGGACACGGACACAGGGCCTGGTTACTAAATGACAGAGGGAGCGCATTCTGTTAGAAGAGAGCGATAGAGACTATGGAGTGAGACACTGAGTGTGAGTTATATATGAGTAAATAATCACATCGGACACTAATGCATGCATTTTGATTTAACTTTATTGAATTGATTAAGGATCGACTATAAAAACTTACAGCAAACATCAGCACTTCATGAGAACATAAAACACACTCCTACATATAAATACTGTATATATCAGCTGTGTGTGTGTGAATGTGCGCTGCATGAATTACAGATAGAGGACACAGTGTCGGAGGTTTAGTACAGACGGGTGCGATGAGAGATGGCAGCGGCGTGGCCAGTCCCAGACCGTCTGAAGGAAGACAAGGTTATAGAGTGTGTTTTCCCAGGAGGGAGCGCGCTGCTTTCTTATAGAAAGAAAATAACATATTGCGCTCTGAGATCAGCAGACAGGTCCTCTGTCATAGCACACACACACACACACACACGCAGGAAACCAGACAGTCTCTCATGAAACTCAAACACAGATAATGAGACACGCTCAGTCAGAAAGGTGAAAACAATCTTCCTTCTGCATTTGAAAATTTCTCACATCCTGGCACACGCGCAGCACCTCCGGGAAGAATACCGAGCCACACTAAAAACTAGATAATAATTTCGCCGGTGCCATAATCTTTCCACTTTTTTTTTTTTTCACCCCCTCCCTCTCTCCCTTGTCCTCCCTCTCTTTGTCACTCATGCATTCCTGCCAGCACGGACACACAGTTAACACAGAGTTAACCGAGTTCAGTGTATAATTAGACAAACAAAAAAGAGAGGGATGAAACATCTAAAGGAGAAGAGACTCCAAATGATTACACATTCACTCCGCTTCCTTCCCCCTTGCTGCACACATAACCACCAATTAGAGGAGAAAAGAGGAGGATGAGGACAAGCAAGCAGCCAGAAGTCTATTTGTGTCCCTATCTCTCTCTCTCTCTCTCTCTCTCTCTCGCTCTCCCTCGCTTCCCCCTGAAGACTCCCAGCGCCAGGGAGGGAGGAAGAGAGGAGAAAATAGAAGTGAAAAACAAGAAGTATATAAATAAAGAAATCAGAGTGTTTCACATCCGGTCGGCTGATTGGCTGAGACACGAGTCAGGCAGATCTGGGCCACAGTTGCACTCATTGTTCAGTGAGCTTTTCTACACAGTCCAACCCAGCGACAGCAATGAATGTTGATTGTGACCTTTGGTCTTTGGGTACAGTGGAAACAGAGTGTCACTTCTGTGCATGTGCGTGCGTCTTCAGGCTCCGAGATTTGCATGCGCCCACTTGCCCTTTTGTTCATTTCTTTTTTTTTTTTTTGGCTTTTTTTTTTTGTTTTTTCTCTCTCCCTCTCAGGCTCGTCCCTGACGTCGTCGTCGGAGCAAGCCGCGGGGCACAGTCAACGGTCGATGGTTTTTATGTGATCCATACCAAACTCACCGACAGCGTTGAATGTTCACCGAGGCAGGCAGGACAGCGGCTGTGAGCGTGAGCCGAGCTGACAGACGAGGAGGGAGGGAGAGGAGGGAGGGGGCGGTGGGAGGACGGGAGGACAGACAGTCAGACACGCGGGACAGAGCCGAGGACGTCGCTCAAACCAGAGGTCAGGTCGCGCGGCGCGCGGGGACATAACGACACGGGACAGTGGCAGAATGAGTCCACCGTCCGCAGGGCAGAAGTTGGTTCTGCTTATGTTAACAAGTGATCGTGCCGTGCGTTTTTTTTTTTTTTTCAAGCTGGAACATAAACTGAGAGGATTTGCTTTATTGCATTACCACCACCTCATTAATCAGAGGAACTCCGAGTCTTTCATCTTCACTTGAAAATTGGCCATCACAGCATCTGAAACACAGATGAACGGGAGGTTGTTAGCAATGAAATTGTGCTGTATTTTTTTCCTCTTTAAAAAAGGGTCAGTTCACCTAAATTTACAAAAACACTTACAAATATTCTCCATTACCTGTCTGTCTCTGAGATTTCTGGTGTCACAACAATATAACAGAGGTGAATGGCACTTGCTGTGGTCATAACACACATATGAAACAGTCCTTGCTACTCTAAATAACCCACAACACAGTTTACACATCAACTTTCAATGTAATTTTCAATGTAATACACAGACCAATAGATTAGACTTGAATATAGTGAGAAAATGTTTTTGTAATTATGGTGAACTGACCTCTCAATTAGATAATTTACACAAAATAAGTAACATAAATGCTTTAATTAAAAATAAGAAACATTAAAACTATCTCCGAGCCTGCCACGGTTCTTATGGACATCTAGTCCTGAGAACAATGCTGCGATGTCCTGCTGTGCAGCCAAGCTTTTTAGACCCCAGCCATCGGCCGACCACAGGCTGAGAGCTCCCATTGTCAAGACGCTGGGGAACAACTGCCGACAGTGTCACCACGCTGCTGCTGCTGCACGGACCGGGGTGTGTGTGTGTGGGGAGGGGGAGCTGACGTCAGGATGGTAAACGCTGATCTACGGTCATTCATCGTCCCGTTTCATCGGCTTATGGGGCGCTGATGTCATTGAGCAGGCTAGACCTGCATCCATTACTCTGCCGTGGGAGGCCGACGTCAGGCTGGCGTGATAACACACACCGGCTACAATGGGTGAGTAATGCGTCGCGTTATTGCAGCTATAATTCAGGAGGTCATAAAACAGACAATTTGGTTTTTGTCTCGTGAGTATGCTGGGTATTTGAGTTATCGCCTCCGCATTCTTTCACGGCGCGCTTTCCTTTATGAATATGCAAAAATGTACAAATTAATTTGTGCGATCATGGAAAAAGAAATATGTTAGCCAGTATTATAATATTTACAGCCACTTAGTAAATAACGTACAACACTATAAACTGCGTAATTCAAAAAAATTAGTTTTAAGGGCTTTTCTCGGTTTGCTTTTTTCTGCAGCATGTGAACCAGAAGCCCCTCTGCTCTCAGGGTGAAGCAGACCAGCTCAGATAAGAGACTAAATTCATAAGCCATATTACATCTCCCCAACTCTATCACAGCCTCACACACACACACACACACACACACACCTCGCCCCACAATGAGACCTCAAATGAAAAATAGACGGAGGGGTCGAGGCAGAGGAGAAAAGGGGGCTTTGCCATGGCAACCCCTGTGTCAGCCAACCATTTCTTCTTAATCCCCCCCCCCAGTTCAATGTCGCGCCCTCTGAGGGACCCCCCTCTCTACAGCTGAATATTTCTTTTGTGTTGAGAGACTGTGTATATGTGTGTGTGTGTGTGTGTGTGTGTGTGTGTGTGTGTGTGAGTGTGAGTGAGTGTGTGTGAGAGAGAGAGAGAGAGAGAGGGTGGGATCATGAAGGGGGGAGGGATTGGGGTTAGACGGGGGGGAGATCATAGCTAACCTAGCTTAAATGGGGGGCCATGCTGCAGGGCCACAGAGTCTCAACATTACACCGGAGGTACAAACCAGAGATCAAATCTCTCTCTCACACACACACACACACACGCACACATTTAAACACTATATTGATGGAGGGAGATAATCTTTTGGAATAGCAGATAATTACATCATATGGCAAACAGCCGGGCCTTTCCCCCCTCGAGCCTATCAACGACAAACCCCGCACTTTACTTTTTTTTCTCCTCCCTTTTATGAAACTCTCGTGGTCGCTCGCTCGCTCGCGCTCGAGCAGGCCTCTCTACATTACTGACAAAAGCGGTTTTTGGAGGAGTGGGTGGGGAGAGGCGTCAGCTGCTAGACAAAATTAAAAGGCCTCTATTTGTCCCCAACAATAAACGCTCCCCATCTTTGGAGCTCCTCCACAGCTGCAGCCAGATAGGCTTTCCTTTCTAACTGCGGGCTAATAGAGAGCAACGTCTCCTTCCTCTACTGTAAGCCGATTTAGTGCGCTGGATCAAATTCGAGGGGTTTTTACAGCCATCTCTCTGCGACGCGACTCCGCCGAGAAGGAGGACAAAAGAATGTGACACATGGTGGATATTCAGTAATAGAGAAACTATGGGTTTTATGACAGTCTTTTCATGATGGTGTGCAGTGTGTACCTAATGGAAACGATCTTCAAGTCGGCGTCACGGAGGCACACCTACAGACAAAAACAGATACAAACACAAAACAGTTAGAGGCAAAGAAACGTACAAAGAGCATCTCTTTTCATGGAGTCTGACCATCTATTGTATGAACAATTACTCTGATTCTGACTAGATAAAGTTTCCTAATCAACGGACGATTAATGTCCAGTGCATCCTCCGGAAATCCCAAAATGTGCTTCCTCCCCCCCCACCCCCCCAAAAAAAAGGCTGAGTGATGGAGGCGGCCGGGTGGAGGAAGTGCCAGTGGTGTGTCTCTGGGGTGGTCCGACGTGGCCGTGGGCGAGGCTTTAATGTAGCTGCATGTCCACTCCAGTGTATACTGTACATTGTGCTAATGACTAACAGACCCGCAGTGTGCCTGTCGGGGCCTCACACGCCACTCCGTGCCTACACACACATGCATACGCTCCACTTTAATGGCAGCCTTCAGACTTTATTTGAAGTGCGCTGTGGTGCTTGCGAAAAAAAAAAAGGAGAAAAAGACTGAACCCTGAATTTTCATCCGGGGAGGGACGAAAAATATGACTTTGAGGACCTGCAGTGCCCTCGGCCTAATATTTGACCCCACGTGGGTTGATTATATAAAGTGGCCATTTAAATCAAAATGTGGGTAATTATAGTTGGGCTGCTTTGTGGTCGTTCTTTTTCTAGCATGTATGGATCTGAGTTTGCCAAACATCTGGCAGGGATATTATATGTGTATTATGTAGTATATTGTCAAGCAAACCTGGCAGGCGAAGCTAACTTAATTTGCATGTCTTTGCAGCATCTAAAACCTGCATTTTCTTCCCCTGCGTAGCACTAAGTTTCTCTTAAAACGATACGGTGAAACATGAAATACAACCTCTACATTATAGATTAAAACCATCACTATACCTGAGCCTAGGCTGACTTAACCAACATTATAAAACAACAAAAGTGCTCCGTGCCAATCTAGTCTATTGGAGAGCAAAGGGCACATTGTAACACAAGGTGCAGAGTCTGTTCAACAAGTGCGCACACATAAAGCGAAAACAAAGCCAAGGAGTTAGTGCCTTGGGACTGATTGGCAGGGTGGGGTCGGTGGGCGACCCCTGACCTTTTTAACCCCGAGGAATGTTGTCGTGCTGGTGCGTGTATTGTTCCAGCCTCCCCGAGGAGCCCCAGCCGAGCATCGGATGAATGTGAACGCCGAATGTTCCTGAGGGCTTCTCCTCCTTCCCCCCACCGCCCCCCCTCCCGCCCTTGCACCCCCCGAAGAAAAAAAAAAAATAAAAAAAACTCCTCTTTCTTCTCCTAATCCTGTTCTTTTCTGCTCTTCATCCTCGGTCTTCAACAAACAAAAGGTATCAACAGGTCTGAGAGTGCGCTGTTTTCGTCGGCCCTGAAGTGCACACGCACGCAAGGAAAGGCCACTAACGAGGGTGCCGGGCCGGCTCTCCTCGCCGACCTAAATGACCAACAAAGATGCAGTAAAAAGGGCGTCTCAGAAAAAAAACACTCTCCAGGAGAACCTTCTCTGCCCTATCACTCATCAAATAAACCACTGTTTTTATTGGTCCGCCGTCCAGATCTAAGAGATGTGAGTATCTTCAGGCAGTCTGAGAGTCTGGCTCTGGAGGAAGTCAGCAGCAGTGGAAGGAGACTGACAGATGAGAGAGCCAGACAGACAATTACTGGCCAGGTATGTCCTTTATACCCACCTAGGGCTGGTCAGAGGAAATGGAGGAATTTATGATGTCATAAAAAAGTGCCAGAAGAGAGGTGCCTGAGAACAGGTTGTCTCTGGAGCTGCAGCCATAAAAGACTCCTGCGGCTTCCGCTCCCTCCCCCTGACTACCACCCGAGATGATAACACTAGACTGAGCGCCGGTGGCTTAGAGCAGACACAGATATGCAGCAGAGACACACAAAATAGACATGTGTATGATTCAGCTAATCTGTAAACATGGAGTAATGTGTCACTGAGCGACTGAAAAGTCCTTGAGAAAACCCGAGATGGAAAGCGACAAAATACTTTTAGGCAAGTCTGCCTGCGCACGAGTAGATCTGTTTGAGGAGCTAGACGAGACTTTCATCCTGTCCTTGACAACATTTCAGCTTTCAACTTTTTCAGGTTCTTTAAAAAAAAAGATTTTTAGAAATCTGCATGTAAAACACACAATGAGCTAAAATATGGTGTACGTGTACTGTATTTAGTAATTTGAACGCCTGCAACTGAACAAATTTAAAATTTCAAATACACTAACGCATCAAAACTTTTATGTTTTTACATAATACTTGTGTATGTGCACAATATATGTGCACTGGTGTGCGTATATTTTCTTTATTTCATGTGTGTGAAGCACTTAACTGTGTTTTCAAAAGTGTGAAATAAAGCTTTACTTCCTTACATTTTACTGCTAATATTAATTTGCTTTTACTTTATTAGATTTTTAATGATAAAGCATTTTACATTGCAGTCTTGCCACAATTATACAAGAAAGGATTTGAATGCTATTATAATCAATAATTTCACACCGACCAAAAAATGCCTGGGCCACTTGATGAAACCGGACTGCTTCAGAATGATTTACATCATTAAAAGCTTTCTTTTATGTTTCTCTCCCTCCATTTCTAACCCTCTCTTTACAGTTAAAACCACACAAAAAGCCCCGCTCCATACAGGAAGCATCTTTACGAAGAGAAGCACCATCTGTCGGCTCAGACTGAGCAGGTGTAGGGAAGAGAAAGACGATGCACACGCACACACACAGACTCACATCTATACGTATACACACACACACACACACACACACACACACACACACACACACAGACACACAACACTGCTGCTCTTCCTCCACACAAAGATAGAGACACTCTCACAGTCTCGGCACTTGTTAAAAAGGAAGAGAGAAGATGGTTATTTGCTCTACAACCTAACTAAGGAGGTCTCCCATTGTAAAAAGGAGTGGCTGCACAGCCCCGTTTCCTTTCATCCCTCTCCTTGAGGCACGCTGCCTTTGTCTCACAGAGGACAGAACAGCCAGCCTCCCGGCTACGCTACACTGGTCAAATACCTGGGAACTACCACCGGCCTGGTGGGAAAAACAACAAGAGGAGGAGGAGGAGGAAGAGAGACAGAAAGAGAGAGGAGGGGAGGATAAGGTGTTAATCCGAGGTACGGTGGGACTGACCAGCTAAAACACAAGAGCCTGTTAAACAAGACCGGTTATTAAATCTCAAAAGGAAAGGAGGAGGAAGTACAAAGCTGCAGAGAGCGACGAACACCTGGTACCAGACTGCACTTAAAAAAAAAAAAGATGTTAGACTTGTTCACGCTGAAGAAAAAAATGTTACATATGATTTTTGAGACTTGAATCATGACCACCTGTTTTTACTTTTCTTCCAGCTTTCAGTCGGTGCTCCTCTTTCTTCATTATTAAAAGGTAGCAACTGTGTGTGTGCAATTAAGCACTCTGAGGTTAAAGAAAGCGGGGGGGAAAGGGGGGGTCCCCTCCTCCTTCAAATTCTGAACTTTCATGCCAGCTCAGCAGAATGGAGGAAGTTCCTGTATACGGGGTACTGTATAGGGGTGAAGTGAGTTTAAGTCCACCCCCCCCCCCCACCCCCCAAAAAAAACCCTGACCGCAGCCGACTCGAATGTAAAGCTTTACGTTCCAGTCTGCCTCGGCCTGCCTCGGCAACCAGACCTCACTGTCACACCTCATAAAGCAGAGCTAGAGCAGCGGGGTTGTGCTTAAAAAGCCAGGGGGGGAAAAGATAAGGCAAAATAAGGACAAATACGGAGGAAAATAAGAATGCACCCATTCAGGAGAGTGCAGAGAAAAGGGTGAAAAGCCCTAGACAAAAGCTCTTTAGCTGAAACTCTGATGGCATGTCTCCAGTGCGCTGAATAAGAAAATATACTTTCGGGACAAATTGCAGCAGGAAACGTAAGAAAGTGAAAATGCCATTGAGGGATTGTTAAGACCATAATCCTCTCTCCTTATTTCTAGTTTTTTTGCTTAGCTGTCGAGAGGGAAGCGAGAACCCACAAGTTTATTTTCAAATAGTCCACAAAGAATGCCTGTCATTTCCTGGCGTTCCCCACTTCCATATGAAAGCCCCCTTTTCCTTTAGGAACAATGGGAAAGATTCCAAAATTTCCATGGGGAGTTTTCTTGCGTGGCGACACAATGGAGCGAACGTTGTGACAGAATTGAGACGGGCCTGTTTCCCTCAGCTGTGACACGATCGGGACTAATGCAATGTTTTCGTCTCAACTGCTATCATACTTCACGATTAAAGCGGCCACACGGCAGCTGTAACATCTCACGAACGGGCTGAGAGTGAAGTCTGAATCTGTCTTTGACGGCCCGCCGGAGTGTCTGTTATTTCTCATCGCCGGGATGTTGCAGGATCTCAAGTGTGAACTGGGAATTAAAAAGGAGCTTCCGATGCATCAAACTGTTGGGCCAAATGTTCGACTTTATTAGGCACAGAAGAGGGCTGAAATCGAATTAGTTTTAGTAAACTTCCCTAACCTCTTAATCTGTGTTTTTTAAACTTCACCTGGAAGACAGATCTCTCTTTCACACACACACACGCACACACACACACACAGAAGCCGTAAAAGTTCCTTAATTAAGTAAAAGAACTCGTTTGGCCCTGAAGTGGAGCGGGTTCAAGTGTCATGTGCTCCTGAAGGGGCCAACGGGTTCTTGAAAAGCCACCTGGCTTGACCCCGAGCAGACCCGGGCCTTTGGCTAGACAAGAGGTCGGAGGTCCCCCCACTCATCTAGATGCCCGAGGCGGGGTGCACCACCTAACGCTTCCATTTACCCAACATCACACACACACACACACACATGTGCATGTAGGTTTCTGCCACGGTGAACTCACTCAACCCCTAAACTCCATGAGCACAATGCAAGTGGACGTCTGTGGCGAACAGCTGCTGCAAGATCTGCTGCTGCAGGATCCATTAGGCCCGACTCTTCTTCTGTGAATTTACTGCACGTCTGCCAGAAGATGAAATATAAGTTTGCATATTGTATTTTAATGATTGAGAAGAGTAGGGCGGAAGCATTTCTCTTCCTCCTCATTTGTCAGGGAAAGAGCTGGGTGTCTGCCGAGGGAGTCATGTGATGGTGGGAGAAGTGAGATGGGACCCCCCGCTGCTAACCACATTACATTTTCACCGACTAACAAAAAAAAAAAACTGCACAAACATTATTTTTTAATTTGAATTCTTCGGCGAACGCCATCGGGAGGCGAATGATGTGCAACAGGGGCGGAACCACGCGGCGAGACGCAGTTCGGGTTCCTCTTCTGCGGCGGCGGCAGGTCGCACCTCGACATAATTGCCGGGTGCCGCAGCCGATGGAGCTCGTCACGTGCGGTAATGAGCTACGCGGGAATGATGATCACAAGTTCCAGGAGGAGATGAGATAAGCCGGCATCCAGCCCGCCCCTGCAGCCCCCACAAAACAGCATACAGGAAGACGTGCGGCCCTGCTCGCCACTCACTTCCACCCCAGTAACTCTCTGAGAGCGGCTCCAAACTGAATTAAAGGCCCTGCAAGAGAGATATGCACTCGGGCGCCCGCCGCTCTTTGCTGTGCGGCTGCTGCCTTTTCTCCTCATGAGGGACAAAGTGAATTATATGTAACTCGGCCCTGAGCGGGACGGAAGTGAGGCTATCACAGCACATCAGCACCCTATTAGTGCTGTTCATTCACTGCGCATCTCTCTGTTAGCACAACTCCTGACACAATTTTGTCTTTTCTCACCGGATTATGTGCAAGGGACAGAAGCACGAGCTGTTAAATGCCTCCTGTCAGCCTTGGGTAAATGTTGGTTTTTCAAAAAAAAAGGAAAAAAAAAAAAAAAGAAGCCATGCATTTTGTTTTTCCTCATTAAAGGCACACTGTGTACACAATCCATAGCCGGTAAAATGTAGTGCTGCACTAAGCGTCTAGACCTACTATATCCAAATGGCAGGAGAATTTATGGAGACTGCCTCATTAACCTTAAGGCATATTAGTGCTTGGCAGACTAAGCACGGCGCAGCTTCTCCATAAAGAAAGCCTGTCTCAGCTGCATTAAACCACCTGGAGGGTCAAACCCCCACTGAGTGGCACGATGTGGCCTTAAACGTGCCACTCGGTACGCTTTGCGGTGAAGTGTGCTTATTTGGTCAGCGTGCATCCTCTCAGGAGTGCCCACCCTGAAAATGGCAGTCTGGCTGTGTTTGCCATGTGCTGGAGGCCCAAATTCCGGGAGGAAGTCAGATGCGCAAAGACTGTTTCCGAGAATTCAGGATGCGCAAAGCCATGCCTCTGTGTACTCATACTCCAAAATCCTGTCTGCGTTTTGGAACAAAAAAAAAAAAAAAAAAAAAAACACCCATGCAATGTGATATGTCGCACCGCACATCATCAACAAATATGAAATATTTTAATTTGCGCCCGGTTTTGCTCCCGTGCCCCGTTTATTTTCCGGCTCCGTTGCGCACCCATTCCACACGCACGCACGCACAAACACGCAGACGGATCACACCATGAGTCACGGCTCTGGCGAGAGACGGGGTGGCGGCTCTGAATGATCGCTGTCTGTTTTCTGCTCTTCAGGTGTCTCGCTCGGATTCTTTCGGGGTGGGGGGAGTGAGGGGTGGGGGCAGGAGAGCCGCTGTAATGTCGATACAATGACAGATGGTCCGCACAAAGCCGGTGCGCATTGTTCAGCTGAAAAATAATAGCCACCATTTATCAGTGTTTCGGGGCCCGATAGAAACAGGAGACTGTCTGCTGAGTGAAATGAATCAAAGTTATATTGTTTGGGAGGCTCCCACCAGGATTCCTCTGGGCTGCACCGGCTGTTTGAACGTATCGTTCAAACTTTCCAAGAAACGGAGACAGCATTTGTCTGTACAATGTGTACCATCGAGGCGTCTCGCGAAAGAATTACAAAAGTTGGGAGTGTGCGTAAAAAGGCAGCGCAAACCAATCGGAAATCGCGTTTTTTTGTAAATAAGGGGAGGGTTTTTTTCACGAGTCACACGGATGCCCTTATGAAATGACCGATGTTTTTTTTTTTTTTTTGTATGTTTCACATGCGTCGGATTTGGAGACGTGAAGCCGCCTTTCGTGCTGAGCGCCAACCCCAGACCTCCCCCCGGTCACATAATGTCACAGTTTCACATTCATTCATGCGTAAATATCCACACTTTCCTCACGAACATCAATATATTAAAGAAGCATAGTTTCCTACGGAGTGAAACACCACTTCGCACAGATTTAACCAAAACACCGCCTCTCTATTTTTTAGGTTTAGAGTTGATGCATTTGACGTGATGGCATACTTACAACAACAACAAAAAATCTCACTCCCGTCTCCTGCGCGTAAAGGCTTCGCTGTCCTGTCGAGGTGGACTGATGCGGTTTCTTCAAGTCTGCCACAGCGGGTATTTTCACTCTCATCACTTCCGTCCGAGACCAACTCTCCACAGACTGAGCGCCTGCCTCTCTGATCCACAGATTACGTCTGTTTGAGAGGCGAGAGGGAGGGCATCCGGTTTACAGGGATCACCGGGAGGCGCGGGATTGGCTCAGAGGAGATAGCTTGATAAAATGCGCGCCTGCCATTGGACGGCGAGGGGGGAGCTGGGAGGGGAGAAGGAGGAAGATGAGGAGGAGGGGGAGGGGGGAGGCTGTCGTGTATTATTCAGGAGAAACCGGGTGGGGAGTGGAGGATGAGGAGGAGGAGGATACTCGGGGCAAAGCGGCATATGCAGACAATGCCCTGTGTCTCAGAAATTCAGATTTCATTGGTGGACTCATCCAGCGCAGTTTATGGCTTTCAATAATCTCCACATATGGACTAACAGTCAAATTGGAGCACTTACGTTAACCAGAGAGTGTCTGTGGCGGCTATTAGTGTTTATAATGACCTCAGAGTGCTTAATATAGGCTCTTGGATCACTGCAATAACCCCATAATGACAATTTCCTATAGGAAAAAATGATGTGACATAGAGAAAGGCCTCAATTTTCCACCACTGCAGCAGAATATTTTCTCTTTTTTAAGCTTTTCTTTTATTGTTTGTCCTATTTTAAGATTAAAATTTGACAAAAATAAAATATGCCGGACTAACCAGATGGAAGAGAACAACTATAAATAAATCAAACGGCCATTATTTTGCAACATCAAACCTCAAGGAAGTCTGTCTATGTGTGTGTGTGTGTGTGTGCGTGTGAATTTCTGTATGTGTGTATTTCTCTATGCATGGGTGTGTGTGTGTCTTTGAGAGAGCGTATTGGTTCCTGTGTGTGTGTTTCTGCTGTTATGTAGGCTACGAGAAAGCTGGAACTGCAGAATTTTCCACACAGGAGCAGGGGAGGAAATGGTGCATGGATAATTCTCTCCTCAGATCCTCTGGTAGTCGCTCAGAGAGTACTCGGCTGAATCAATACTGCTCAAAGCTTTCTCATGTTCCCCTTCTCACATCGGTGCTACTGTTGGGAGGCCGGTGGAGGCCGGGGGCAGACCATTTTAGGCATTTTCTAAAGATGATGCTTTGAATTAAAACCTCCAGCACTCTATATGTAGAGAGGTAATTGCACTGCTAAATCACCCTTGACCTACAGGCCCCATGAACACACACACACATTCACGTCCATAATACAGCCCAGTGGTAACCTGCATGCTGATCAGACAGAGAAATCCTAATAACCACAGCGGGGGCTCCTCTCTGACCAGTAGCCATGGTGATTGAACACATTTCTCCACACAGCAGAGAGGCGGCGCGTCTGTGCTGCACCACACAGGCCTTTATTAGGCCCAGACCCTTATGGACTGGAAGGAAGGAAGCACCAAGTGGAGGATCACGCCCATTTCATTGTGACTCTACAATTTTACGACAGTCAAGAGGCCGTCGACCACAAATTAGCTCTGTTTTGGAAGACGGTCCGCTCTTGTCTCCGTTAAAAACCGATAAAATAGCGCCGCTTGAGTCTCAACAAAGCGGCACATCATCTGATTATTGTGTGGATTTGAAGGCTCATTTGCATAACTGGTGGGAATGATGCTCTCAGAAGTATAGCACCTAGAGTTATTCAGTATTCAGTCTAATTTCAAACATCCAAATGAGTGCAACAGCCTTGGCTTGATTTCCTTTAAGCTTCTAATCTCTCTTTCCTCTTAATTTAGCTGCAGCTTCAATCACAGCTCTTTCACAAATCTAACCGTGTGGGAGTTTATGTGTGTGACTGCTATCATGTGAAAACCTTATAATTCCATATTCGCTGTTTTAATTTTAATTGAAGGGTCATTTGGCTCCCCATGGGTTTAAAGAGTTTGGCACAACTTACAGATAAGCTGGCAGCAGTTATATCACAGCAATTGGAACTTTTGGATAGTTAATAAATCATTTATTGTGTTTTATTTCCTTTTCTTACGTTTCGGCTGCCAGGTTGTGAAAACACTCCAAGGCTGGTGTCAATTCTTTAATGGTCCACTTTAACCGATAACCATTATAATCTTATCGACATACGTAACTAGAGAGTTTAAAATGTTTATGAATGTATTATTAACAGTTATAACTTCATTATTACCAAAAAAGCCAAAAGGATTTTTTTTCACAACCTGTATAACAGTTGTTCTCATCATAACTGCATAACTGATATAGGCTAAATGCTTTGTATCTATTATGAGAAGGGCTAAAGCGAAATTATGTAACCACTGAAAGAATAAATAACTTTATTTTCCCAAAAAAACTAAAAATACACTCAGTGGTTTTGCTGCGACCGCCTCACTTGGTCTGGTATGACCGATAGCTTATGGTCTAACGTTAGCAAAGTTCAGATTGATATGACCTTATTAGAAAGCCGTTCTAAAAATGACTCAGCTGCTTTAGCAAATTAAATCCTCTCAAAAAGAATCTGATCATCAATCTAAAAAAACACATCTGTCCGCTTACTTCATTAAAAAAGTTGATATTTTTTTGCGTGAGGCCCGCGCCTGTGTAAGCTAGACTGATGTGCGTATTTACCCCTATGTCCATATGTGTGTGTGAGATCCAGACTCCAGCCAGCCCTGGACCCGGCACAAATGGAAAGTGTCCGATGTGCTACTGTTGATTTCCATGACAACGTATTAAGCTGAGGCTTAAAACCACGGCCGTGCCATACTGTGCCAAGTAAGAGTGACATCTCCAACTGCTTCAGTAATGAGCTGTCTAACATGCTGTCATCCGCTACAGATGGACTACATACAGTAGGCCACTCAACACTTTTGAGAATTATCCAGTCAGAAACATTTTTGAAGGAATACTTTGACATTTTAGGAAATACCGGCCCGCTTATTCACTTTCCTGTTGAGACTTAGACAGCTCTGCGGTATAAATATGAAGTTACAAGAGATTAAGTTAGCACAAAGACTAGAAACAGCAAGCCCAGCTCTGTCCAAAGGCAATCACATTTACATCACTAAGCTCATTATTTATCACAACAATGACTTGTTTGGTTAATCCGTGCAAAAACAACCAGCAACCTACATAAAACCACAACATGTTAGGTAGATGTTGCTGCATTTGTACAGTATTTCTTTAGCGTTTTAGCAGTTAAACCTTACGCACTAGACACATTTACCTACAAGCTATAGTAATGTCCACACGGCTGGCAAACATGGAGTGCTTTGGGCAGTTCGGGAATCCAGATTTGAAGAGAACGGGGGATTTTAGCGATTGCGATCACCACCAATCGCCTTTTTTTTTCTCGCCTCCAAAGGCAAGCAGCTATAAAATCTGGATTATCATTAGACACACACAGGTTTTGTTTACTTGATGGGTCAGAAAATCTTCATATAGCCGTCGTCTGGAAACTGCTCTCCTACAGCTAATTGCGAACCACAGTGTGAGTGCCTTATCTCACACCATCAACAGTATGGCGCGGTCCCCGCCAACACCAGACCACCTCCACCAACCCCGCGTACAACTCTGCCATCATGGATGCCTCCTGTCGGGTTTCATTCTTGCTCGATGCCAGGAGCAAATTCTCCATCTCAATTAATCACTGAGTTTCTAATGGAATGCTTCCCTTCAGGATGAGGCCCATCACAGAGGGGGCTGCAGTCAGTGCTGTCGGTGAAGCTGCTCTGATTGCCTGAATACACTTGCAGCTTTGGAGTCACTGCAGATGTCTGCTAATTGTGGTGATTATGGTGAACGGAGGGGGGTAGGAATATGTAATGAATTTCCCATTGCTTTCATGCCTCACATCCTTTGGTTATGTGCATCTGCTATACAAGCGGAGCATCCGCAGGGTTTGGAGACGGACAAAAGTGACATGGGGGATTGGGCATGAGCTTTTGGATGGGCAGCTATTCTAGCACCAAGTGCAGCCAGATTGGGTCCATTTATTCTTTTAGTTCTGTTCATTTCTGATACAATGCTGGTTTTAATTCCTCTCCTCTTCTCCTCTGCTCTATGCTCTTGTTCTGTCACCTCTTCTCTCCCCTCCTTTACAAATCTGTGAAGGGGTTGACGGCTTTAAAAACCTTTAGCAACCTTTCTCTCTGGCCAAAATGAGATCCAAATTACACTATCAAGTCACATCTAGTCAGTTTTGTCTATATAGCCCAGAGTCACATATTTTTTAAAGGGTTTAACAATTTGAAAAACTCTATCTTCAGACCATTGATTAAAACCCCCCACAGAACAAAATAAACAGAAAAATGTTTAATGGAGGAAAAATGGAGAATCTCGCTTTCAGGACAGACTTACAAATGTTGTGTGCTTGAAGTAGGAAGAGAAAGCAGCATTAGTAGAATCTGTACAGTGAACTCTTAAGCAATAAAGCAAATACATATATTTTTCAGTGGAAATAAATTAGAATATGAAGTTAATATTAAATGTTAAACAACATTTTAAATACATTACACAGTCCTCGACATGTCAGAAAGAGTGTGTAATTTTTATATTTTTACAGGAGAAATAAAACGGGGTGCCCGTGCTAATCTAAAAGCCATATGTAAATTGCTTGTGCAGCTTAACAACCTATTAAACTGAGAGGATTATACATGCAACCTGAATTTCTGCACATTCTTCTCTTTACGGTTATCATGCCACTCTTGGACATGCTACTCTGGACGTTGAACTGGAACAAATCATATTCATACATTTAGCATATTAATGACGTTAAATATCAGACGTTCTCTCCCCTCTGTGTTGGCAAATGCAAACATGCCTGATTTATTGTGGATGTGCTTTTGCGAGGCAAAGAGAGTTAGCTAATTCCTCTGGGGCGAGTGCCCTTGCTGTCACACTGATCAAAGACTTTCTCTTGATATGAGCATAAACTGCTCCATGCCCCATCACCGTCAATGTCTGTGCATGCGTGTGAGCTTGTGCGTGCGTGTGCCTGTGCGAGTCTATGTCTATGCGTGTGTATGCGAGCTGAGGTGGGGGTGTTGTGCGTGTGCATATGCATCCCCCCATCACCAGAGGCTGTATTATGCATTGTTGTTGGCATGGCCTACATGCTCACCCAAGCATGGTTCAGTGTGGTACAGTACACACGTCTTCCCATCCACACTGCACTCCCCTGTCGTGTCCGCGGGCCCGCTTCATTTACCTTTGCTCCTGAATTAATGCTAGTTAACTGTCACATTAACTCAGATCTGTTGGACCGCTTTGTCAACAACATAAACTAGCCTCAGTGTGTGATAGCCAGGGTTATTTTTGCCTCATTTTTGCACACGCCTGGACTGAGTTGGATGCAATGTATGTAGGCTACCTAAAGCTGCAGCCATCCATGTATAATATCTATGTTATCTTGGAAAAATGCACCGTTGCGTAAGACTTTAAAGCTGCACAATGTTTTTGTGTTTGCTCTGCACATTCACAGAGTGCAGGAAAATACAAAACTTCTACTCCGAGTGCAGTAGTGGCCGCGGTGCAGGTGTTTCATTCAGTGTCTCAATAGGGGCCAAACCGTGGGCGTGGACGCTCGATTGAATGAGTGCTCGGCCTTGTATCTGTGTATGTCTTCACATGTACATGTGTGTGGAGCATATATTTGCCTGCCAGAAGCGAGTGTGTTAAATTCTCTTAGCATGTGTGACGAATCAAGTGGCTGGGAAAGGAGCAGCGCGTTGCGTGGCCTCTCTCAAACTGAATTCTAAAGAGGCTATCGATCTGTCAGGGTCTCAATTCGTCTTTTTCCTCTGGCCCCTATCTCGCCATCTTATCTGTTTGGCTTTGTATCGCCATCTCTGTATCTTCCGTCGTGTCTGTCTTTGTATCTTCTCCTTTACTTCTCGCCCGTTTTTGAATAGGCACGATGCAGAATGTGGGAGAGAGATGCGGCGTGCGTGTGAGACAGATAAAAAAGAGAGAGCATCCCCCACTCATACGTCTTTCATCCTAATCCGTAGTCTCTGTCCAAGAAAGGGCCTCCTTTTCACTTGTCTGCCCTAAAGCCTCTTATATGTGACCCCTCTGTCTCCCCCTCAGGGCTCTCTCCCACGGCCAGAAACCACACTCACAAACACACACATCTGTGCAACAAACCATGTAAAGAGAGAGTTGCATGTGTTTGTGTCAGAGTTGCATGTGTTTGTGCCAAGACAACATAATATTTAGACCCAAAAAAATGGATAAATAAATAAATAAAACAAGCAGAGGTCAGAATGCATTTGCTCCAAACACCATTACGGAAGCTGTACGAAGCCACGAACTGACAGAGCGTCTTACTATATGTTTTGCCTGGAGGTGAAGGCAAATTTACCGCCAGGCTGACTAACACAGCTGCTGGGAGAGCGTGTCTCTCGTTAAAAGAACTGACCTCAATAAAGATGGACGTTTGGCAGTGCGTTATGTAACTGACTGAGGATGATCCCGGGGCTGTGTGTGGATGTGTGTGTTTTTTCGTGCCAGCGCTTTCATGTGTGCGCCCGCTCGCATCTGCGTATGTGCTGGGGAGGTATACCAGGACACATATGATGTGAGAGTGTTCATAGGAACATTCATGTGCACATCGTGGCCAGTTAGGGACTGTATGAAAATGACTGGCGGGGGGAGGGGTCCACTTTTTTGAAAGAGAAAGATCCACTTTGTACTCTTCCCTTATATTGCGACACATTTCTCCCCAAATTCCAAAGAAATAATCCTAAATAGTACTATTGGTACAACTTGTTTAATTGTGTATCCAATTTAAAACTTTTGTATCTTTATGGAACAGCAACAAAGACAGTGTACACATTAGAAGGGAGAGTAGAAATGACCAAAATAATGACAGCACAATTTTTTAGTTGCTATGTTTTTGAATAGAACGGTACGAATACGTTGGTAATTACTGCCACATATGTGTGACTGTCAGTTATAATGTTTTTACTTTGACATTTCTAATAAAATGAATATGTTATTTAGATCAAGGTCAGTTGCATATCTGTTCGTCCGGTCATCAGTTGCATTTTGGATTCGGTTTCATGTTGGTTAAATATCCGTATTCATTAAACTTCACAGCCAGTAAATCATTTACAGAGGTGTCCCTCACAATTTTTCTCAGGTTAGGTTTGGTTCCTTTTGTCTCTTTCTGACACCGCAGGCATCTGCAAAAACTGGTGACATGCACGCACACACGCATGTTAACTCAACACAGTTGGCAACAAGATTGACTGAGCGGATCTCCTTAACTGAGACATGTGGATTCACCTCACCAAAGTCTATGAAACAACTGCCAGATGCAGTACTTGGAGGACACTCACAACAAACATGGGGACAACAAACCCTTTTACTGAAATATTTATCGACCATCTACCGTGCTGAAGTAAGAGCTTTTCAAGAGGGACAAGTGCTCCTCCTCAGCTGTCCACCGGTGTGACGCTGCATTCTGTGACCCATCAGATTCTGTGATCTGTAGCAGCGTGACAACCATTAAATGCACTGTGCATGCAGAAAAATTAGAGATTTATTTAGTTTGTATTTGCCGAATGATGAAGTAGAATGAATGATATTTCCAATGTCTTGTTTTAATGTTTGCTTCTGTGGCCTCTGCAGCTGCTGCACAGCCACCCAGCGAGAAGCAAACACTGTTTCCCCCTCGCAGCAAAAGGAGAAATGAGTCAGGACAGGCTTACTGAATGTCACAGAGCAGTGACAAAATATGTGGTGAAAGCCCAACACCCTTTCAGCACAGTATAATCTCTGTGGTTTAGGTATGGTGTTTTTATGAGTGAAATAAAAACAAAGCATATTCTTTTAACCATTCATTTCCCACCAAACAAACTCTCTGTGAGAAGATTCAATAAAGGATTCAATTAAGATTCTGATTCAAACCTACACCTCTAATTAATACAATGCATGTGTCCCAAACCCCAATAACTCAGTGCATTGATTTAGTCATGTATATATTAACGTTGTAAAGGGCATGACTAAAAAAAGTCAAATGTAGCCTAAAGGAAACGTATATGGCTCTATTCATAATTGTCATACAGTCCCTTAGTTGGCTCGTGTTCAGTTGGCTGTAGAGGGGGCTACGCTTAAAGCAACAGAGCTGTGGTCTTGTGGCATGCGCTGTGCAGCGAGAGTGAATGGTGATACTTTATTCTGTAAAAGCACACATACATACCAGTGCTATAATAGACATAGACTTCCTATAGAGTCACTGTAATCCCTCAGAAGTGGTCGTACAGTAAACATATCACACTGCGCTCGGCATTGAGAACAGAGAGGCTCTCTGTCTGCACCGAATTGAGGGATTTGATGTTGGCTTGCACTCTGCCTGCTGTGACCCCACCCCTGGTAAATACAGGGTTGGAGGTTTCCTCTGTGGATAAAAATACACTTGCCTCTCAGCAGAGAGGGAGAAAAGCCAGAATTCTTCTCTCGTCTGCGCCTATTGTGCACGAGGAGCTAAAGACTCCCACACTCATCCCAAGTTTTTTTGTTTGTTTGTTTTTTCTTTGGCAGATTTGCAATGTTGTGAGAAATTTATAAAAGCCAACAGAGTCACAAAGTACATGTTAAAGACCTTAATGTTTACATTATATGTTGCATCTGTTAACTCATGTGATATAATATGGAGAACTATGATTTTATGAATGCTTCTTCCTGCTTTTGTCTTTTGTCCTTCACGGGCTGCCTTACTCCACAACCTGTGACATCATCATTGTGCTCAAGCTGACAGAGGCCTACAGCCGACACAGGTACGATGACTGATGGACTTTACACCAAAACTTTGACCAGACCCTCTGCCCCCAGTTGGGTACTGCGGACCCTCTCAAATGTGCACTAAGAACTTTGTGTTCAGGGAAAAGTTTTCCTCTGGTTGAATTGAAGTGGGAAAGAGACTTTGAGTCACTTCCTTGTTTGAACTGGAGGCACACAGACTAAGTTCAGTGTTATGGCGCCTTGAACTCCTTGCCGGTGAGTAACTGTCATCAAGTCTTTCATTGTTTTAGTATCAGAAAATCAGTTCAATGGCCATTTTGATGTTGATGAAAAGTTTGATTTGTCAGATGTCATTTGGGCCACTTACATAAATCCATGCACCATGCACTACTTCTCTTAACATGTAAAGTTCATGTTTTCTTCATTGTCGAATTTAACATCAGATGTTTCATAACACCTGATTTTCGCTGATTTTATCTTTTTACAGAAACAAGAATACTCATGAAACAGTGCAGCTCTCTCTTCAACAACTCAGCAGTTTTTGAAGAAAAGAAAAAGAACATGTCGGAAAATCACAAGTGATCCTATCAGCTTCTGTCACGGGCTGCAGGTCGAGTAGAAAGTCAAACTCAAAATGAGTCACAGAGGACAGGAAAGTCAGGGGACGGGACTGAGAGACGTCTTCGACCTACTGGTCAAAGCACCTCTGGAACGACTGCTGAGCCTGACGTTCCAGCTGGGTGAGTCTCCGGAGGATAATATTATACATGCCTTGAGTCTGATTGTTCTCCAGAAGGAGACGCAGGCCCTGAACAAACTCCATGAGCTCAAAGACAACACCCTTGCGAAACATCTGGCTGACAAGTGGCAGACGAGTGGAGGTAAATTAGAAGATTTTAGCGACCATTGCGGCCATTTCCAAGAACTTACACGAGAATCTTTGGCGGCGTTGGCTCGTATTTTCAAAGTTTTGTCCGAGCAGGAGCTGTGTGATTCACTTCTGAGAAATCTGGCATACAAGAGAGCCCTTTCCTGTGATGAGCAAAGAACAAGCAGTGCTGCAGATCTGGAGTACGGTCAACTCAGAGAGGAAGCTATGGTTGTCTGTGGGCCTGAGATTGCAGAGCAGTTGTGCTCCCTCGCGGATCTCAAGTCTGACACCGAGCCTCTCGACAGCCTGGATGAAGAAAAGACAACTTTGAAAGTAAGTCTGTCTCAGGATCAGTTGGAGAGAGGTTACAGTCTGCCCAGCCCACTGCAAACAGCCTCCTTAATGCATTCATATCCTACTCATTTAGAGATAAGTGTGCCTCCAACAGCCTTATTTCTCGACAATAAAAGACCAACAGAAACATCAGATGAATCCAAACTGAACACTCCCGTCCTTCCCAGTGAATCTGGAGCAGGAAATTCACCTGGGCAATCTGAGATGTCTGAGGGGTCTCGGCTTACATCCAAGGAACCTCCAATGTCCATCACTAAAAAGTACTCATGGTTGGATGAAACATCAACCAACAAACCAAAAGCCACTGGACCTAATTTAGCCCTACCTACTGCCACAAATGTAGTTCTACCCAACATGCCTGTTGGAAACGAAATGCATGAAAAAAACAGCACAGAGGAGGAGGAAGAATTAGACGAGGAGACAATATTTTACGGTTTTGTTATTTTGCACGCACCAGAGGATGCCGATATGGCCGAGAGCATCAGGGAAAAACTGGAAACGCTGACCAAAGGTATTAAAGGTGCGACCTACTCGGGGGATTTCGCCACCCCGGGAAGGAGCACGCTGAAGTGTGTGGAGGATGCGATCGACAACACGGCCTTTACCATTCTGCTGCTCACCCGCAACTTCAACGCTCGCATGCAGGAGATGGAGACGAACTCCGCTCTTATCAACTCTGTGAAGAAGAAACACAAGTTCAACACGGTCATCCCGCTGCTGCCACGGGAGAACTGCATGCCCAGGCAGAGCATCCCTCTGGTTCTGCAGACGATAGTTCCACTTGAGGAGAACAAGAACTTTGAGAGAAAAATACAAAAGGTGTTGTCTCTTGCACGGATTAAAAAGCAAGAGAAGATCTGGAAAGAGGAGCAGAGAGTGAAAATGCAGATGGAGAGACAGGAGACACTCAGGGAGTTAAACCAGCACACAAGGCAGGTGATCCAAGAGTATGAAAGAGTAGAGTTTCTGGAGAGGGAGCGGATCAGACTTTCAGCCATACTCCTCGGCCACAATATACCACCAGGACAGAATCAGCCACCCTCTAATATTCATATTAATAATGCTAAGTACATCATGATTGGAAATGACTCTCGCATGAATGTGGACATGGGTGGAGGTGCAGACAGAGATGGTTCGAATCACCGGGAGGGGGAGGAGGAGGAGGAGCAGTGAGCTCAGAGATGAAAATATGATGATATTTTGATAAACCGATGAGAATAAGCTGACATTTTCTGGCGTCAATTTATTCGACAGAACTGGAGGAAGCAATCATGTTTTCTGAACACTAGAGTGGCAGCGCTGTAACAACCACTGAGCGGTATGCAGTGCAGATTGTTCTGCTGTATTTAAATCTGTTGGGGGAGGGCAATTCAATAAAACTGTCACAAGAGCAATTAAGTGCCATCTTAATGATTTTAAAAAGACTGTAAAGAGAGTCGGTTGAGCAGAATGGGGATGCATATCTAGCAGAAGACTGCCATCTACTGACTGATGTGTGGTACATACACCTCCCGATCTCATGAGCTGCATGAACCCACTTTAGGCACTAGGGAGCAATGCTGTTACACGCTCCTCATTGCTCATTGCCCTTGACAGGATCTTTGGAGTGCGGTGTTGTCCACTAGTGCTGCTGCTAGTGTATTTGAGAGCTAAAAGAGAGTCAACTTTAGTATTTTTTGTATTGTTCCAATTGTGCTCAAAGGTGCATGCAGGTTTACACCACTGTGTGAAAGTGAAGTTTTGAGTAACTGTAAAACATCAGCTCTGATGATCAGATCAAGTTTCCAGCATCAACAACAGGAGCAGGCTGTTAACACAATGCGGCAGACGTGAACATTACCAGTAAATTATAATGATAAGAATTTAATCATTATATTTGATGATTATAATGACAATGATTTTGAGGTTTGTTTGATCGGCTCAGGTTCACACTCCACTAAAATCTACCCACATGTCTCTGTGAGCCAAGCTGCACGCTGAGCTTCTTGCTTTTAATAGAGGCTGAAAATGAGGACACAAACTACCTGAGGACCAAGATCCAGTGAAAACTCTGCAATAACACTTATTTTTCTATATTAACACTTTTTTCTTGTATGTCCTGGTTGGTTTCTGTTCATTTTTGCAAATATACATTTTGTTTCGTATACTGTTTTCTGATGCACTTTGAAGGTGATTTATAATTGCATTTGTCTTCTAATTACTCCCATACAGTTTTATCCATATGGAGAATGATGCTGTAAGCAATGCCCCAAGTCTCTACGTGGCTGTTGTGTAACCCATATGTGCTTGTTTTCTACTTTCTGCTCTTCTGTAACTGCTTATTTTGCCTTAATCTCCGGTGGAAGATACTCAGTCATTTGAAAATATCTGCAGGCAAACTCAAAGTTAAATGGAAAAATTAAATGTTCTTCAAAAGAAAATAACTCACTAGTAAACATAATTTCATTGTGTGCATCTAAGTGTGTTTTAATCTCCTTAATGGCGCAGGTGAAGGTTTGGCATGATCAAGTAATGTGGCCTAGTCGGACACTCGTGCTTCATTCTCACCCTGATCTGATATCAGAGGGCTTCAGATTGTCATTCTGGCGTGACATAGGGTAAATATGAAGCTTTATTTTTTTCTGTAATGAGGATAGACCTCAGTTTTGTCCATTGAGGGAACACATACATACTACATTTATCGCTGACTGCCACAAAAACAAGGTGGCTCTTTGTTGTTTTCTACTATAGGGGCTTCCTCGTTGCTCAGACTTGCTTCTGTATATCAGCCAGGCGATCACCACGGCCTGACTTCTGTGTGTGTGAGAGAGAGAGAGAGGGAGAGAGAGAGACCTAATACAGTCTAAACTATTTCAGCATGACCATTTAGACATGCAAGGTTTCTACCAGAAAACAGCAATATTTTTTTTGTCTTATCTAATGTTGGTCTTCAATATCTGGCCTACAGCTGTCACATAATGTGGTGGAATATGAAGAACATGTCTCCCACTGAAGTGCAGTGGTGTGAACAATCAAACAATCCTCATGTTAATATCCAGATTTTTACGTGTGCTATGTGTCTAATAGCAGCCTATAATTAAATCAATCTCATATGTGGGAGTGGGAAGGATACACTCAAAATAAGTTAGTAAATGAGTATTTGTGGTCAAAAACAGGAACTATGCAGTAGAATAAGTGTGTCCATGTGTTAATCAGTCATCCTGTTAAATGAATATATTTTGAGAAGTGTATTTCTTCCTCCAGCTCTCCATGGAAACAACATCTGGGAGTTAGTTAGTCAGAAACCCTCCTGCCAGTTAACTCCACCTTGGCTTGGTGACTCCTGTCAGAAGTAGAATAGATTGGGTGGGTGGACCGCGCATGCGCACTGCGCTCTATCCTCCGATCAGTGCGGCAGGAAAAGCGCAGAGAAGACGCCGCCGAGAGAGAGAGAGAGAGAGAGAGAGAGGGGGGAAAACAGTTAGAAAAGAAAAGGAGGAACAACATGGACACGAAGAGTGTCTTGGGTTGATGCTTAAAAGTGTCCCGTGGTGTCGGAGCGTCGCCTGCCTCCTCTGCCGCACAGCTGCTCCGTTATGTCGGACAGCCTGAGGAGAATAATGTCAGGGAAGGGAGGAAATCTTCACAGATCCTGCTCCTAAAACTGCGCCGTGCTGTCAGGATTTAAGGATATTACTGAAACCTAAAAAAAAAAAAATCCCGGAGGATGGTGCGCGTGTAGGTAAAGCTTTTCTATCCAAGTCGACGTCCTCTCGCCCAACAACCGAGGGCCACGCTCAAAGTTTTTTTTATTTTTTCTTCTGGAGAAGAGGGGGAAATTTTGCTGCATTGAATTCCTCTGGACGGGATGTCATCCGCAGTCGGGAGGAATTCCTCAGGCTGACTGATCCTCCAGCTGCAGCGCGTCGGGCCACAGCCACAGACAGACACACAGAGAGAAAGATTGAAGATGGGAGATGCGGCAGACGACAGAGGGATGAGACGGACCTTCATCGTCCCTGCCATCAAGAGCTTCGATCACTACGACTTCACCAGGGCCAAGATATCATGCAGCCTGACGTGGCTGGTGGCCAAGGCGTTCGGCTCGGGTAGGTGGCGCCTCCTGATCTGTCCTCCATCTCTGGATTAGATTAGTGGAGATAATCATCTAACATGTGTGATAATGTGGACTGATGGTGTGTCGGACTATTTTGTAAACAAGAGCCTGTAATCAGACTCTCACACTGTCACAGTCAGACCCAATTAAACAGCCCACTTACTTTACTGTTCCTCCATTCTTGTTAGAAATAGAAACTCGTGTCTTTAGTCTGTGAAGTAGCTGAACAGCTGTAGATACAATCTGGTCACCAAAAACAGATGAAACCTCTTCATAAACTGTGTGGTTTACATTATGACCATCCGGAGTTCACAGTTCAGCTCCTCTACATCACTGGTCATGTCTCACTGTGATTGATTTAACCTGTTGCATGCCTGCTGCTAATTATTCCCCACTGCAGAAAGCATGCCAAAGCTATTATGTAACTGACTTCAGATCTGTGCTGTCAGCCTTTACTCTCTCATGGCTGATCTCAGGGCTGCAGCTGACTGATCAGTCAGTGTGTGAATTATTTTCTCTGTAGGCCTAAACTGAATAATTGTCAACAATGACAGAAAATGTGACATATTATTGAGTCTACTACAAGCATGTTTGTAGATTCAATAAACACCCTTTCACACGCACAAAAACAATTCAAGAATACAAAATATTATCATGGAAAAAGAGCTAAAATGCTCATCTAAGGGTCTATGGTTGTGGCTGGTGTGTAACTGGCCAACAGTGTCCAAAAAGACATAATGTCAACAAGTGCAAATGCATTTGTTGTTCTGTAAACACAGTGGCCATCCTTGTTGTGTTCACAAGTCTAATGACTTCCTTCTATTTGTTTACTTGCAGACTATCTAAGTGTTTGAAAATATCTCATCAAGATGTTGATTAGTGCTCATCACGCTTCTCAACACCCAAGATAATGTCAGATTACTTATTTTGTCCAACCAACAGTCCTGAACAAATAAATATTTAGTTCTGTGTCGCATTAGATGAGTAATAAAAGCAAATCCCAGAAAACTGAGGAGCAGAAGACAAAAAAGGATCTAAACTATCAATCTTTTGGTCTATAAAAATGTAAGAATATAAAGAGTACAGCCAATCACATGCCCTGAAACCCACGATGACGTCTTAAAATGTCTTGTTTTGTCCAACAAACGGTCTGAACTCCACAGATATCCAGTTAACTGTCAAAGACAAAGGGAAACAGCAAACCTTTGCACTTTAGAAGCTGGAAACAGGAAATGTTTGGCACACGTTCTTCAAAAATCACTCGGTAATGGTTTATCTTTGCCGTATAAAATGTCAGCATGAAGTGGATAATGCCCGGCCGCCACGCTTTGCTTAAACTCAAGCTG
>JBCAUF010000036.1:21421399-21441915 GCA_038406115.1 Haemulon aurolineatum
ACGACATTCAAAGTTAGCCACGCCCAGAATAACAGTCATTGGACCAATAGATTTGAATGGAAAAGAGGTGACGTATGATCATCATTTAGCTGTCAGTATCTGACAGCACACTTTTTAATGACATTTTGATATACTTTGCTTCGCTTTGCTTTGCTCTGGCTTTTAGCATATAAAGTAAGCACAAAAGGCCACTTGATGCCGTGTTTCATGAAGGGGAGTGAGCTGCAATGCTCCCCTTACCCTTACCCTACCTCTTAAACGACAATAACATGTACAAATTATTGCTATAACTAATTACTATTAAAGGTATAATTTATTTATTTGTTTATTTAATGAAAATACATTATGTCCAAAACTGTCTTTACTTGTTAACGCTAACTTCTTCTCTGTTACCTAGCAACCGGACTATGCCTGTACAGCTGCCAGTCCGGGCTCCAGACGTTCAGCGCTGCCGTGTAGGCTGCATTATTAATGATGCCACCGAAACGAAACCTGTCCGACAAACCACATGTCAAGAAAGAGAGAGACAGAAATACTGTAGCTAGTTACAAGATGATGTCAGGAGCAAGAGCATGGCTTTGGGTCGGATAGAGCTAATGTCGTACAGCTGCCAGAGGACCAGTTCATAACCCGAGTAAGTAACCACTATGAGACCAGAGTCTGTGTAGTAGCCTATTGTCATGTAATGCCACAAGAGGTGCACACCTGTGGTTGACAGCAACTAACAAGACATTTACCTCTCAAATACTGTAGTCTTGTTGTAATTTTTTAGACACTTCTTCTTCACTTCCATTTTCTATCAATTTACCTGTCACATTTGTTATGTGACAGATATAGTAAGTGTGTTTGCAGTAGAAGTCTTTGGAGCTTTTGTGCTTTAAAACTGAAATATGTAATGATGTTATCTAGGCCTATTGGTAAGTTTGAGCTGTCATTTGTTTTTGGTGGGCAGTTTTTGAAAAAAGTAAATTCAATGACTAGGGCTTAAATCTATGCAACCCTCTCATTTGGTATTAATGTAGTAAATTTCCTCATTGGATGGACTATTAAAGGTATTGTTATTAACATCATTATGATTAATTACTATATCCATTGTGATTTTAGCCTACATGTAAACAATAGCAGCTTATAAAATGTGATGCATTGTTAGATGAAACTACCCACCAGAATATTAATGAGTATCTCAAACATCTATTTAAATGCTTTTAAGATGTTGAATGCATAATTATACTCTAATAACAGGTTTTTGTCATAATAATGTAATTGACAGGGGTAGCCTACCTTGTTTAAGAATGAGAACTTATTTTTGAGCTAGGGTTCAAAAGAATGTTTTTTTTAATCACCATTTACACAAACACCTACACACTTATGGCACGCAAACCTCTGCTAACACAATATAATGATTGTTGAATAACTGACAGCTGAACACATTTTGATCCAATGTTGTCAGCTCCCAGGTAGCGTTGCTAAGTGATGAACAGGTGCTCCATCCTACTTTCTTACCCACCGTGTGAACACAGGTTAAAAGTGGTTCACAAAAGAGTCCATGGAGGGAGAGCTGGAGGAATCAGATGAGGATGTTCAGGGAGAGGACAAGCCCACTGTGCTCTGGGAGAAGTGTATTCAGCAGAGCATCTTTGTTGACCTGAGTGAGGATGAAAGTCTCCATCTGAGTGATTTGGAGAGTTCTTTAGCTTTACATCTGTCCCAGGCAGAGTCTGCTGCCTCTGAGGCCAGCATCCATCTCAGCGGTAAGTCCTGGAGTCACCGCCGTTTGTTCTTGTCACTGCACTGTCTTAGTGAGTCTGTGTATTGTTATAATGCATATCAGAATCAGCTTTGGTGCTCACACTTTATCTCTAAATGGCGAGAGAAATAAAGAAACAGCCAGAAACAAGGACAACAAAGCTGAGCAAAGATAGGAAAGTAGAAAGATAGAAAAATAAACAGAATGTTGTTATATACTGTACATACAAGTAGGTGAAAAATAGGTGCATGTACAATAGAAAATAATATACTCTAAAAAGTTGCAAAGACCAACAACATTCAAATAGCTATTTCTGTAAATTGTGAAATAAATATTGAATGAAGTTGTTGGTTATGTGTTTGTGGGTGTGTGTAACAGCAAAGTTTGCATTTAAGAACAAGCAACAGCTTTTCTCATAGATTAATTCCAGATCATTATTGATGATTGTACTGTAGGCTTGGACATGAATTTAAATTCAAACAATGGAAGTCTTTGAAGTTTTCATGCTTTCATTCTTTTTTTAATGATATGTATTGTTACAAAACTAAAATAAATGTATACTGTAATATTATGTTGGAAAGTTTGAGCTGCCATTGTTTATGGTGGGCAGCCTTTAAAAACTAAATGCAAAGACTTGAGGCTTAAATCTATGCAACCATCTAATTTGGTATTTATTATGTTCTGTAATTACCAGGGAGCGCAGAGCTGTCAGACTTGGATGTCACCTCCTCAGAGTCCAGTGATGTCGACAGTCAGAGTGACAGGGTGATAGAGAACAGGGGCAAGAGCTGCACATTGCATGTGTCTGCCCAAAGACTAAACACCATGCAGGATGAGCCTCTTTTAATCCAGAGGTATGAGGACCCGGGTCAGAATACAAGTGATGAGGATCAGGATGACCTCCCTTATGATGGTGACCTTGGGAGCCGCTACTTCAACCAAAAAGAAAGCTCAGAGGGCAAAATTAGCTCTGATGGAAGAAAAACTGTTCACGAGAGTCCTGATGTTCCTGGTTTGCTTGAGTCTAACACAAAAGATAGAAATTATGCTACTGAACGCTTGGTTTCTGTTGAGTGTAATGCTGAGAAACCAGCAGCTTTGTCGCAAGAGGATGCCAACACCAAACAGGACACAATTTTTGATGCTTCCAAGCCAAGTGAGTTTGCCCCATCATGCCCCTGTCCTGCTGACATTAACCAGTTGCTGCTGCGACACTTCTCCCAGGAGGAATTGCTGCGGCCGGGCAGGCTGATCGAGGCAGAGACTCTGCCGGAGGTCTCCCTACTGGAGAGCGTGGATGACACTGTTTTTAGCTGGGCTCCGGCACACAACAGCACAGCAATTAATAGTAGCCACTCAGAGAGCCCTGCATGTAATTCTGAGATTAACTCTGAGAGTTTCTGCTCTGGTAGGGCTGATGAAAAAAGTAATACTGCATCCAAAAATTCAAGTTTAGAAGAAGAAGCAGAAAGGAACAATGATAATGTTACCTCTGCTTCTGCTGACAGTGTTGCATCCAGCTCTGCCAGTGTAGACTCAGAACAGAGCACTGGGGATACAAGTGCTGTAGATGCATCAAAGCAGGAAAAGGCAGTAGACGATGGCCAAGTTCAGAGAGTCCCACTTATGCGCGCCAGGTCCTTCAGCGAGATGAAGTATGGCCAAGGCCAAGTCCATTACCCACTCCCTGATTTCTCCAAGGTTGCCCCCAAGGTAAAAATCCCCAAAGCGCCAACTGGACCGGCCAGACCTGTTCCTCAGAGCCCCAGCACCATGCACAGAGCCCAGTCCTCTCCAGGGATGTTAGAGGTGATCAGCAGAGTCCTGGAGGATTCAGTCCAGCCATCGGAGAAGCCCTATGTCTTCAAAGACGAGGACAAGACTCCTCCAGCACTGGTGCATCACCTGCAGGTTGAAAATGAATTTACTCTTTTCTGTCACAAATATGAATGCTTTGCAAAGGACACAAGACTAACATTCGTCTCATTCCACTTTTCTTTAGGCTGAGTATGATAAATTATTAACCAAATATGCTGAGGCTGAGAACCTGATAGATCAAATGAGACTAGGAACCAATGTGAGTAGAAAGTTGAAAAAAAAAAGCAAAAAAAAGTTTTATGTCTTCAGTGTAGATTGCAACTGTATGGATCTCTTTTCACAGGCCCAGCCCTCCTCAGAACTGATGCTTTATTTAGAGTGTGATGATGATGATCATCAGGGCAGCATACCTGCAGTCGAGGAAAGCTATCTTGGATTGTTGGCTCCTCACCTTCCCCCATCAGGTACGTTCATCTGTGTCTGACATCTGATATTTTGACAGGCCAGCGCTTTGCTTCTCTACCTGCAAATTATGCAGTGAAGTGTAGCCGGTTACCATAGAAGCAAATGGGGTCCGATGACACTATTCTAGTTACACAAACATCTTTTCTTTGCTTTTAGGGCACTTTAATTAAGTAGGAAACAATGGCTGTAACTGGAGATCCTAACCACCGCACTTAATTATTTCACTTTTGATTTCTATTTTTGAATCATACGATTATCAGTAACTGTATACATAATGTTCACAAATTAAATGTTGTTTTTTTGCACTAAAATAACAAAATACTAGAGGGTTTCTTCATCAAGTACACTGATCAGGTAAAGACAGATAAGACAGAAATAATCCTCTGACAGATTTCATTTCATTCATTCTCATGTCTACACTAATTTAATATTTGAGATAGGGATAGACCAATTATCGGCACCGATATTTGGCATTTTGAGGCATATTGGCATCTGCCTTTTTTTTTGTAAGAGATAAGAGATCAATGTAAAACTGGATTATTTTGGCTCTGATGCAGCCATGCCTGTCTGTCTGCAGTCACTACTCTGTCTCCAGCGTTGTCCCACCCACAGCACAGCACGGCCAATCAGCAGTGAAAGTTGTGCATGTATAGTGCTCACACACACAGCAGAGATATTGTATCTAAGATTAAAAAAAAACAACCTTTAATATGTTGCAAATCTGGAAAGCTGTTTAATAAACATATGCTTAGAGGCATTTTAATAAAGTTAAGTGTTGGAGTTTGTACTATTCATAATATATAAAATATACATAAAAAATCATATCGGTCTATCTTTAATTTGAGATGTGCTTGAGATCTGTACATGCTGCTCATATTATAGCAACCGGCGTTCAGTCTCTATCGCTTCAGTTTTGTATTGTTTTTTTTTTTTTTTTCAGAAAACCTCAGTGAGAACAGAGAAACAACCCCCCAAAGCGACACTATTGAGGTGAATCTGGCTTCCTCCAGCCAGCCTATGGGCGGTCCCAGTGATGGGGAAAAAATGACTGCTGAGCTGAGAGATATCATCAGCCAGTTCATGGAGAAGGTAAGTCTGACGATGTGCCATGACATTACTAAGCTACAGACATCTAAAACCATTCATGAACCCTCTTCTGTTCAGGTGGAAGAATTCAAATTGAGTGTGAGCAACATGTCAGTGAGCACAGCAGAACAGCAAATGGTAAGTACTGTTTAACTCCTATATCTAACTTTTTTATGTAATGCATAGAATATCTCGATTTTAATGTCTCTGGGATGTGTTATCTTTTTTGAGAGCAGTGTAATTGCCCTTTTTTCATCTGCATGTGCATAAATATGAAATGTGTCCATTGTCAGATCCTGAGGAGCATTATGGAGGCTCAGGACCAGCTGGAAAGAAAATATATCAGTAAGAAAGAAGAGCACAGAGCTCTGGAGATGCAAAACTACATGGGCCTGTCCAGGAACACAGGGACCTTTGACCCAAACAGGTTAAAGAGACCCCTGCTATTGCACATGTGTGAATGTGTCAGTATCATGTTAATGCATCCATTCACGTCTGTGTTTTAAAATGTGTGCAGGCTAGTGGAGGGAGACATATTCAGGATAGGGATGCACCTGGAGGACATAAAGGAGATGATAGACAAAAACGTGTGTGAGCAGATTTCTCCTCCCCCCTCATCCTCTACTCCCACATCCATGAAAGAGATGCTGCATGTGAAGCTCAGTCCTCTCTGCATGCCCACACCCTCGCCCTCGCCTCCACCTTCCCTGCATGAGGTGAGCGACTCATCATCGCCACATGCACTGCCTCACAGTTCACCATGTGCTGCCCCTCTCAGGGTGGGGTGAGATTTCTTGGTTCACAAGCAGATATCTCAGCAAGTATTTGACAGATGAAATTGCAATGAAACTTTAGATATTTATTGTGATCCCTAATTTCTTAATCTTGATGATTAAGAAAACTGATGATCCCATAAAACTGACATTTTTTGCTTTGTGTGCATGTGCAAATGTTGTGGACTTACCAGGACAAAAGTCCCAGACCACTGGGCCAATCAAGTACACGAGATGAACACTCTAAACTCAAATGAAATGAGTGTCTTCCTATGTAAATCTTTGGCTGATCTTTTCCACCCCTATTGTCCAACCTCTAAGAAAATTCATAAACAAATTACATCATTATGTTTTTAGTTTCCGTTTCACTCCCTAGTGGAGGGTGGAAAGTACCCTTTTTCCAGTTCAGATTATACCAGTATTTTCCAGACTTTCCCATTTTGGACCTGCTTAGTATTTTTATATGTATTATATTCTTCTGTGGACACCATTATTTACCAACTGTTGCTTACTTAATTTTTCAAAAAATATAATCAAACACACCGTTAGGGCACTTAAAGGATTAAAGGCTTAGTATACGTGATCCCATCAGTCCAATAACTCACATTGTGACAGTTTTGTTGATTATAAATTATTTTAACAATCCATTAATTCACACATTTTGACAGCTTGTTGATCATATCTGTTAGATGTATAGGTCTAGTTTCATGGAGGTGAACTCATGGTAATGATCAGTAATGGTGCAGCAGGTATGTTCTCTCCATTCACCCATTGCTCTCCTCATTATTGGCACACTACCAGCCAAGGTGAGTCAATCCGCAGTCCATACAAACTTAGACTAACATCAATAAGAAAAAGGATCAGCAGTTATACATAATGGATGGATGGACAGATCCTAAGCTCACTCAAGTGATAAATTTATTATTGCTATATTTTAGATTGATGTTAGAAATGCTCTATATCGTTATGAATTACATATAAGAATCCAGGCATTTTCATGCCTGTGTAATGTGTTTAAACCTGACAGAGATGTGTTAAGTGGCTCGATTATATGTTTTTGTATTTTAAGTTAATTGATAAAAGCAGATAAATAGCTACTAGATACTTTGGATCAAACACAGTTGTTGTATTTTGGCTAAAACACTGCCCCAGGCCTTCTACATTGTTAAAAACTATACAACCACTGTGTTATTTGAGAAATTTAATGTTAAGTCATAACTGTAGAAAGACAGAATGAAGAGGATCGATGCTCAGCTGGCAGGTCTTGTCGCTGTCTTGGCAGCAGATTTTTCTTCACTTCCCGTTGAGCAAACTTTGCATTTCTCCAGTTTTTGGCAAAGTGCCTCCCCAACCTCAATGGCCTCGAGTTTGTCGGTTTCTGCCAGGGTCCTCGATTCCATCTCCTTCTCAAGCATTTCAATTAGCCACAGCATGTCATGGCAGAGACCTTTTTGCTTCTTTTCTTCCATTTCCAGCCTGGTGACAAGAGCTTGCCTTTCAGCTGATTGGTCTTCAGAGACCCTTTCCGACTCTGCCACTTGAACCTCCAGGATTTCGAAGTCCCTCAGGCTGTCTCTCTCGTTCTGGTCCCTCAGGTTGTTTTGCTTCTGGAGCAGCGCCACAATTTCCTGCTGCAGACCTTCCTTTTCCGTCTTCTCTGCCACGTACTTGTTGGCCACATCCTTAATGCTCTTCTCCACTTTGTTAATCTTCTGCAGGACATTATCAGAGAATCTCATTGCATCCTCTACTTGCTTGCAAAGTGCCTTGGCAACTTCAGCCGCCTTAAATTTGTCAGCCTCTGCCTGGGCCCTTAGTTCTTTTTCCTGCTGAAGGCTCTGGTTAAGTTCCAGGATTTCCAGGTGGAGGCCTTTCACCTTTGCTTCAAACTCAGCATTGAGCATCTCGGTTGTAACTGAGGGCTTGTCTGAGATGTTGTGCATCTGCAAAAGTTGATCTGCAATATCAACGGCCTCCTCTGCCTCAGCCTTGGCCTTGGCCCTCAGGTCTCTCTCTATCTGGAATTGGTGATTGAGCTCTGTAATCCTTTGAGAGAGAACTTCCCTATTCATTTTCTCTACTGCAAGCTCAGCAGCAAGCGCCTTGTATTCAGCCAAACCCTTGACTTTCAGGTTTTGACCAGGTGCCTCTATGGCAGAGGAAGAGACCACCTTCTCATTGGTTACCTTGTCGTCACTCATGGAGTTAAGCTTTTTCTTCAGTTTGTCAATTTCTTGACTCAGGGCTGCTTTCTTCTTCCGCTCTGCTGTGAGCTTTTTTTTGTAGTGCAGTTTCATCTCTGCGTTCGCCTGCTGGAGGGTGTCGTGGCTGCAGCAAAGGATCCTGAATTCATTCTCGTACATGTCAAAAAGTTCCATGGTTTGCTTGTGGCTCCTCAAGTTCTCCATCTTTAGACAATTTCAGTTAAAGATGCTTGTTTCTACTAATAGACTAATTAGAGCTATGTAGGAGTGTTGATACGGACCTGTTGACAGACTGTATTTGCTGATGTACTTTTCTAGAACATGTCGTCATTCAGAATTCCAGAATGATAATGGTGGTTTCTTTACATGGATTCAAATATGTTTAAGGGATCAGTCAGTATTATGGTAGGAAAAACTACATGCTAAATGTTGCTGTGCAGTGATTACACAGTATTTCATCACGATGTCTAAAAATTTCCCTCCACTCAATGTGATGGAGCAATTGCACAGCTGAAATGCTGAATGTACACTTTGCTTCCTTACAGTTGGCCACTTCTTCACCATCAGCTTTTCGTAAACGTCCTGCCATGTATTCACAATACCCAGAAGGCTTTTGAAAGATAATAATGCACTTGGCTTGACCACTCATTTTGTAATGCTCAGTGATTTTTTTTGTGGGTTTTTTCTTTAGCTTTTAAAGGACAATTCTGGACAATTTCAACCCGGGGCTATATGTTTCCGAACGTTTTAGTTCTAAGAGAAGGGTTCTGAAGATTTATTTTTAATTGCTCCTGTTTTGCAGTAGTTGTGTCTGTCCCCTCATCGCCACGGCATCGCGGATTCTCGCACGAGACTCAAGTTGACGTGCTCAGTGTGTTTACATACAGTCTGAAGCTCCCGTTTGTGTTGTCAACACAGGAATATCAACTCAGAGGCACGTTTCGTAGTAGTACTAGTAGTAGTAGTGTCTCAATAATGCTTCAGATAGAGCTTTTTTGCTCCCCACAGATTGTGATAACTTTGGCAAGCTCCAAAGTGCCACCATCAAGTGAAAAATGTAATATGTAATTTTGGTTTCCCAAAACATCTTCCAAAGTAGTGACATCACTATCAGCCTCAGTTGCACATTTTTGTGTTTAATGAGCAAATATTAACATGTAAACATGCTGAACTAAGCGTGTGAACACAGTAAACATTATACCTACTAAACATGAGCATGTTAACATTGCCATTTGACATCATCAATCAATGGAAAGAAAGGTGCGTCCCACCTTCCCCCCTCCATCACCAAGGGAGGGGGGAACTAAAGGTGGCAAATGTAGAAAGTGGCAATTGTGTAGTTTTTTGAAGAAGTTTTTGAACAAATTGAACATGGTTAAATTAGATTTTTGGTCCAGTGACCTGGGACTGTGGTCCTGAACAGGACACAACAGTGTGCGTGTGTGTGTATAAGATTACACTAACTGCAAATTATCTGACTGGGTCTCATGTTTAAGAGGCCAAGTGCAGGTTTTTCCGCTGTGGGTTATGAGAGGGCGATGTGGAAAGATGAAGAAAAAGAGGAGGAAGTGGAGACCAGTGAAGTCCTTGGAAATGGTAGACTACAGTATTCAAGGTACTTGCTAAATATGTTTAAAACATCTTTTTATCGTGTTATGAATAATGCAGTCAAATAGGTTCCTGTGAGAAAAATTAAAGTAGTTCCTGCCTTGGTTGCATAAATATAATACACCACTATTGTGCATCTTTCACTGTCACTATTGTGTTCACCTATTGATTTTGCATGTGGTGCTCGCATGAGTGTTTGTGCTCAAACAACAGGCACGTTCTCAGCCGTCCCACATAGCAGATAGTGTTTCAGATGCAGTGTTGGTGTTGAGTTCCACCGACTGTTTGAGTCTCTGTGTGCAGGTTCTCCTCTCTGTCGTATTTCAGGAACTCGCACGGCTCTCTGGAGGAACTGAACAGCCAGACGGCTGAGGCTGAAGAGGAGAGGAGCTCCGTCTTGTCAGAGGCGATAGATCACAGTAACATCTTAGCATACTTGAGTGGAACCAGCTCATCCTCAAGACGGAGGCAGGGGACACCCGACAGGTCAGTGTTGTGATGTTAAAGTCTATTAAAACGAGCTAAGTGTGACACGATTTACTCTCTTTTGCAGTTTCTCTATCTAAAATAATGCATGGCTCAGTAATCCCCGTTGTAATCCTGTCACAGTGCAAGTGAGCTACTTTTGCATCCTCTATGTATTGTCAACCCAGAAATAGGAGGCATGTACTGTATCAAGAGGATGAAGCTGTATCATGCAGTGCTGTTTTGAATACTACTTTACCCTCCCATATCCACTCTACAGCCTCTATCTCAATGTCTCACTTGTTGTTGCTGCAGTCGTTGCACCCCGGATAGTGTCCTGAACCCAGCGGGTGAATGTGATCTGGGTGATTGTGTGAGTCTGGCTGTGGAGGTCTCCTCTTCCTCTGATGCGCCCAGAGACTCAGGCACCCACAGCTTCTCAGAGCCTCCACTCAACACCTCGTCTGTATCACAGGTCAGTCACAGACAATAGTTGGTTTGTTTGCTGTTTGGTTACAGTGGTGTGTAGGGTGCTCTAGCTACCTTACTTGGACTGATTTGTGGTTTTCTCTGGGGTGCAGAGGATTGTGAGCCCAGAGACAGACAGTGGCTTCGGGAGCTCTTACTTGAATCCATCGGCTTCTTCATTGCAACAAAATCTGCTCACAGAAAGGTACAAATCATCATGCACAGCTCTGTAAAACACTTTTTGAAGCATTTCATGAAATTAACTCTAATAAAATAGTGACTAATCTCAGAGTAATTCACGTTTCATCTTCCCTTCTACAGTGTGCAGTCCCCTGATGATGCTCTAAGTAGCTCAGACAGTGAGGGCTCCCGCTCCAACCTGCAGACAGCCATCCATTCAGCCAGCCTCATCAGCCAGCAGTGGACCGGCCCCCACACATCTGTCCAATCACAGTCCACTAGTGCAGCAGCAGTGGAGCGTTGGGTGGAGAGCACCACTAAGGAGCCTTCAGTCAGGCTGCAGAGTGAGCACATCCATCTTTTATCGATAGGTCTCTTTATTCCATCTTATTTACTCAGCACTGAAATGAGGAACAATTCTTCACCACTGACCAAACAGGATCTGAACGCAGCCCATCTGCCCAGCTCCATCACCACATGTCTGAACCTACACTCAGCACCACCGTGGATACAGATGAGAGAGGCAGCCCAGTCTACTCGTGCTCCTGCAACAGGTCAGTGTACTCTGAGGCACAACTGGTGTTGATGGTTGACTGCTCAAATAAAGATTGGCAGTATCTTCTTTAAGTGATGTCAGGAAAAACGTGTTCGTTATTTGAGAAAAGACAGACTATGATGGATTTTTATATTTAATTAAATTTGGATAATTAAAAAATACACTTGGCTAAGGATCTTATCTGTTTGGAAAAACAAAGTCAGCGGAGCACTGTTTCTCTGTATCCAACCGCCCAGACAAGAATGAAAACCTTCTCAAAAACATCCAGACAATATGATGTACAATATGCAAATAAAATGTCGACATTAATCATTGTGATTGGCTAAACTGTCGGGAAGAAACCGTGGTTTAGACTTAGCTCTTCCTTCGTTGGTCTCAGCCTCTTGACACATGAAGCATCCATTGACAGGAGACAGCGCCCTGTTGGAGGTCCCTCCCTACGCTTCTCTGCCCCTACATGGAGGTCTGCCAAGGTGGAGGCAGAGTTTATCTCCTCAACCTTGACATTTTATCTGTGTATAACATGGTGTGCAGGCCTATCTGTAAACAGGTGCTTAGATCATTCTAGTTGAAACCACAGATCAACCACAGATCAGAACATATTATCTCAGTGCTCATTAATTCAGTGCTCTGTTATTTTTGTGAGGTTAGCAAGGTTATAGGGACGATACGTATTAATCTTTCGCAGAGCGGGACTAATGCTTGAGACCTACACATTAGTCAACAGGTCACTGCAACTCAATTATATTACACATCATTAATACTTTTGGTTATAGTTTATTAGTTCAGTGTTAAACATAATGGGATGCTCTTTATTAGTAATTTAGCTTAATCAATTTGTGATCAAGAAAATGGATATCTTGATGGATATCAATCAATTAAAACACAAGAGTAAGACATTCTCCCTAGCAGTGAGCATCTGAATATCTGTCTGCTTTCATTTGTACGTGTTTAGTGAGGCTATCCTGGCCTTGCAGTCGGAGGTGTCCCGGCTGAAGAAGGACCTGGAGGAGGGCCTGGTCCAGCTGCCTCACCTAGCACAGAGGATGGACTATCTTGCCTCCAAATACAGACAGGATCGTCAGGAGCGCAAGTCCAAGACGAGACCTCGGAGCCACCACAGGCCGGCCTGCAACAGGTGGGGGGTTGATCCAGGGGTATAGAAGGATAATGGGAATTATTCGGGGTGCACTGATTTGACATTTGGTTGATATTTACCTTGTTGTAACATCATAAAATTCAAGGTGAAAAGCTTACATGAGATATTCAAATGCCTTCATCTAAATGTCCAGGATAGACATTCAAAGTCCGATCTTGTTCTCAGCATTTGTTCATTAATCTGTACAGTCATTATAATTATATATTCGCTAACCCCTAGTGTGTGGAAGCCATCGGATAGCAGACAAAATGTGAGCAATCTCAGCTCCAGCCAGGTGAAGATAGAGGACTGGATCTCTTCAGACATGGACCCCAGCAAGAGCAAAGGTGCTGCGCCACCACAACACACTGAGCTGGAGCACAACACTCCACGTCTCAAAGCATGTCTCTACATCTGTATCTGTATGTGTGCGCATATTTCCTCCATCACCCTCCACGGTCTCGATCATTTACTCCTCAGGTACAGACAGTGGCGACACCGCCTCTGAGATCATGTTGCAGCTCCACAGTTCACCTGTAGGGGGCAGGAGAGCTCCTGAGTTTGAGTATAAACTTCACGGGGCGCTGCAGATCAACAGAGGTAGGAGCCACAGATATTTTCCACAACACAGTTCACACCTGTATTGTCTAGGAACTGTATAGTTTTTTTTTTGTATCTAAAGTTGGACAAACTGAGTTTATTTTCCATCAGGGTCAGAGGGAAACAGCTCAGTGAAAACTTCTGATCTGACCAGCTCCATTTCCAAAGGAGGGAAAGACGAGGTGTCTGACTGCCACCCCAAACAGAGAACACAATGTAGGTGATTTTATTATCTGGCCCCTACTCAGTCATTGTAACTTAACATAAACCAGGGTTGAAAATATGAGCAATATTGTGTTTTATTAGTGTGCATACTGTAGTGCCTCTCCTGTTTCCACTGTCAGCAGCCATCACGGAAAGTTTTCACTCCAAGGAGAGATGGTCTCTGTATTCCTCTCCATCTCTTCAGAAGCCCCTTCTCCAGGTCAGCTACGCCTCCTCCAGCAGCCTCCCTGCAAGGTAAACACAAGCGCATCGCTCACTGAAAGCAGGCACATGTTTATGTTGATGCACAGTTCTGTTAAAGTGGATTAATTCCTCATATTTCTTGCAGCTATAAAGTGAGGGAGCCACCCTCGCAGTCCCATCACAGAAAGCGCTCTACCCAGTCAGACACGGCGCTCCTGCCCAGCAATGTGTACTTCCAGCGCACACTGTCCCCAGCATTAGTGCCCTCAAAGACTGGCAGCAAGACAGGCAGACGCAGAGGGTACAAGGTGAGATCTTCCCGCGTGCATCTCTGCTGACATCTCAGAAAACTGTGCTGCATATATCAGAAAAGAGAAAAGAGATTTTTTTTCATGGTCAGCTCATTGGAAAGTTTGATTCTGTTTTCTAGGAGGAAGAGATGAACAGGACCTTGGACCAGGCTATTGAGGTGGCCCGCAGCATGAAGAGGACCACAGACCGAATGGCCAAGAGACTATCGGCTGACCTGGCCAAGGCTCAGCCACACAGGAAACTGCACAGCATGCAGCCACTGGGGGGCAGGAAACACCATGCGTTATAACAAGCAGGGTACAGATCAGCTTACTCTGTAATCGTCAATCAGCTGTCCCTCTGACACCTGATGCCTATATAGAATATATCTTAATTTTAAGGGCCTGTTTATGTTAAGTTATTGTTTTTGTACATAATCTATGCTATTTTTATTGATGGACAGTAATTCATTTATATTGAGTGTCTTAACATTTTGATTTGAGGTCTTTTGGCCACCTCATTCTTTGAAATAATCAAGGAGTATCTCAGTTTTATTCTCATCAATGTGTGTAACCAAAAAATACAAAAGGTAAAATTGTTTTCTGTTTTCTGGTATGAGGTTTTTTTTTAAATATAAGGCCAATATTGCATCAATACAGTTCAAGAACCTTACTTTATTTGATCAGCAATGCATTACTCAAGGAGGAGAAAGCTGTGACTTTAAGTTATGGGGTAACACCTGTGAAACAGTGCAGTGTCACTCAGCGATAAGTCAATAAACATAAACATTATATTTCCATGTCAGTACACTTTTGTCACCTAATCCTTTTGTTTACTCTTTTATTTTGCCTACCTCCCAACTACTGCATTAGCTATCCAATACACACAAGCAGCTACAGGGTGAGAAGATTGAGTTAAATAAAATCAAAACTGGGTCAGATTGGTGATATTACATTACAGGAAAATCCCTCTCTGTCTTTATTTCGAATGAGTATCAACTTTTGTCCTTTTAGCTAATAAGCTCATCTGACGCCTCTAATGCCCAGCCTGCTGGCCTGTGGCTGCCAATGACTCAGTGTCCTCTTACTGAGTTTCTGTCGCACGGCTTTGTCGCCTTTAAAGCCTGCTGGTGCCGGGCTGTGTTCAGTTTTTGTTGTGGGCTATCGACTTTCGCCGTTGTTCTAAGGAGGAGAGGGAGGGGGGGGGGGTGTATCGGGAAAGAAGATGTGTCCAGACAGCATTCCTGAAATGTCCCCTCCGATTGTTCAAAGACCAGATGAGGTTCTCTGTGTTTGCGTGTTCGCTAGCCTGTGGGCCACCAACAGGCCTGACTGGTCACAGAGAGGCGGTTGCTTTTCAAATATGAATACAGACCAGCACAAGAGACCAAGCAGTTTCTGAGATGGCACAGGTTCACTCTGAAGCAGCCAAGCATTTCACAGATTCATGCAGTTGTGAAGTAAAGCTGTACTCAGCAACTTCATCTTGAATGTCATCTAATTTACTAATATACGGTGCAATTAAATACTACAAGTTATCATCTGTATATTCATGGAAAATTTTTGATTATTTTTAGCCTTTGTGTGCACTGTAGGTAGAAGTGCCTCATATCAATTTGCTAATGATTGTGCAGCTGGGAAAAGTGCCAAAATGATCCCTCCCTGTGATGTTATTTGCTCATCATATATATGATGATCATATATAACAAATAAACGTGGCATGATTTGAAGAGTTAAAGAGCTCATACATAACAGGTGCAAGAAGGAAGACACAGAAAACTGATCGTATTTCACCTCTTCCTCATCATCAGATGACTAACTTTTTTTTAAAAAAGATATTCATGTCCTTGTCCGGTTTATCCTTACGACTTGGATTAAAAAGTCCCTTACAGGAAGAAAATATAAAAGCATGTACGGGAAAAGCAGCTTGTCACTGTCACATATTAGACCTGCAGGGGAGTTGTCATTGTTGCACTTCTTCCCAAAATTTCCTCAATATCTCTCTTTTCATAATTTTTTTGGCAGTCTCTTCTCGTACGGCTTTAGGGGACGTCACCATTTTATTCAAAGAAGGCCTTTGGAGCGATGCCTTTTCTTTGACTAAATATCTTTTGTGGTTTTTTCTTTCTTAAGGCAGGAAACGAAACTTGTGGGGCACTTTAAGTCTATTGTTGTGACTATTGGCTATTCAAGTTAACTTGAACTGGAATTTGACAATTAGATAGAGTCATGATGTATCATAACCGAAAGTTTACAAAAGTGACATATTTCAAAAGAACTTGTTGACGCACGTCAACAGTCTTTTTACCTGTCTCAAGACTGAGAGCTTATCTTAAACTCTAAATCTAATCAAGATAGTTTCAGAGAGGAGCGCCACACTCGCATTCACACAGTTATACAACTTCAAGCAGCCCACAGTCTGAGCTGACAGCCAGTGAGCATCTCCACTGGAGTCACTGAGGGTTAGAGGCCTTTAAATGGAAATGTACCAGCTTCCAAAGCTGAACGATTGGAGCAGATAACCTCTTTAAAGTGCCCAGTGGAAGAGGTTATTGAGATGGAGGATGTGGAGAACTTCATTAGATTATAGTGTTCACTATGAAAAATCAATCATTAAACTCATACCACTATAAAAACATCATGTTGTTTAAGTGAAGTAAGAGCAAGTAGTTAACAGTTTTGAACTGTATGGAGCTGTGTCAGTATTTAGAAATTATGGTGGACTTCACAGATTGTCTGTGTTGAAGCAACACTCACATTCTCATTTGTGAATTGAATCAGTTTTTGCTTGCTATACTCATTGGTCCTGTCCATCACGGCAATAAAAAAAGACCTTTTCCTAATGCACGTTCAGTTTAAGTGATGGCAGAGAAAATCCACAGGCCTTGTTCTGTGGGAAACTAAATTCTAGTGTTATGTAAGGCTTCTGCTTTCCGAAATCCTCTAAAGTTACAGGTATTTAGTGCAACATTTCCTCTTTGCATTTCCAACCTTCCTCCACAACTGTAACTGACTGCTGAAGCCACCGCATATTAATTTCCAATGACCTTTGCAAAGAATGATGACTGAGGATTGTGTATCCCGTCACTTCCACTGAAACAATATTATAACTGGATATTCTCTATTTTAGTGCCAGATAAATAAGGGGGATGATTACAGCAATTAAAAGCTTTCTCTATGAACATCTGAGTGTCGCCTTAAGAGGTTTTCTCTTCTTTTAAGGATAAGAATGGCCCAACTTGCAGACATATTAAGATCATTTTCATAACGATTATTTGTGTCATTTATACCTGTACACAAAACACTTTCCAAGACTGGTGATTTGGGGAATCTGACGCCGTTACTCTTTGTTCTTCAGACTTTTAGAGAGCGATGACTATCTCATGCGTGTGAAGTTGAGCTCTTTGGTCTTTGCATACAAAAGAGTTTGTCCATAGCTGGTCCTTAGGGATCCTCCCAGCCCGTCTTCATAATACACACCTGACGCAGATACTGAGTCACTGGGGAAAAGATATGATAACCTTTCCTCACCGTTTTGACTTTAACTGGAAGTATTGGCACATACAGTACTGCACATATAGTAAAGTTCCCTATGGTAAAGCACAATGTGTGAGGTTTCAGTTCTCTACATGCATGCTGTATACGGTTACATAAGGCAGCTTGTGTGTGCTCGGTTGTTTTTCAGTGTTGCAGTGAAAGTGACAACTGATCTCGGGTGACTCTCAGGAACAGCTGGATTTACTGCGGGGAAAATAAATAGGTGTACTGTATACATCCTTGGGCATGTCTTGCAAATGGTGTACATTATACAACACCCAAGCAGCACATCATACTTACATTTGCAGTAAACAAAGAGTTGCACAGAAAGACTCACTGATGGATTTGTTTTTCTTTAGGCACAGACAAATAGAGGACTAGCAGATTTATTGCTCTGAAAAAGAGGTTTCAGTTGTCACAAGATAGCATGCACGTGGAAACCAGGACAAATCAAAGTTTGCTTCGTATTGTTTGGATATCTTAAACAGGTCATTAGACAAACCAGCAAGGGTAGAAGTAGGTCACCACTTGTATCAAGTTATAATTTTATATAAGGTGTGAGGCTGAATATCTCTCAGCTGGGAGGTTGATGTGTTGGAGGGAAATTTTAGACCACAAGACAGGAAACAGTTTGGACCATTTATGCAGGACGTGGTTACAGAGAGAGCAAAAAAGTTTGCAACACAATTGCTTTTATCTATATCCTCATCTGACAAGGTGAGCTCTCTCCTCTCGCTCTGATAGGCCACCCAAACACCCCTGAGGGGAGGAGTTACAGCCTTTGGGCTCTTTGGTATTTTGCTGAAACAATAACGGACCTGTCGTTTCATGTGAGAGAGAGAGAGAGAGAGAGAGAGAGAGAGAGAGAGAGAGAGAGAGAGGAAAAAAAGTCAAATTTAAGCCCGAGCTGCTTCCCTGAAGTCATTTTGAGAAACAGCATCACACATCTTGCCTCCAGGCAGTGGCTCGGCAGACAGAAAAAAAGAAAACAAAACGCTGAAGGCATGGGAACAACACAATTAAAGATGCTGAAACTTTTGCTTTTATTGACCTTCGCAGAGGTAAGAGAAGATCGTTTTCTAATTATACGCTGATTTTCTCTGAAATATTTCAACAAAAATACACAAAGAACAATCATCAGTGCTCAGGAGCTGGCATGTTTTCCTATCCTTGATGTAATGCATATTTTATGTATCCAGAAAAATAATAATAGTGTATAGAGAAAGGACTTGAACACAGGCTCTTTTGAGTGTCACTGCTTTCAACAAGTGCGTGTGGCATGCCCAACCTTAGCTCAATAGACAAATTCATTCAGACCTGAAAGAAATACCTGCACTGACCAGTCCTGAAATCTGTGTTGAGTGAAGGTAATGTGCAGCCTGCTGCCTCTCATGCTCCGAGAATATGATACAGGGCATAATTCGCCTCAGGATATAATGTGAAATACCAACAGCTCGTCCGCTTGGAATGATGTCCTTGCCTTAAAAAACTGTTCAGTTATTTCTTTGTTTCATTTGTTAACTTTGTCATTTTATACATGTAAATATAATATTTGTTTTGTCATTTTCAGATTTGTGCCGCTCAAAATGGTAAATTATCTTTGTTTATATTTGCCTAAAGATACTTGATGATGATTCCAAACTTAAATAATGTACCATATTCCCTAATGTGAAAAGCAAATTACCTTGAAAAGTCTACAAGAAATATTCATACTCTCTGTTCATTGGTCTTGTTTAACAACAATATGTATATTGGAGGGGCATCATTGTTTTCTTCTCTATCTCCACCAGATATCAGTCTGACAGTGTTTACGGTCACATCCAAGAGTATGACAATGCAGTGGATCGACCACACCGGCGCCAGCTCCTACAAGATCACAGCAATACCCAAGAACTCCCCAGAACGAACCGTCTTTGCTCACTTCGGTGGCAACACCGTGATGGGCTCCGTCAACTCCCTGTTGCCAAACACAGTGTACACCATGCAGCTGGAGGCCATGGACAACGCGTTCAATGTCCTCAGCAGCGCAGCGACAGAGGAGACAACAGGTAAACGACAACAGCAAGGAGAGGTAAAGGAGGAAATTGACTCCTGTTTGTGATTCAGATTCAAAGACTTGGCTACACTCGACAGCACTACATGTATCGCACATTTCTACTGAGTCTTGACCTATGTAAAAGTAGTAATACTACAATGTAAAAAGTCCGGCACCTCAGAACCTCAGTATAATCGTTTAAAAATATCAAGCATTATGGAGGCAGGAAGGCCTCTGTCCTATTTTTGGATGTGTTATTCCATTATTATTAGTGATGAATCAACACAGAAGCAGCAGTAAAGTTTCATCTGGTTGAGGTCATTTTAAACACTTGCAATGCATCAAACCTCATCAATGATTAGTCGTTTGACAGAAAATTAGCTGCTCTCACTATTTTTGTAGCTTAATAAACCAAACAATTAATCAACAAAGAAAGAAAATGTCAGTTGCAGCCCTAAATTATCTAGTAAGATTTTTTCATATTTTTCATGTCAATTCTTAATCTGCAAAGAAACTAGCCTTAGCTTTCTAAAAAAAAAAAAATGTAGTGGAGCAAAAAGTGCAAGATTTCTTTAAATGTAGTTCAGTACAGTACATATACAGTAGCATGAGAAGAAACTACTTAAGAAAAGTTGAAATACTTCATACTTTGTCCTACAGAAGTACAGTAAATGTACTGATTTGCTTTGCACCAGTGCCTTTATTGGTCCTAAAAGTAATGTGACCCTAAATTAACTTCTTCTATTCGAAAGCATTTATTTCGTTATCTGTGTAACTGATTTACATCTATCATGTGTTCTGCAGCTCCTGACGTCCCCAGCATCGAGCAGGCCTACTCCAAAAAAAGCGACAGCATGACTGTGGAGTTCACAGAGGTTTCAGGCGCAACCAGCTACATCCTGAGGGCGGAGTCAGAGACGGGTGACTTCTTCTCCGAGTCGGTGGTGGCGGGCTCCCCGGGCACAGTGTTGCAGCTCCAGCCCTACACAGACTACAGGATGAGTGTCATGTCCGTCAACTCCGGGGGGAGGAGCCAGCCCTCGTACCCCGTCATGGCCAGGACAGGTACACACGAAATGCAACTCACACTGTGGCTTCAATGCTTCAAATAGTGACAGAAGATTCAAAAACTGATCTA
>JBCAUF010000036.1:21610973-21626024 GCA_038406115.1 Haemulon aurolineatum
CATGATAGGAACTGGTGGTTCAGGTGTAGCAGTACAGAGACATTAGACCAGATACTGATACTGTATATACAATAAATGTAGTCAGGGAATAAGAACATGACTATCCTTAAGAGCAGCACACAGGTCACAAATGCCGTCAAATTTGTTGGTGAAGTGAGTGTCAATGGACGCCAAAGAGATATTTTGTATGGATATAGAGCTTTGCACTGCTTCTGCAGGTGTACATTATGATATTGCCACATACTGATCGATAAATCAAATCGAAATCATTGTGATTCTGTGATGTCAGCAGAAATAATTGTCCAAAGAATGTAATATTGCATCATGATGAAACTTGTGATTCACACCCCAAATACCAATTAGGGCTCTCTCCAACGGAGATTTTTTCAGCAAGCCAACGTTCACAGTTCTCCAGCATCCTGACTCTGTCTGACCTGAATGAAGCAGAGCCTTAATTAGTGTCATTTACACCTGTGTTTAGTATACTACTTTGTGTCAAAATGGCTGCTGTAGACCTTGTTTGCACGTACACGGGTATTTTCATAAACAGACATTTCACCCTCTCCGTCCTTCGTTTACAGTAACCTGTGTATAAATGGCCAGGGACGTTCAATGGGCGTCAAGAGCATGCCAAACCTGTCGGTGGCAGTGTAGCGAGAAACTCAAGCTCACGTTAGCCAATCAGCTACAACGTCAGCTACCAAAAACTCTGTTTTCCTGTGTTTACATGCAAACACGCAAACAGAGTTTTCCAAAATCTTCAGGGGCAAATTCTCCGTTTGCGTGTAAACGAAGGGTGCAAACAATGGGAAATGTTTCAGTTTTTAAAAATAACCATGTACGTATAAACAGGGTCTCTGTCTGACCTGAATGAAGCAGAGCCTTAATAAGACTTTGTGTCAAAATGGCTGCTGTAGTCTACTGCCTGTGGTTTTTGCATTAGGTTCGCCCAATGTTGGGTGAGAGAGTAGAAGTAGTTTAGTTTACCGACAGAGGAGATGCGCTAAGTTTAAAATTCATAATTTAGATCTGCCACAGAAATCATTGCCCCATCTTCCCCAAGAAGTCTTCCTTTGTTGTTCAGTAATGGTCATACTGTGCCTCTTAATAGCACAGTGGGTGCCCATTCGTTAAGAAACGCCTGCAGTGTTTATAGTACTTCACATTTTGTTCTGTACTGCACTGTATCAGCATGTTTTGTGCTGGAAGACTGTGGCACAACTAATCACACTGTAAACTGTGTAGATTACGCTATACTCCAAATTTGTTAAATTCTCAAACCGCTAAATAAGGGAGCTGATTATATTTCTATTTTCAGTTATCAAATTTAAATTCTATCTAAACTTCATCTCCGTCTATGCCACAGAGGTCAATGACAAGTCAGAGAAAAAGAAACTACAACTTTTAACACTGTGTCTGTGAGGAAGACCATTGGCTGCAGCTGGAGCTCGTCAGCTGTCACAGCTGGTGTCAATCACAGCTCGTTAGTGGCCTGAGCTGCAGAGAAAGGTCAGAGTGGCCTCAGTTTGTCTCCACACTTCAAGCCAGTTTTTTTTTTTTTTTTTTTTTTTTGCTGTTCCTGCAGAAAAAAAAGGGTTGATGCTGGACAAACTCTCCTCGACGGATGCATGCCAGGGCTCCAAGGCCTCTGTTCTCCCAGTTTTACCCCTTATTAATTCTGTGTTTCTCTAATGAACCTTATTCCAGAGGCTTGTTTGTACTGTAATTAATGTACCATCCTGGTGTGCTGCCCAACTTATCTTTCCCCAACATCACAGACCTGAGCCAATTAGTGCTTCAACAGGAACATGTTCAGAATACTGTACATACTCATAAACATACACTGACATCATGCCCCCTGGATGCTTTTTCAACATTTTTCTTCTGTTTTTCTCCCTCTTTTGCATTGCATAAGCACTGCTGTGACACATTATAAGGGCCACTCACCTGGTGACGATGTCCTTGATGAATTTGACCCCTCGTCTGTCTTTTTCGTGGCCACCTCCTCTTGCCCTGTCGGTCCGCTTGGTGCTTGTGTTCCTTCATCATCTTCACCCCCTGCCAGGTAGTTCCAAGGCTTCCAGATGGACTTGACGATCTTTGAAATCACCTAAAATAACAAGTCGGTGGACCGAAACTTAGCGGATCTACTAATGGTATTATTACATGTCAAATTAAAAGCTTAAACCCAGACCAACCTTCTTCTCAGCAGGAGTGGGTTGGACTGGCGGCCGGAGAAACTCTTCTGAGTCGGGGCCAGGCTCCAGTGGCTCCCCCCAGTCTAAAAAGGTCTGTCCCGGGATAAGCTGGAGGGTCACAAATGATCCTGAAGACTCTGAGGACCACGGATCTGAGGCTGGGGATGCAATCAATCGGATTACTATCACAGATATACACGTTCCTTCGCAATCAATACACTTAATTGGAAATCAGCCTTACAAGCGTCAGTGCCATGAAGAGAGGCCTCCTCCTCTATGTCGACCAATCCAGTCCAGTTTGAGGGTGAAACATCACTGCCATCAGAGGACCCTGCAGGGATGCATATGCAAAAAACATACCTATTGTATATTCAGTCTTATTTATCTGTATTTGAGCATCAACCGATTGAGTCTCTGATTAATAAGCTGGCTCATTCTCCTAGATCTGCTAATCGTAGACAAATGGTAAAACCTCTGGTGGTGGCGGTTTTCTGTGTAGTCAAGTCTGTCCCTGCAGAGTCAGCGTCACTTGAGCCCGTGAGGTAGCTCCAGGGCCTCCACAGGGAGGTGTAGATCTGAGAGATGGAGCCCGAATCCTTCACTTTACCTAGGAAAGAAGTTGAGGAGATTTGCCGCTCACATGCCAATCGCTGAAAGGATTTTCATCCAGTTTGTCTCAAGGCTTTACCGTTTTTTAATTTAGCAGGAATCAGTCAACACAGAGAACAAAAGCGGAGCATGGAGAAATATTTCACTTCACACAACACATCCTGTCCTTTCTCTCTCTCTCATTGTCTCTGTGAGTCCAGCAGTTTTACAGACACATAATGCTTGGATAGAAAACGTGGATCAGAAATCAGTGTTGCCATAGCTACAACAGTGCCAATGACATTTATTGTCATTGTTACTACATTAATGGCACTTAATGCTCCCACAGCAACATCAACACCTCTGTTAGGAATGAGATGGCAGTAATATCAATGTGTGTTCATCAGTTTTGATCACCACCTTTCAATTTGAGAGACATTATTCTATATGATTATAAACAATTATTTAAATGCTGTAGATTCACAGCGATCATGTTCAGTGCTGTGCAATCCATCATTAACCTTTTTTTAAAAATGAATAATAGCAACAAAAACAGTACCTCTGTAGCAGTACGCATCATATAACGCTGTGCTGTTGTCAGCTGTGCTGTTGGGCGTGACGGTGTGGACTCCCGCCTGGCTCCCTCCACAGTCCGGGCGAGGCCTGGTCACCGGGTAGCGGACGCTGCCATCAGACAACCAGCCTGGGGCGCAGCTGTCCAGGCCTGCCTTCCAGGCCAGATAAAGCTGCCCCACTGTGGCCAGCTGCCCCCCGAGGGACACACAGCGGTCCGATGCCGAGGACAGAGACAGCCTGCCCGGCACCGAGGAATGAAACACCTCACCTGCGGGAGAGAGACGTGAGATGGGATGCTGTCAGGAAGCAGACGATGCCCGTCGGACTTCAAGCCGGGAGACACCTGTGTTTGTACGCGAGGGCTTTGAAATCACATGTAATATGTTGTCAAGTTTTAAAAACCTATTAACGAACGTGACTAAAATAGGTTGTGCTGTGTACTTGTCGGAGCCGTGGATTAATATACATGCAATACAAAAGCGCTAGATTTACTGAAAGTTAGAAAAAGACTTCTGAAAAACAGAAGAATTTCTCCGGGCTTGTCCTTTCATGTTCTAACAGAATATGATGCAAACGTAAGAGTAAAAGCCGAAAGCTGTGACAGGTTTTGATGTGTTCTGTATGTATGTGTGTATGTGTGTGTGTGTGTGAGAGAGAGAGTTTGTTTGTACCATCCAGTTCTTTCGCAAAACAGTACACATCAAACAGCTCTTTCGGGTCCCTCTTCCCATAATTCCTCACTCCAGCCGAGTACTCCTTGTGTCCATAGCAACCAAGCTCTGGCAACTGGACAGAATAGCTGTGGAGACAATCATGTGGGAGTCATAAATGGGAATGAACCTCTTTTTTTTATTAATCAGAGGAAATAACTAGCAGTATCTTGTGGATGTTTCTATATGTGAACATGATTTCAATGCACATAACGCAACGTTTATTTTCATTAAGACTTTAAATGTCAGTTTGGAATAAATTTGTCTTCATATTCTCTTCTAAAGGGCAGCAGATTAGAATAAATTAAAATACAATTAGCAGCAAAGAAAGAACAGTGGTAAAAAGACGAGCATGAATCTGAAGTAGACGAGGTGACAAAACAGAACAACTGAATATTAATTGGGACAGCAGATGATCTAAAAAAGAGAGGGAACAAACAGCACAGAAAACGGAGCAAATGTATTTACACTAGAGAATTAACAGACATATAAATAATGTGGCAGAAACAAGTAGCCAAGCTGATTTATCGATTCGTTGACTGAAGAATTTTGAGATCAAGTGATGAGATGAGTGAAGTGATTTGGGGGTCAAATGACAAGACTGATGCCCGTCTTATATTTGTTTGGTCCATTAAAGGCTACCGTCAGCTATTCACAGTAGTGTATCTAAGCTTAGCATTGAGTCTGAACAAGTTAACAGCTATCCTGACTGAGTTATGAAGCCCATCACATCTTATAAAGAAATAACTCATCTCAAGGCTCACATATTATGTGTCATTTGTTTAATTTGTACATAAGCCTAAGTTTAAGTTTCCCGTTGTTTCCGCTCTTTGTGCACAGTGTTCCCCAGTGCCGGTCCTGCCCTGCATGTTGTTGATTCCATTTTCCAAACACACCTGATTTAAATTATCAGCTCGTCATCAACCTCTGCAGAAGCCGGATAATGAGCCACTCATTTGAACCAGGTGTGTTGGAGCAGGAACCATCTAAAACATGCAGGGCAGTGGTTCCCCAGGACCAGGATTAGGGAGCACTGTGCTAAGAAAAGCTGTAGCTTTATGATGTATAAACATGAGAGAGGTATCAATCTACTCAATTAACTCTCTGCAACAGAGCTAATAAGTGTATTTTCCAAAATGTTTAGCTATTCCTTGAAGCAAAAACACCTAAAATACACAGGTTCCAGCTGTTCAAGAGTGAAAATCACTGGCTCGGACCTATCCTTGGGTTTTTGACTGGGGGTCACAGGAAAATATGGACTCTAATTCATCTAACCACTAATCAATTAATGGAAATAGGTAAGTAATCAGCCGATCAATCGATAATATATGTATTTGTTTCTTGCCTTCAAAACACACCGCAACTAGCGAGCAACACTGCAAGGATGTGACAAGCAGAAGGAAGTTAGTGAGCGTCTTCTCACCGGACAGTTTGATCATCCAACCAGCCGGCTGCACAGCTGGCGAAGCTGTCATAGTACGCTGCCCACAGCTGGGCTGGCGAGGCCATCTGAGCCGATATTTCCTGACAGGCTCGCTGGGCGTCCGTAAATGAGAGGGCGTAGCGGGCGCTGGGGGCCTGGTAGTGAAACACCACACCTACACGGGCAGACACAGGGGCAGAGATATAGCAACAACCACAGCCAAGTTTAAAAATCAATAAACCAGTGGGATGTAATCAATAAACATGCTATTGTGGCCACAAACAGATCAATCTAACACTATGTGAGTTTCAGCTGAAATTTCACAGATGAGCACACAGAAAAATTATCTTTGGTATTCAGTCCAAACACTTTAATTAAAGGAATAACACAATTACTCAAGTGGAAAACTAGATAACAAAAACAACACAAACACAGAGAGCAAAAAAAAACTACATTAATTAAGTCAGTCATTATGATATTGATATGGTGAATCAATGTTATTAATGTTTAATTAAATAAAAAAAGCTGAGAAGGGGCTGGCAGTGCTCCTGTTTTAAAGCTGCCATTATCTATCTTACATTAGCACAACAAGCCTGGAATGCAATAAAACACAAAAATCAATTAAGTTAGAAGGAGAATCTTAAAGCCTTTTGTGCTGCTGCAACTCGGTCTGTCAGCAGCATTTCTGCTTAGTTTAAATGTTTCCTTTAGGGAGGCGGTGGCACCAAACTTTTCTCACAGGGTGGCTGCTGAACTTACCGGAGACCACCAGGGGCACAGTGTCTCTCTCATAGTCGTTACCCAGGACAATCTGACAGTGGTAAGCGCCTGAGTCGTTGGTGCGGAGACTGGAGATCTCCATGGTAGCATTCAGAGGATTGGCACTGTATCCTGGCAGCATGACGCGGCCACTGAAAGCCTTATTCACCTTGATTACATCACCTTTGGCACAGAGAGAGAGAGAGGTTTCTTCATTAAATGTGTCTATTGGCATGCTGTGGGTTTTAGAGATAAAAAAAATAAACTTGTAATGGATCGTAGATTGATAGACGGAGTTAAAAGCCCAAAAACAAGTATTTACTCAATTACATTGTTATTATTAGTGACTGGCTCCTAGATGAAAATGCAATCATTAGGAAATTTATAACACTTTGGTGACTTTCCATTAAAGATTTTTGTATTAGCTTTTTATTGTTGTTGTGTTTTGCTTCTCTGATGAAAATTCATAACAGAAAGAGTCCTAATTGATCCTATTTGCAGTTTGAGGTGTCCCGCCAATACTTCTGCAGACTTCTCTTTCGTCTATGGGGAAAATGCTTTTCATGCCGCAGAGGGATTATTCATTGCATTACTGTGAGAGGCCACTGGGCTAAATTCGATCCGTGGCGGTGCTCAGCCGGAACAACATGATGTCACATAGTTCTGTGAACCAATCAGGGTTTAACGCCAATTGAATCAAAATCTGATAGTTGTGAGTTGTTTGCTGCTCCCGTTTCAAGGCCGTATGTGATTGAGCAGCCACAGCCGCATGATCCTGACAAAGAAGCTTAGCTCAGTTTAACTTCTACTAAATACAATATTAAATGCATTTTCTTTACTTCACATTTGATTATTGTTTATTTAGTCATTAACATGTTATGTTATAGTAAAGAGGAAAGGGAGTGGTTCAGCTCTGCACTCTTACTTCAATAAATTAATTCCAGCTGCACATGGTAGAGACATTTTCCGCTATTTTTGCCATTTGGTGCATAGCAGGTAGCGTGCAGTAGGCTTTTAGAGCTTTTTCGCTCTTAACAACTGCCTGTTGTAGCTGAAAATGAGGCTGATGAGAGCAGTGAGACTGAACCAAACCAGTGCATTTGCGAGCCGTAAAAACCCAGCCAATGAACTGAGAGGCACCAAACCTTTCAAGAGGCCCACGATAGATTAATTCAGTCAGCACCTAGGTTTTACTTTGCTAAAATCCTCCCACTCAGAGAGGTTTCGGAGCGTTTACAAGCACAGTAGAGGGCCTCCACTAAGAAGGTTTATCCTCATTTTAATTCCAGGAGCTGCTGTAGTCAGCTTGTTAAGTTCTTTGTCATTGTTTTACAAAGTGAGGCCTCCAGATGAATTCATTAAATGCTGTGAGCGGAGAACCGCAATGTCGGGTGATAATTGTCTGTGAATTACTTTTTTTCCTGTACACCTCTGTCATTTGATTCAATATTATTATTAAAAAAATGATTAGTGCACCTTTGAATGCACTCTCAATTAAGCGCTTGTAGGCATGTTATGCCACTGACTAAAACAGAGAGATTTAGGTGTTAATTAACAACTAAACCCAATCATCGCATATTGTTTTACCTTTAGCAGAGAGCACAATCTGCTCCAGAGGACCGCCACGTCCTCCTGCTGGTTGCTGGATGTAAGTCCAGAGGAGGTGGGGAGGCTGGCTGGAGGTGGAGGTGGTCTGGAGGGTGAAGACACACGGGAGGACGGCCTTGCCTGCCAGCGTTTGTCGCACTGTAGGATGGGTGATCCTACGCATGTTCACTATGGAGGAGGCTGCACCTAGAGAGGACGAACAAGACAACAGAACATAATTAGATTATGCAATTAAATATGTTGGAGGGGCATTTTGCTTATGAGGGAAGAAAATAAGCAAGATTCAGCAGATAAATAGTTTTTGACACTCGCTTTTCGATTAGATGTCGTACAATACTCTACGCTAAAAAGTGGAGGAGATATATAGAAAGTGTAGGCTGTACTGTTCTTCCATCCAAAGCGTCTGCTAACAAGACCTCTGGGATTCATTAGCAATTTCACACTCATATTTCCACACGAGAACGAGGAACTTGCTCTATCATTCCAGCAGAGATGCACACGCAATTATATACACACAAGCACAAGTAGACAAACACACACGGGCGAACTTAATCATTTAAATTTCTGCATATTCGTTTTATTCCTATCCTACGTTTCCTCTCTCGTCATGCTCACATAAATGACTCCGACTGTCGCTCAAACTAATCAATTTCAAGTTATTTCATGCCGGAGGAACGCCGTGCAAGGGTTAGACTCGAGGGTCTGCAGATTGATATCAGCAATTCACTCCGTCTGGTTGCCATGACATACAGGTTCAATGTAACCATGACAACAGGATCACCTGTACAGACATTATCCTCTAACCAACCCACCAAACAAGATTACTTATTTTATTTTACTCAAGGGAAGGTTGAAATTTTGTTTTCTTTATTAATTTGACCGGCAAATTTAATTTATTTGCATGCAGTGTAGTGATAAATGAGCATACTCCAGATGTGGTTGAAAGACTGAAAGGTTTTGTGGTTAATAACAAACTAGATGTTGATTATCCATAATCCATAGTTCAGTCAGTAGATGTCTGTAAACACACCATGACAAGACTTAATTACAAAGCCTTAATAAGCTCAAAACAAATTTGCTCAGGGATTTTTGCATTTGTTTTCTCTTCTGGTCGTCACTGTTAGTCAAACGCACCAGTTTGTTGGAAACCAAATGAGCGCAACAAGAGGACCAGTGTAAAAACAAACAAAGCCTTATTTGGAATATTGCACATGGTGGAACTGAATCATTGAAAGATATTTCCATCTGCATTTAGATTGGACGGCTTTCACAAGCTGAACCCCCAGAGAGCATCTCTCTTTGCCGAAGAACACCCCCCCCCCCACCCCAACCCTTTCCAAATCAGATGTAATCACAGACTCACAAATACCAGGGAAAAGCATGGGAGCTGCAACAAGACAAAGAAAGATGGAGGAAGAGAACAAAAAAGAGGGTGAAGCATAGAAGAAGATGGAGGAGAAGAGGGAGTCTGAGGAACTGAAAGAAGGAGATTGAGAGACTTTGGATGACAAGTGTACCCTGTAGCATGGCAATGACAGATGGGACAAAAGAAGAAAACAGCCTGAAAAGAGGACGAGAGAGCTGGAAGTGACATGAAAGGACACTCTCTATCATTAACAGATGCCGTCTCTCACTCCTGTCCAATGAGCCGCTTGGATCGCAGATGAACCGTAAGGACGGTTTCAAGCACGAAATCAACGTTTCTGCAAAATTTGCAAATTGTGCCTTGATTGAATTTGATCATTTCATGTCAAAAAAATATTTTTTGTGTCATTGTTCCCCACAAACAATGACACAAAATACTGCAGCAGCGATATATCGGTATATATTCAAGATGCTGAGCATGAATGTTTTTTATTTCATTTCACCTGCATCTCACAGTCTTCCTCAGAGGTTTGCTCCGTTGTTACATTGTTGAAAAGTACAGACAAACAAATTTCTTCCTTGTGTGGAATAATCTGAAATAATCAATATTGTTCTAGTGTGATTCAAACCTGGACCTTTGGATAAGATTTTTTTTTTTGTCAAAAAACATTTAAAATATTTATACATCTATGTTGCAGTTATTTCTATACCCACTTATCATTTTCAGGGTCACATAACCTTAAATGTATCCCAGCATGTTTAGGTTGACACACAAGCCTGGCATATACCATTTATACCATTTCAGCTGTTGCGTCCACATTTTAAAGGGATAGTTTGACATTTTGGGATAAACACTTTTTTTGCATTCTAGGAGGGAGTTAGATAAGAAAATCAATTCCACTTTCATGTCTGCACATGCTTCAGATAAGCAGCTGCAGTCAGTGAGCTTAGCTTAGCAGAAAGACTGGAAACAGCTAAAGGGCTGCTCGAGGGCAACTTTGTGGTGATGAACTTGGAAATGACTGACTGATTGAACTGAGATAATTGAAAAAAAGTATGAATATTTTGACAGCTTTTCCAACAACTTAAATCATAAAGATATTGCATTTGGGAATAACGTTTTTTTTTCATAGTGAGCTAATTTTAGCAGACTGCAGATACTTTTGTTTACTTTTAGATCTTGAATTCTGCAACAAAAACATGACCGAATGCGGAGTAATGACTTTCTGCAGTCAGGACGTGTTTTAATTTTGGAAATGAGCGATGCAGCTTCTCATTTTAATGAAAACTGGCTGACCAACCACCATCATGCATGCCAATTGCAGGAAAAGTAATTAAGGCGAGGAACTTATCTTTTCTAGAGGCACTCAGCAGGCTGCATGGGGACCTCGAACCTGCGATGCTATCCACCAGAGACCTACGGCTCTGAGATGTTTTGTCTTTGTGTTCCGTAATTGTGAATTTTATGCATAGTTGTAATGGAACAGATGGTCGACTAAACTTGCATAAATGGCTTTGGAGGTGTTCCAGCTCAATCCCACCGAGCATGTCTGCAAACATCCTCAGCATGTCAGCTCTCACTTACAACACTCAAATTAGTGTAGTCCTGTCTTGTGTGTTTATATTTATTGAAAAATTAATGTGGGAACTGAGATCTTTTTTTTCACTGCATTCTGGTCCAGCTGCTCCCTGTTCACCTCCTTCCTTCCTCCTTTCCTTCTTCCCTGGGGCCGAACCCACTCGGGCGCTGACATGAAGCTGATCTGTTATATTGACAGTTTTATTTTCTTCACATCAGAAACTGTTGGTTAGTTTCTGCAGCACCTGGAGATGCAGCAGTTTAAGGAAACAAAGAGCGGAGGCGGGAGACAGAGAACTTACCCAAGCCTAAATAGAGCAGCAGCAGCAGAGCAAAGAGGATCGGCCGCCCAGCTGCACACAGAGCAAGCACCATCGTGGACCTGCAGGGAGAGAAAACAGAAAGGAGAGCAGTGAGGCAGGGCAAGAAGGAGAATCAGAATCAGCTGTAAGTAGAAAGAGAAATTCAAGGTAAAGTTTTATATACTTGCAGTATATAAATCATAGTTATGGATAAATACATTTGGATGTTTTATATACAACAGTTGAAGACAATTTGAGTTGATAAAGTTCATGTTTTTTTATGAACTAGCAGCTATTTGACAGTTGTTGGGGCTTTCCTTAATGCAACCATATTATCATCATAAAGCATTTCTTCATCCATCGTCATACAACAAGATGATGTATCTGTGTCCAGTGCATTAACATGCTCTGCGCTCAAAGGCAAACTAAAACATTTTGTTCGCGCACAAACATGAAGAAATCATCATGTGAGTCTGTAATGTGAAACAAACAAGAACTTCATAATATAAAGTCTGTTTTATCGAAGTCCACACTAAAGCCCATCAAAATTCCCATCATCCATCGTCCTTCTTTAGATTTAAATGATGTTGTCTATTAAAATGATTTCACTCTCACTGAACCCCAAACTGCTGCCATTAGTGTCTGTCTGTGTATGCGTGTGTGTGTGTGTGTGTGTGTGTGTGAGAGAGAGAGAGAGAGAGTGTGTGCAAATGGCTGAATGAGAGGTGAACTGTAAAGCGCTTTGAATAAGCCCTGTATAAATACAGTCGACTTTTTCTGTCAGGTGAAACAGTTTGGTGATTTCCATGTTTGAACAGATGAAGCGCAGCTTGCTCCTGTGTGCACCTGAAAAAACTCCACAGCTGTTTGGTTTCTAAAACCTTTTCAATGCTAATTAGTCTGACTCAAACCCATGGCAGCCAAAACAAAGCTGTTTCTTGGGGTACCAAAAGCTTAAAAAATACAAATCAAAAATGGAGACATAGAAATATACCCGAGGTGAAATGAACTCATTCACCTCCCTCCCATGACCCTGTACACATCACTTATCCTCTACCATGAGAGCAGCTTTCACAAGTTGGGGTAACCACATGAGGCAACCACAGGTGTCAGAGCAGCAGCATGAAAACTTATTGACATGTGAACTAATGCTGACTGTACAAAAAAGCAAAGTATGATGCAAATCATTCAAACTTTATTATGTTTTTCCATCATGTGCTGGTGTTGCAATGACTTCCATGCACTTTGGCAACACCAATAAAGAAATACACGAAATTACCTAAAATGGCCTTGAAAAGTGAATCCTTGAACACCCATACTCAGGCAAATGAGGTGATTTAGTAGCACGAGCACAGTATCATAAACAAGGACAGATAATGTATCATATCCACTGTACTTATTCGTGTTGTAATGGACTAATAAATAAACAATATTGCCTGTGTAAGGGCACTTGAAGGCCCATGCACAGTTCACTGGAGCTTGTATTGAATGCTTTCCATTCTTCACTCAAACCCCACTCTGAGCTGCACCTGCCAATATTGCCATCATGCATTTTAAAGTCTAATTTGATCTCTTTGAGTGAAAAATCAAATGAAATAACTTGACTGAATCTTATGATAACCAAATCACAGCTCGCTCCATAAGTTAAAAAAAAAAAGAAAAGACAAAAGAATTGGATGAACTTTTAGTATACCGCAGTGGAGAAGTGATTCTGGTGCACTCCTGCTGCACAACATAGAGGAAATCCTGCCGCACATCAGAAATGAGCTGCTGACTTTGCCAGGGGAGTTGGCTCAAGGCCCGAAGCTTCTCAGCTCAATGGAGAGATGGCTGAAACAGAGCTTTATTGCCCCGTACTGGTATGAAATGGAGATGAAGAGGAGGATATGCTGTTTGAAGAAAACACTGCTTTGCTTTATTAAGTGGGCTAAGTAACACAAATAACTCTGAATTATTAGTTTTGTGTTGGGGGAAAAAATGGTCCTTTTTACCTTCCTGACTACAAGGACTGCTGACTATCTGACGAGTTTAAAATAGTCTGAGCAGAAATTAGCCTGACATGTTTTGGACTGTCTAGACTTCAGTTACATAAAGTAAATAATGTATCCAGGAAAGCAAAAGACCTCTTTGCATACACCAAGGAAACAGCAACTCATGCCAACAGCATCCCTGATACTCCGAAAGAAGATTATGCAACACCAGTTCAACCCTTTATAAACTACAGGAATAATGGTTGCTGTCTTCTCTGACCATGTGAAAACTCAGTAAAACCCTCAACCGAATAAAACTGGAGCGCGTGAGGCGAAGAAAAACATTCCTCTCCGTGACACCTGCCAAACTATACTTGTCATTAAACAACAATTTGTTGAGAGATTTTTAATGGTGTGCAACCGAGTTGGTCTCTGGACTCTTAAAAAGGGGGATTCTGGTGCGATGAGATCCCGCTGCGCCACACACTTTGAGGCATCCCATCTCTAAAGGTGGGTTAGGACCCTGTGACGGGCTGTGACAGATTGGGGTCGAGCCGTTGGACTCTTTGCATGTTGAAGGCACCGGGTTGAGCTAGCTGGGTGGGTGACAAGAGATTTCTTAAGGCTTGGAGAGGGTCACGACACTGAGGAGTTTGCCCGGTCTTGTAAGCAGAGAGCATTAGAGGGTCTTGTATTGGAGGGCCTGGGACTGGCAGGGGCCCAGCAGCCACTATCCACAGCAACAGAATACAGAGTGCAGCCTATGGACATCTCTATGGATGCTATACAACATACAACAGTGTGTGCCTATAGACAGCCACCTTTCAAAGTTTTACCAGAGGGGATTTACAACATACAGTGCACTGGCCATCCAATCGCACCAGCTGCATACTAACCAGCACCACCTTTTGTTAAGGATGAGACATCAGATGTCGTGAACGCCTCCCTCTAAATCGCCCCTCTTCACTTTCACAGGCACAGTTGTTTCTTGAAGAGAAAAGAGCCAGAAGTCTCTAAAATGCTTCAGTGGACTTCAATGCGGATGTCCATCCGACACATTTTCACGATGTTGTCTGAATAGGACGCATTCTTAGGTCATTGTAAGAGCCGGCGAGCAGAGTGACAGAGATCCAAAGGGAGCTAACAGACGAGGCTGGCAGACCTACATTACGGCTCAGCGCTAAGCTGTCAATCTGTTGGAGCAGAAGCCCAATGGGTCTCATGATCATCGTGACGCAGGCAAGACGGGCCCCTCAACCCAAAATCTCCTACGGCACTGCAGTTGGTGGGAAAATTGCTTTAAGGACAAACATGAAACGTGTCGAACACATCATGTCAGCTGCTGTTGTGCTTAAAGGATGAATCACGTTTGTGAGCCCAGCTCGACAGCTTTATGCTCACAATGCCTCCATCATGCCACATTAAAGTGTGAGTGTGTGTGTTCACAGACTGCAAAGGTTTACTTAATCAGGCCAGGTTGGGTCCCATGTTGATTCACGACACACACACACACAGGCACACGCAGTGTGGTACAGCTACTACAAAGCCCCATATCAAACCCCGCCAATGCACAAGGTAGGTCACTGAATCTCACCTTCTGCATTCATGAGCAGACAGTATGTGTACAGAAACATATAGCCGAACGCACTGAAACACACACACGCCAACACAAGCACACACACACACACACTTGCAGCTGGCGTCTCTGTTAGACAATAAGTAACCCTTATATTTATATGAACTGACCCACATTATGCAGTTTACAAAGAATAACAGGGGCAGATTTACTTGAAAAATACAGCAATTTTTTAAACAATGGGTCCTAAATTTAACACTGAAGTAGACAAAAGCAGATTCTCACTTTTGGCAGGTAGCCTGAAGTGAAACTACTTGCTGAAATGACAATAGTTGCTGGCACTTAATTCATGAGTTGGGTGAAACTGTCCCCCCGCTGACCTTTTAATGTTTCCCAC
>JBCAUF010000036.1:21649784-21662724 GCA_038406115.1 Haemulon aurolineatum
TGCCCCTTTCCCCCCCCCCCCCCCCCCCCCCATACACAGACACACACACACTATTATGTCTGAAGTGTGCCCTTCACGCCTCATTGTCATTCTGAGGAACCTGGTTGTCCTTCATTTGTCCACTAGACTCTAAACATCTTTCTCTGTGTGTGATGTGTTGTTGCTGTCTGTCTGTCTGGCGGGGTGAGGGCGACATGTTGTGTGAGGATTATGCAGAAAGGCCTGTAAATCCTTCAGTAGCAGAAATATCCATGCTGCACACCGCTGCAAATCACAGCCAGATGTATTATCGCCCTTGACTGAATGCTCAGACACCTGAAAGCAAAAAAAAAAAAGAACAGTACACACACATCTATTTCTCCCTAATATTTTATTGATTTTTAGGTTTAAGGCTATATACCCACAAACACTCACAGACACCAAAATACCTGGGTAGCTAGCTAACAATCCCATTGATCACTGGTCTTTAACCTCTTGGGTAAAAAAAGGTCAGTCTAATTGAAACCTCAGCAGCCTCAGGAGAGCTGAACTGTGACTTTCACTGAGTCCTAATACCAGGTCGCCTCCTTCTGCCCTTGGTCTCCTCCTCTCGCAGCACTGTGCCACTAATGGTCCCATCACTGCACTGCAACAACCACTGTTTCTCACGTCCTCAGCTCCTTTTCCTGCTCTCTTCTGTCACTTCTGTGCTGATAAATGTTCGGTGGAACTTTGCTGAAGGACACCAAGTTGCTGCTGTTTCTCCTCGGTGCTCCACTAAATTACACCTCAGAGTCGGTTTGACCCGACTGACAGACAGAAAGTGATGAGCAAGGCCTCTCAAACTTTGTAACACCTCTGACAAGGACTGAATTAAATATGTGAATAGAGCCTATTCACAGAGAGAAATTTCTTGTTTCCAGTTCAGCTCAAGGTGAAACCTTTTGCTGTCGATCTGAAAATGCTCTTCATCTCCTTCCTCTCACAGTGTTTCAATGAATTTCATTTTTCACATCAGACTCACCACAGCTTCACACAAGGGAACAAGAGAAGGGGATAATTTTCAGGAGGATGATGCAGCAGCTCAGAGAGTGATGTTTTGGGGCCATCTAGTGTAGATCATGGGTGTCACATGTTGCTTGTGGTCCAAGCAAGCAGAGACAGAACAAAAGGGAAGGTTCACAGTGCTTCATAAGAAGAAAAGAATGGGAAACAGTGAGATTTAAGAGAAAAATGTACAAAAAGACAATATATGGAGCCCTAAAAGCTAGATCATTAAGAGCCAAGTGATTTTCTCCTTTGAAAGATGGACATGCAGACACAGTCGTTTGTTTCCTAAAGTGCCACTAAAATATAAAAAACATATAGCCTAAATATGATCAACAAAGAACATTATGATTACGAACTTCACTTTGAAGAAGCTCTGGAATAAAGACAAGATGTCACATCAACAAAGAGTTTAACTGCACTGCACAAGTACTGCACTGCAGTAGAAATCTGAGGTGTTTTTTTTATGTTACTCTGTACATATAGTACATATATTTATATTCGAAACTCTGTGACTATATTTCAGAACAAAGTATTGTCCTTTTACTGCACTATACATATTTCCATGCATGTCACATGATGAACTTATAGACTGTGATGCATAGTTATAGATGATGACAACCAATATAATACGAAGTAGTCTAAATTGTCACTTTGAGCAACTTCAGCAATAATATGTAATTTAATATTATTGTATTAAACATGTGTAGCCATTATTATGTATTATGGGTATGTTTACCGTTGATACCCTATAGGTACATTTTGTAAATGATGCATATGTAGGCCTACTTATATAAGTAAAACTATCAAGACACTTCTTTTGATTTTAATTTCATACTTTAGAAGTGTAGTTTTGCTACCTCCTAAAATAATTTGAATCCCTCCTCCGCCACTGTATGATGGTGACAAGGTTATAGGTTAAAATAACAAAATGGTTTAATTTGACTCCATCTGGGTCATCCAGAAAAATAAAGTGCTGTTCACATATTGATATTCAAAGAAAATATACCAACGATATATGATAAGAGAATATTTTTTAAAAACATTTGAGGGCTTGCTTTTATTATTGAACATATGGTGTTTCAGGTACATTCAGCTATTCTAAACATGCTGTAAAAAATCATCTGTACAAACTCTCAGATAAGAGTCCCAAGATGCAGTGAAACTTCCAGTCATCATTTTTCTGTGCTGTTCACATCTCGTCCATCAGGGGTCACCTGCTGCCTCTGTAGCCGCCTCTCCATGCTGCTCTCTCCCCCTCAGATGGAGCTGCAGTCCACCTCCCATTCATCAATCTCCTTTTATTCACAGTGACAAAAGAGACATCAAATAGGGAGGTGTGGGAAAACACAACAATGCATTTCAGAACACAGACACTGGCTAATATATGCAAAGTGGGAATAAAGCGAGTCCAGGCGCTCAGTGTGTGTGTGAGAGAGTGTCTCTGTGTGTGTGCGTGTAAATTAGTAAGTTGATATTTATAATTAGTATGCCTTTTAATTACATTTTTTCGCATCTGGGTAAATATAATACAATGGATCCTCTGAATTTCCCAAAGTTAACTAATGCAAAATCAAAACATTTCTATTTTTTAAAAAAAACATATTCCTACATCGAGGCCACATTTGGGACTCATGAAACTGGGACCACCACTCAAACAGTGATATAGTATTCTTACAATAAAATCCAAATTGTCCATTTCTGTCAGTCTCACAGGATCTGCACCCACAGTCCGCAAAATGAACCTGAAATGATCTGTCTCTCTCCTGGCTGGCTGCTCACTGTTTCCCACCCAAATCAAAAGGGGCGAGTCGTGGGGGGTCATGTCTGGCCACCCCTCAGGAGAATAACGGGGTCTCTGTCTGCCCCCCAAACCACCAACGGTTCTCCACCGTCCCTATGGCAACAGCAAGGGACCCTGGAAGGCCCCCAGACTGGGGCGTCCAAGCAGATGCCCATAATTAACGTTGCTATTCGGAGGTGTCAGTCCTGCCAGTCTGCCTCACATGGAGGCAGACCCTCTCCCAGACCTGTCAGAGGCCCATAGGGCTGGGTGAAAAATGACTGCCCTGCGGTCTGTGTCTCTGAGAGAGAGAGCGAGAGTGTGTGTGTGTGTGTGTGTGTGTGTGGTGGGTTGGGGGTGGGTAATGACTGCCCACCAGTGTCTGCCCAGTCCTGCTTAAAACTGACCACCATGTGCGTGGCAAAATCTAAGATATTATAGATTTCTTTACTCAAGATTGTCTCGAAACATCTGAGAAATGTGTCGTTCATACAAAAGTCAAAGGAAACAAAACAAGAAACATCAACAAACCAAGTGAAAAATATTAGATTTGTATCAGTTAAATCATTTGTGCACGTGTGAAATCATTTTTAAAGTCACCTTGGTGTATTGTATATGTGTTTCGTCAGTGTTCCTGCTGACATGCTGTCGTGACACTGACTGACTGGGTGTCTGGCTGACATGGTTGGCTGGGTCCCATCATCCTCTCATAGGTCCGACCTAAAGATATGGAGGCACCACATCAGAAATCTCCATGAGCACCGAGACAACCAGACCTTGATAACACACACCAGACATCAGGACATGAATCATTTAACGCGTCATCATAACACCAGACAAATAAAAAATAAAACAATAACCACTGTATGTTAGGAAAAATTTCATTGATTTGACACTTTTTTTTTTACCTCACATTGCAGCATTTATAAGCATTTTATGATCTATTAATGAAAGCATCATGATACACAACCTGTAGTTGTAGTGTAAGGAAATATTTATGTATTTATGAATGTATGGTATTGTCAACAACTCCTCCAATTAACCACCAGTAAATAACTTAACATCATAACATAGTCATGTGAAATATGTCTTCATATGTCATCTATAAATATTTCCTCACTCTCCAAGACAACTGAACAGGCTCCAGTTACCTGTGAAGGCCATGGGATGCAGCTGAAAGCTCTGGAAGGAATCCAGAAAGAGGCCCTTGAGTTAACAGTTGCTATAAATGATCTGTACGTCTATATTAACTGTAATAAAAGCTTTATAACACATTGTGAGGCTAATTCATAAAATCTGTCTATGTTATCAATAGACTATCATATGTAGGACGAGTTAGTCATTAACAAATACATTGATGAAGAGTTAAAAATGCATTATGGTATGTATGTTGAAATTAAAGTGTTTCAGTTCATTCTTGCAGTTTGTTTTTTCCTCCGCTGACAGAGTTACAGGCGTAAAAAAAAATCCATCTGATTTTCTTGCTTCCTGAGCTGGTTTTGATCAGATTCAATGATCCTCTGAGATGCTGCTGATCGTCCTTGTTAGTAGGTCAAGTGATCGGTGCTGATTGGGTTAAAGACACATCCGTCTGCTGTCCGGTGGGTGACACCGGGGGTCACCAAATGCACTGTCCACGTCGAGTCTACGAGTTCATCAACAGCCCTGCGGTCAGCGGCACGCTCCGTGGCTCAGAGGGGTCAGGGGTTGGCCTCACCTCTGACCTGGCCGGCCCTCTCTGTGGTCATTACATAATAAGACGTTTCCCTCCACACTGATCAATCTGTTTCTGTCTGAAGGACCTCTGAGAGTTGTTAGTAAAATGTCTTTATGGGGTTGTTCAGGCTGCATAGTCAAGCTGGAGAGGTCTGTAAAAAAGGAAGCTAGTGAAAAGGTATATGGGCTTGTAAATGTGGAACAATAGCAAAGCTACACGCTGGCGCAGAGGTTCAGTCAGTCGTTTCATTTTGTTCCAGTTAATAGTTGATCATCACGGTGCTGTAGGCTTAAACTGCAGATATGAATATTCAGTATTTTTCAAAACATTATAACACAAGATTACAAGTTACGTGGCACGAGGGAGAGCACACTTTCAATATGAACATGAAAATATAAGTAGGAGAAATACCCCACCCCTTCTTAATGTGTGAAACTCTTTTCTCTATGATCACAGACAGATCTACACCATCCGGATCACGAGTGAGGGTCCTATTCCCTCAGGGGTCGTGGGATCAGCAAGCCAGACACTGTTTTATGGGATCTCAAATGCAGAGAACATGGGGAGGTGGGACAGGGCTGTCTGGGACTGAGCTGGCCAATTGTGCTCTGGCTAGACACATCACACTTAACTCGCCATACATGTGGGAAACTTCTGATCCTCTGACATCGAATTCACCCTTGGCTCATGTGTGCAGACTCCTGCTCCGGGTTGATTCACACAGTTTTATTTGATAAATAATGAACAAATTGGCAGAAATGCAAAACTTCTCGAGCAGTTTGAAGCACAACCAAAATACAGGATGTTTGGCGTGTGTAGTTTTTTGGGTTTTGTGACACTGCGTCTTGTCTTCTTGAAGATCAACTAAATGTTTTATATTTCTTGTGTGAATTAGATTAAAGTCATTGTATCGTGAGTGCCAGTTGTTTCAGATTTTCTGTAGTCAACGTCACAAGCTCAGCAGTAAATATATGCACCATCACAAAAGTTTAAGACAAAGGAACCAGCCGTGTGTGTGTGTTTCAAATTGGGTAACATCACTGTATATGTGAACGTGAAAGTTTTGAATAAGCTCATGAGACGTTTTTAACAGCTTCTGACTGTGTTTGAGCTGTGACATCTGAACGGTTAATTATCTACTGTCTTAATATCACTTTTGTCAAATTTACAGTAATAATCATTCTATTACCTAGGTTAAATATTTTTTATTTTATTACTTATCTGCTCAAATCGTCCTCACACTGTGCTCCTGTATTTTACAAACAAAACGCTTCAACTTCACTGTCCTCAGTGGCAACCACCTAACACTCACAAACATCTACATAAGATACATAAAGAGAAATAAAACATGTGAAACTGTTAAAAACCTGCCACTATATGACTCATGTGAAAAAGAAGCTGTAACAACTTTTTTGTCATCAGATTCTTTTATTTCTTGCCACTGGAGATTAAAGCAAATGTACGATGGTCGGAGTCGATTCACAGCCCACACACACACACACACACACACGCACACACACACACACACACTGGCATTGCTGAATATAAAGTGTTTTTATAAACCTAATCGTATCATTATCTGTCCATGTACACTACTGCAGTTATTAACTTCCATAAAGAGCTCCTCTTTGCTACTGTCATTTTCATTTTCAGGAATTTCTTTCCTCGTAAAATCTGTGACAAATAACAAATCATGTAGTTTGTGCCATAACACTCAATATTACCTGAATAATTCTTAAGATCTTTAAAACCCTTGATTTTTTTATTGTTTGCCTGTTATTACTTTCTGAAGCCAGTGAATTTCAGTGACATTGCTGTAAAGATCGCAGGCCTACAGCACCCATCATCACTGTTGGCTGCAATCACCATCTACAGAAAACACATCAAGAGGAAGACAGAGGTGACATGAGGGCTGTGTGTATCAGGCTTTTGGTCCATTTTTTGGGGTCCACTGTGATCAGCAAGTAAACTTCAAAAAACAGTCCAAAAAAAAGACAAAAAGGGGGTTAACACGGCAGAAAAGACATGATAAAAGATGCAATAAATCCTTAAACTGAGCACAAAAAGAGACGCCATGAGATATTTAATGAACACTGTAATTTTTCGTTTGAGGACACAATTTGGATGTGAAACAGATTTTTTTTTGTTTGTTTGTTTTGTTGTGTTTTGTTTTCTATTTATTTGTTTACTGGTCTAGTAACAGTGACAACAGCAGCCGTCTTTTTTTCGGGGTGCGCTGTTTGTGTCGCAGTGTTGATGACAGCCGCACAGTGGGCCCATCTATCTATCTGCTGCCGCATTTGAATACAAGGTGACGAACTCTCCCACGGCGGGGAGTGCGCGCCTTTTCGGAATTAGCCACGCGGCACGCCTCGCATAGTAATGGTGGCTCGCGCTTTGAGCTTGAACTTGACCGGAGGAATGCGGCTCGTGGGAACGCAGGCTCGAGGGTGCCCTCCTCTATTCATGGCGCACAGGTCGGTGTCAGCTCTGATTATCATAAAACCCAGCCTGCTTCAAATTAAGGCGTGAGGGCTCCGGCTCGCTCTCCCTCTTTCACACCAGGCAGAGGAGGACTTCACAGGTCTCTGCACTGAGCCATGCTGTGGTAAGAAGTTCACTCTGTTTTTTGTTGTTTTTTTTTTTACTGGATGTAGATATAAAAGTTTATTTTTGCCAAGTGCTAATGAAAGGAATCCACATAAATGTCTGTTTCATTGTGTATTTTTTAACACCCTGTTTTTTTCAGAAGAGAGTTAATGATGACATTGTTGTGCATAAAAGTCTTGAGGTTTTATGTTCAATCACTGAAGCAGAAGGCAGTCTCCTCAAGAGCTGCACCTTTTTAGGTTTTACCTTCTTGCCTTTTATTTTATTTTAAGTCATTTAAGAACTACATTTCTTCCTCTTCAGTTTAATTGTGTAATCTTTTTAATTAGGATGTGTATGTGAAATCTGCTCCCACATTTAAGTGATCTAAAAGTGGCTAAAAGTAACAAAAAATAACATTTTTGTTTCTCTGAATGTTAGTTTTGTTTATTACCATCCTCAGTTTTGTTTTATTAACATACTGTTGTTATTTGAGCTACTTTCAGTACAGGTGACATTAGGCCTTGTATTTGTCATTTTGTCTCTTTGTTGAATGATTGAATTTACAGTATGAATGTGACAATATTTGTCTCTATCTTACAGCCCATAACTGTAATTTTTTAATTGATTCCTCAGTGCTCCCACTGCACAAAATTGAGAAATTGTGTATCATAAGAATATACATGTGTCTCTAAAACATTTGTATTAGCTTTTTGTAAATTATTAACAGTATGGACTGTATTCAGAAAGATTCAGTCAGTCTATTCTTAATATTGTACTCAATTTCTGTCTCATTCTTTCAAAACGTTCACTCCTGTTGACTTGATATTAATAGTCATTAGAATACAACCAAATTTATAATATGCACAAACAAGATTTTAATGTGCAAATGGGGGTGGTCTCATATCAAAAACGAAATAATACATCTTACATGTTGAAAACACGCATCCATGTGTCTTTCTTAGATGAATGGAAAAAATCTTTCCCATAGAGGCCACACTGTAGCATGATGCTGTGTCTTACAAAGTGGATTCAGTCAGTCTTATGAGGCCTGCCAGCCTTAGCATGAGACATTAGCACCAACACATGTTCATATAGTGTTACAGTACGTAGGAGCATAAAGGAGTGAAATATTTTCTGTCAGTGACCATTCTCAGGTTCCCTTTTGTGACATTTAATGCAAACAGCGGACAGCAGAAAGTGAACAAATATCAAATTCTCAAAGATAATGATGAGTGAAAAAAGGACAGCTGCTGGATTATCAAAAACACCCTACTATTTCTAACAGTGTTTTAAGAGACAATATATCTCACATATTTAGAAGTTGGAAAAAGAAAGATCTCTTTCAGTGACAGAGTTGCAATAGGCCTAATTCAAAATAGTAAAACAAACTTGTAAGTTGACATTTTCACATCCTGGAACAAATAAAAGTTTATTCTAGAGGACACACAAATGTTTTCAAGGTCCTTCATCCACACACTGTCAGATACTCTTTAAAACCTTTCTTCTGCACTGAATTAGGCTATATATTTTAAAGTGGAAAGCTTGTCTGATCCTGCATAAGGAATAAAGTAAGGCATAAAGGCAGAATAAATCAGAACATGTAGTTCTTGTAGATACCTGCTAGAAAAAAAAGTTCTGACATGAAATCTCATGGGTTGTTGTGAAATCCTTTATTTTAAACATCAAAATAAGTTGGACATGTAAGAACTAATAATTTAAACACACAGTATGTGATAACTTTTCATTTACAGTATCAACTGAATGAGGAGAGTGGTGGTTCACTGCTCAATTTTTCAGGTACAGCGCTGAAATTAATAGACATCAAAATATAACATAATTTAATTTAAGTGATGACACAGAGACATTTTGTGATAATAAATTGCACTTTTTCAATTTTCAAGTCAAGAATATAGGCTAATATATCGAAAAAATAATATGTCAGCCTCACAGACACAAAAAGAAGGAAACAATGATATAAATTAAGTTTTTTAATGATGTAATAATTTCAAACTGGTATTATTTACTGTAGCATGGTTTTTATATATATATGTGTGTGTGTGCATGTGAATTAAATCTTATTATCTTCATTTTTCTTGTTATAAGTGTGATCTGATGTAATAATAATAATAGGCTAATAATGATAATACTAATAATAACAATAATAATAATAATAACAACAGCCAAATGAATCACTGACTTTATAAAATATTTCAAACTTTGTTTCAGTCAGTCTTTTAACCTTTCAACCTTTCTTTTCAGATTCAGATTCAACAAGTTCACTTCTGATAAAGCCTGATAAAAACTAAATTAAAGTGTTAATCAAACAATGTTTTAATCTTACTTCATGTAAACTTATTGTTAACACAACGTGTGCTCACACATTATTTATACAAATATAGTATATATCTAGTTTCTGACTGTGATTTTTTTTTTCTTGACATCATCGTTTTTTATAATGGTAAATATACTTTTCCAATAACAAACCTTTTCTTATTCAAAAATTATATTCTGTGAAGGAGATTTTTGTGTTCTAAATTAGACTTGACTGTAATACGTCATCTAAATATATAAACACTGTCTGCACCAAAATAAGTTGCAGGTTTCTCACTTTTCTTTTCTTTTCTTTTTTTTCTCTGGGCAAACACACACAATATATATTTGTGCAATGAATAAATAAAATAGCATTTTAGTGTAAATACTGTAAACAGTCTTGACGAGCTGAAGCTGCTCCTTCTCGCCGAAGAGTGTCGCTGTTTGTCCCGTGTGTGTGTGTGTGTGTGTGTGTGTGTGTGTGTGTGTTTTACTGTAAACTGTTTTTCTCTATTTTCTAAACGAGGCTCTCAGCAGCTCGTCGTTTGTTTTTAAGATGTCAACACTTAAAATTCATCTTCCCCGCCCCTAAAACAGCCGCGAGCTGTTGTCTGCAGGTGAGAAGCGACCAATAATATGTTACTACATTTATTATTCCAGTAACAGGCGTGTCAGTCACAGGTCGATCATAAACAGGCTGTAAACACCCAGCATGCATTACTGTAAAGTAGTATATCATATAGTGTTTTTTTCTGTATCTGTATCACATGGTACAGCATCTTTGTCCCATAAATGTATAAATATAAATAATAATAGGCTAAACAATCACTGAAACAAAGCAACAATACAATCTGCGGGATCTAAAGTCTGGCTGTACCTGGATTGTATCGGTTTGTTACAGGACGAATGAATAAAATGAAGGATCATGATTAATGGAGGATATCAGCTCAACCTTAAAGACTAGTCTTATGTAGAAGTCCTATAAGTATCAATGACCAAATCTTATCTTGTAATGACAGACAAGCTCTGTAAAGTAAAAAACAATAGATAGGCTATGTTTCAAGAAATTTTTTTTACTTATTTAACATCAACAGACTTTTGCTGCGGCTCTGATCTGATTTTGTCACCGTGATTCTGATTTCAAAATAAATCCCAGCAGCAGCCTCTGTACTTCGAGGCTGTTTTATATCCTCATTTATTCCCCCCCAAATATCACAGGGCCTGTTTGACAAATTTGATAGGCCCTGAGCCTGTACTCCCTCCTCCTCCTCCCCATCATCATCATCATCCTCCCCATCATCATCATCATCCTCCCTCCCCTCTCTCCTGCCTCTCTCGCTGCCTCCATCCGCTGCTCTCACACTCCTGTCTTGACCCGCTTCATCCTGGTAAGAGGGGTTTTTTTCTCTACATTTTTATGCGAGGGAGATTTGCGTTTATGCAGCAGCTAAAATACATTTTTTACGATCTGAAGGGAAATAGCCTCTAACAGCAGCCGTCGCGGTGTACTTTGGGCCATGCAGGACATGAGGTACACCTCTCTCTCTCTCTCTCTCTCTCTATCTGAATATCGAGCTCAGTTCGTTTGGATGGAGTGCATAAGGACGCATTTTGGGACAAATTATAATTCTGCAATATGATTTTTTTATTTATTTTTTTTCTAAAGCCAGAGAATCTATGTGGACGTAATTTTTTTTGGATTGAACACAAGTAAATTGTGAGTATATTTTGACACGAATGTAGAGTGCGACGTGGTGCACGTTTATTGGGGCTTTATTTGTATTATTGTGATTATTGTTGTTATTATTTTACAGTCTCCTGTTACATACAATGACTGACTAAGAGAGTGACGTATTTTGCTGTGTGTCACCTCTCTAGAGAAGATGTGATGAACTAATAATTACACCAAAACCCAAATCTCTTTTCTCAAATTTCTTAAAATTGCTTCATTTTATTCTAAAAATGATCCTATACACTGCTGCTAATATCACAGCATAACTATGAGCTAATTCTAACTTGAATATTGTATTAAAATTACAACATATATGACAAAAAAATACAAAAAAGTAGACAATAAGCCCTGTGGAGCTTCACAGATTGACTTAAAATCGTGGGAAAAAATCTCAGCAAACTTCAGACTAATTCTCCTCACCGTGCAGAAGAAGAATGTCAATTAGCCTCCATCAAAGTTTACGCAAACTCCGGCATATTTAATGAGGGTCTTCGCCATGTGCTCATGTGAGAAGTATTCATGTCGTGGTGGAGGAGAAGCAGGAGGAGAAGGAGGAGGAGGAGGAGGAGGAGGCCCCAGGCAGCGCTGCAGTGCAGAGTTCAGCGGGGAGATATTGTTGTGAGCCTGGGAAAGTGTAGCGGGGCTGACGCCAGACTCTGTTGCGCGGGGTGGGGGGACCTCGAGGATCCCAGACCTGATTGTCATGTAAATTTCTCTCCGGCACGTTGTTGAACTTGATGTTGACTTCTTTCTCCCTCTTTTTTTTTTTTTTTTTTTTTTTTTTTTTTCTTGGGGAGGGGGAGTAGGGTGAGAAAGGGGAGAGGGGGGCTAAATTTTCCCTGTCACTTGTTTGTGGGAAAATCCATTTGAGGACACACACACACACACACACACACACACACACACACATAGATTCTTCAAACCTAAAGTTTCTATGTAATTATTATTACGATGTGTATTTGTGAACATACAGCTATTAGTTCAACAGCTTTTGTCCAAAACAGTTTAAATTTTATTTTTAAAAAATATTGCATTTTTTTATGGTAGAGCTGCTCTTCTGCTCTGGAGTGTTAATATTTTATCTAATTGGTAAAAACAATCAAAGCATCAATATGTGACAAAATGTGAGCAATATTAGGTGTATTTAATGATGTTTGGCTTTCTTAAAATTGGGAATTTTTTAGAGTTTTAATCCCACTGTTGACTGTTGATGTGAGGCTTTGGAAAAACTGTCAGCAGTGAATATTATGTGTAGTAACCAGCTATAGTTTGCCAGCAAAGGGTCTTCAATAGAGGGATGCACGTGTGCGCCAACGCCACGGTCGCGCATGCTCAGGAGCAACGACGATGGCGCGTCCAATCAAAATGAGCACCGCTCTCATGCTAATGTAGCAACAGTGAGATATAAATAAATATATAATATATTTTTTTAAAGAATCGTGAGGGCCTTTCTGCTCTTCTTCACGATGTGGTCCAAGTTCAATTACAGGCTGTCAGCAGCAGAGGCCACAGCAGCTGATTTCATCTGCTTATAAATGATGCACAGTAGAGCCGGACCTGTGCTGCAGCCTGACAGGAGAGCTGCACCTCCATGATACTAACAGATTGCCCATGCGCAATAATCAGATATGTAACTGCTATCTGATGCCAGCTTCGTTTGGAAACCCAGACTGTAGCTCCCTCCTGCTCCTTTATTGGTCTACCTCTCTCTCTCTCACACACACACACACACACACACACACACACACACACACACACACACACACACACACACACACAC
>JBCAUF010000036.1:21757705-21770929 GCA_038406115.1 Haemulon aurolineatum
TATAATCCATATAATCCAAACCCATATTGGATATTAAAATGTACATTAACTTTAAACTTAAATGAACTGAGAAAATAATGAACCAATATATTTAAACTCCAAGTTACTGCATAAAAGAACAACCCAGAGCAGGTAAACAGATATCAGTTTCCCAAAGGTTTATTTTTGAAATTGTAATACAGTATTTAATAGCAGAATTCGTACACATTTTAACTTAGCTTCGGGTTAAATGTGGGCCCATTTTCTCAAAGGGACTCCTTGTTTTATTCAGAATGAAAAAGAAAAATGTTAAGTCGTTGTGGTGTACAGGTATATCCTGTCCATTTCCTTTAACTGGATACTGGACTTTGAGTAGCAACCATTACATAAGAAAAATGTGTTTCAGGTAAGCCAATATTTGATATTCACAACAGCCTCGAACTTCCAAGTTGGCAGCATCTTGGCAGGTTCCTCCCATGTAGCCACTGCTTACAGCTGCTGCACGTTGGACCTGAAGAAACAGGGCAGCAAGAGATCAGCCAGGCAAATTTTAACAGAAACCAATTATCAAAACATTAATTTGACAGCAATACACAATCTTACCTGATAACTGTATCAGTATCAGTCACTGCCATCTAAAGCTGCATCCTTCAGCTGTGAGGAGATCCAGGTTAGGCTCCAACAGTCAGTTTAATCTAAAGAAAAGGATTAAGAGATGGATTAAGCCTGGCAACTGATGTTTGATAACAGACAAGTCACAACAAAATGCATGCAAACCCTATTCATGAGTCTGAAACTCACCACTTAGTCGTATGTAAGGATACAAAGAAAATCTGAATACAGTCTAGACACCTTGAACGTCAATTTAGGACTGCGGTGGGACATTACTGGAGCAAATTTGAGGACTAGTGCAGTGAACAGAAGTGGACTGAGGACAATACTACCCACGACTTAGAGGCCAGCGCTTGTTTTGGTGGACTCAGGAGGTGGAACACTACAATCCAGAGGCGCTTCATAGAAACATTCTCTCAATGGACTTTTCTTTATGAATCAGAATCGGGGGGGAAGGGGCCATGGCATGTTGTAGGCGACATCTGAAGCAGAGGACTAAAACGACTAACTTGAAGGTATTCATGGAAACAATGAGAACTGAGTTTGAAGGATGTGAGCAAAGCAAAAGGAGATTTTTACCTCACGTGCATTGGCCTACTTTCTCCACATATGACCTAGGCAAGAGAGCAGCTTTCATCTCTGATGAGCACTTGTTGGTAGGCGCAACACTTCACTCTCCAAGGACTTGTAGGTTTTTGAAGTAGCTGACCTCTTGAACGTAATGAAGCATTAACATGACCAGACACCAGCTGATGTTTTCCCAGCATTTCCATGTGCCACGTCTATGGGGCTTATTGTTCAAACCTCACTGGAGGTTTGATCTCAAAAATAAAAAAACAAAAACTAACAGTTGCCTGTCAAAACACATTTGGACAATCGATGGTTTTGAGACCTGTACAGGAGTCACCGGGCCAAAAACCATCTTTAGTTTTGAAATCTTGCGAAACAAGACAGGCATCTTGCCAAATAAAGTGGACTTTAAAAAAAAAACAAAAATTACATCTTATCCCTCTTAAGTGAACAAAGTAGACTGCCAATTTATAATTGCCCTCCACAGAAATCCATGTGTAATTTCAGTGCTTTGAGCAGGTGACTTGGTTCTCACGCAGCATTTAACTCCCCATGCGATAGTTTTGAAAGGCAAAAGAATCGAGATTATTTTCCACAGTCTGTTTAATAGGCTCCATGAAGCCAAACTGACAAAGAAAAAAAATGTTGATCATACAAAGAACATAAAGTACAAAACTGTTCCCGGTTGAGATTTTACTTGGGGAAACGAAGTTACATTTTTCGATCACTTAAACAAGATTAGTCCATTTTACAGCACATTTAAAATGCAGATGTTGAGCAGAGCACAGAAGATACCTTGGACAGACTTCATGAACAGCCGGCCACTTCGGAGGTGTAGTTCACCAGTCTGAAAGGAATTCACTCTTTTGGGAAATTGAACACACAGGAGCCTCAGCTAAACTAAGTTTTTAATAGTAAAAAGGAATTTAGCATAAATCCCCAAAAGCCTGTTTAAGAGTAATTAGATCTTTCCTCACTCAGTTTAAAACCTGGCAAGAGGTAGGTCAGTTGGAGACTGACAGGGGAAATAACAAAAACAAGCCCCATCGGATATTTCAATATAAAAAACAAAAACCCAACTAAATAAGGAATCAAAATCAGGAAACACTTTAACGTGCTGGACAAAAAAGAAAAAAAGAATAAGTCTACAGCGATGGTAGTGGTGGCCGTTCAACGAAAAGCCATGCCGAGAGCCGTTGTTTGATCCCATACTGGGACTGAGTACTAATCAGATTACACAGATGCCTTTTAGTTAACAAACGATCTTTGAGGAATAAAGATGCCCAATCAAGCAAGGTAAGAGACTTTAACTGTAATTTGTAACATGGTTTGTTAAGGAATGACCAAAACTCATGGCTATATATTTTTTTTTAAGATGCTTGTACTACAACAGAACTACAAAACTAAGGTCAGCAATAACACGTGGACATTTTTCTTGAGGAGCGCATCTTTGAAATACAGCCAGCCAAGTGATGATCTTGAATCAGGGAGATGTTTACTCGTGTGTAGCTGAGGATAAGAAGTGGGCACACAGGTAAAGACACTGAAAGTTCCAACACTGGAGTTTTCACAACATCCCCCGCAACCCACCAGACAGTCCAAAAACCCTCCCTCAGTTTTTGAATTAGGGGATCCATCAGCTTAGATACGAGCAATCAGAATAAGTAACATTCAGCATTTGTTTTAAGTGGTTCACTGTTTGCCAGCCTCTTTATCAGAGCGGGGCTGGAGGGGGTGGGGTGGGGGCTAGCAAAATTTGGCAACGGTATACAGAGAGGCATCAACTTGGGCTCGGGTACAAAACTGAGGGGCATACATGAATACAAGTTCATATGTTGGGGCTGTGAAATGGTCTTCATTGCATTAAATGTGTGATGACACCTTATGTGATTGGGTGCTTAAAATCTCGGTCTGGCACAGCCAACTGTGTTTTACAATATTATGTGTAATGTCAAAATACTGAGATATGTGCATTAATCCTTTAAATGGTGTCTAGATGCAGGCTAATTTGGTGGCATTTTTGAAAATTAACAAAAAACAAACACAGCCCCAACATAAGTCTACATACACAGAACAAATGCATATCATTCATGCTTACCATAGTCATATCCGTCGCGGTAGCTTGAGCGATCACCATATCCGCCCTGGCTCCTGGAAATTAAGATGGTTTTTTTAATGATATTGTTTAAGAAAACTCTTGTGTGCAGTTTCAGCTGTGATTTCAATAAGTTCCTTACCTATTTTCTCTGTAGCCGCCTGAGCTGTATCCTCCGCCGCCACCACCTCCACTCCTGTATCCACCGCCAAAGCTCCTGTCTCCACCACTACCGAAGCTCCTGTCGCCGTAACTCCTGTCACCGTAGCCCCTGTCGCCATTGTATCCTCCACCTCCAAAGACATTTCGATAGAGACAAATGAGAAAACGTGGAGGAATTAACAGTAAAACGAACAAAGTCACTCGCACAGTCCAGACAACCGGTTTTCACCTCTGGAGTAACCTCGCCCACCTCGCCCCCTGCTTCCGCTGAATCTGCCGCCGCCGCGTGCACCTTGCTGGAATCCTCCTCCCCTGGGACGTCCACCCTTTCCTGCTTCATCCACGCGAATAGACCGACCATCTAGTGACTGCACCACAAAAGGCACAAAAGTGTTAGAAATTCAACCACTGAATGTCCACATGCCACAGACATTTTGTTTTATGGTCAGAGAAGGAGAAATCAGAATATTTGTCAGATTTACTGTGAACTGACTTTATTCAAATCAGATGTTGACCATTGACAACATTGATTGATTGTTGCAGCCCCATTTAGGAAATGCAAATTTTTTTTAAATTTAGAATACTACTGAATATTCAATTTAAATCATGAATCATTCAGCTGTAGTCTTATCTAAACAGTCACATGATCACAATACAAGGCTTTGACTAATAAAGTAAATACGATTTCAGATGAGTGTAAAATGGTTAAAATGTAGATGAATCGTGCGTTGTTCATTTACCTTGCCGTTCATTGCCGTCATTGCGTCTTTAGCATCTTCTGCATTGTCGTATTTCACAAAGCCGAAACCGCGAGATCTTCCCGTCTCTTTGTCTCTGATCACATCCACTAATGGAGGGAAAGAAAACTCAGTTAAAAAACAGCGACTTTAAAAAATATATATAAATAAATCTTTTCACACGATTACAGCAAAGATTTAAAGCGGGGGGTTATATAAAAACGGAGAATTGGAGGGACAAACCTTTCTCGATGGTTCCGTATTTGCCGAAGGCCGCGGCCAGACCATCCTCGTTGGTCTCGAAGCTCAGTCCTCCGATGAACAATTTACCCTCGTCCGACATCTTTAATGTAGCTAGAGAGGAAAAAAGAACAATCACATGAAAAAAAGCCGCCACAAACGTTTAAGCACACAAACACATGGAAAAACAAACCCTCTTCACTTAACATCAACAAGCACGGTGAGCTCATGCAGTGCGTAAGTAGGTCAGCGGTCCCGTTATGAGATGAGCCTCATTTCTGCGCATTTCGTCAAAACCGCTCCCCTCCGCACAGTGTTCCTCAAAATGCGTTAATACCGAATTGAACCGGAAAAACATGTAGTAATAAAGTGAAAACATGCCAGTCTAGTGATAGGTTAGCGAATTTAGCGCCAATAATGGGGCTCACGTCGAGCTAGGCCCGAGGCCCGCAAACGTGGTACCATGTCGCTAGCAGGATTAGCTAACGGTGGCTAGAATTTTCCTTTCAGCGCCATTTTGTAGCGCTCACGGTCCTGCTCACTTTTGTTTCGCCCGACCAATGTAGCGATTAGCTTTTACTGCCGAGATGCCTTCTCTTACTAGATTGCGTTTGTTTCCTTCACATAAACGAATAGCTTAATGTGAAATGAAAATTCCATCCATTTTTTTTAACTTCTTTTCCTTCGACAACAACAACAATGTGCACAATTTTAGCGCGATCTAACGCTGCCCCACTGATGTGATACATCGTGGTCGAATTGAAACGCCAATGTTTAATTAAGCATTGCATTGATTATCGAATACCGAGACAATGGCGCACGTATTACTAATGATTTGCAAATGGAGATACATTTAATACACCGTGAAAACACGTTAGCATGAATCGTAAAAGAGTAATTACCTTTTTCCCTTGCAGGTACAAGACAGATGGGGATCGGGGCAGCAGGTCGAATGAGAGAGGAGAGAGAGCGCGCGCCGCTTTTCAGTGCTCGGCGTGATGACGTCTTCTTCGTGTGGCGTATTGGTCGTTCACCAATTACATACCGCCACCTATTGTACGGGCCGCTGTAACATCATGGGTTTTAATGACCTGCGGGGATGTTTCGTGTTAAATATTATAAATCTATTATTTTCTGTTCAGCAGGTAAACTTTTTTGTCAACAATTATTGGAAAGCAGATTGAATTTGTTGGCAGTAATTATGGGTACAGCAGGGAAAGATGACAATTCATGGCCATGTCTTAAATCCATGTTTGAGATTTGTAAAACGAAGAAAGATTCACGTTATTTAAGTAATATCTGACCAGGAGTATCTTGGCTCAAGTAATGGAACTGCATACTCTAACTGTCTAACTCTGGACATAATGGATGACAAACTAAATTAGGTGCTGAGGATAACAGCTTTGCAGCAAACACAGTTTCATCAAACTCTTTTTGTTCGTTGTTGCTCGACAGATTCCAAGTGGGTAGGTGTGGATCTCTTCCAGTAAGGAGCAAGGGATGTGTGAGAAGCAGCTGTCATACTTAGCTGACTTGCCAAGCAAACAAACAAATAAGCTAGGCTCTTCATCTTGAACAATTGTTTGGAGATCAGCTGCTCGATATCCACAGGACTAGCCTAATGTATGTATGATGTAGACTGATTTAAATTCAAAGACCCTGAGCAGAGTCTTGTGCTCCTGGGACAAAGAGAAATCTTATGAATCATTAGGCACATTGTGAATACAAACATTCGAGGCAAGTGACTAAAAACATTTTTTTTCCAGTTCACTTTTAAAAAACTGAACAATGCAAGCTGTGAGAGAACTAAGATTCTTCCTTCTTCATGTCATTACTTTTTTAGACACCTGTGCCAAATATCATGTGAGCATTACAGCTCTTCAAAAATGAAGCTGTAAAGAAAGACATCACTTTAACAGGTAGATGAAGGCAGCTATGTTAGCTGTTCCATGTTTGTAAAGGATTTGACACTGTCTGTTTTTCCAGTTTTTTCCTTTATTCTTTGCATATATTTTACATCTTAGTATTGCATAAGTAAAACATTTCAGAGGTGCACCCCCCTGCACACGATAAAACATACAGTTTACATTCAAGACATGTACGATTAAGGCATTGGAATACATCAACAAACATACAGTAAGAGGTCTTTGTACAAAACACCGAGATGTCTAACATGAAAATGTACATTGGAACCTTATGTGACGCGTGCTATAATGAGAGCCATTGTATTGCATGAAGTAATATGCTCGATGCAGCAACAACCACAGGAATGTGACTCCTAGGATCTTACATTCTTCAGAAATGCTCGTAAAAACAGCAACAAGGCATGCACTCTGCTCCTCTTCCACATATCCCGTGAAGTCAGAGGTCAGCTCCGGCTTCTGATGGTTTCTTGAGGCACCCTCGCTCATTAGAAGGCTGCCACTAGGGACGATGGTGACGATGTTGGTATGGGTGAGACGTTTGTGAGAGGTGCGAGGTCCTGCGGGTCCGCCTGCGAAGACGCCTCTGGTGCATCAAAAGCTGCAGATGCTCTAGCTTACAGTGCAGTGCTTGATTCTCCTGTGTGGATGAGTGGAGGGGGCGACTGTCCTCACCTAGAGGAGAGGGAGGAAATAACATCATGTTGGACATGCTGCACAAAAACAAAGTTATTGTTTGGTGTGTTCTGTGAGACTAAAGGCTGGTAAGAGAAACACTCTATACACTCAGTCCCAATGCAAAAATTTAATACTCAAGTCAGGATTTCAATTACTAGTCCTTCATCAGGGTAAGCATTTGACAAAGGAGAGTTTTGTGTTGTCAAATAGGAAAAGATAAGGAATAGGAAAGATCTGAGCCCTCTCCCTCAGGTAGCTAATAAACTTCCCCAGCAGTGCGTTTTGATGCTCGAAAGACATCCAAACAACGATCACTTTACTGTGGCCGGCCACGTTTTCCGAGGCTACACAATGAAACGCATTTACCTTGCAGGTCAGAATTTCCGACCTGGATCATTCAGAGTTTCGAGTGCAATCGCATGCAGCATGCCCTAATATCCGGAGGACAACAAGCAGCGCCGGATGCGCCCAGATGACAACAACAAGGCAGGTAATGCCTTATTTAGAGGCTGTATCATACATGGCGCGGTCGCTCCCATTATGTGGATATACACGGATGACGAATGGATCTAATAATCCAAGTTACACCAAACCTTTATGGGTGAGTAAATGAACGTATTTTATGCTAGAAATAAGGTCCAGGTTGAAAAAATGATACTTCTCCTAAAAATACAGGAAACTCCAGAGAAAAGTGAGTGCAAATCAAAAGAGAAAGCAATAAAAAAGTCAAAAAAGGGAAACATGTCAGAGGTAATAAAGGGAAGGATAATGAAAGAGCAGCAAGTGAAATTTGGCCATAGACTCCGTACAAATGACTCAGTGTGGCATTTTATCACAGTGCTACAAGTTTAGTCTGTCTCATTTAAGCCAGCTGAAAGACATATTTCCACAAGGAAAGTTGTATGAATGCAATGTCCAGTATCTCCTCCAGTGTTCAATCAAATCGTGTTTTGACAGTTTGCAAAACAAAACAGCTCACCTGGAGTTTTACTGAGGTGCTCAGTCTTCTGGATCACCGGTGTTTTGCTCCTCGCTCTTCTTTGCTCCTCTGCTGCAAGCAGCGGGCCAACTGAAGGCTCTGAAGCAGTGCAGTGGAGATGAGGGGGGGCAGGTGGAGTCCCCTGGTGATGGCAGGCAGCTTTGAGGAGGTCGTTCAGGATCTGGAGAATGATGGCGATTCCCCTCCGAGGGTGGTTAAGGCTGCTTTCACTGCGAGGGGCCAGAGAACCTGGTGGTATGAAAGGAGAGCCGGGGGAGATGTGACAGAAAGTAGACATTAGAGCTGCAAAGATTAGTCGATTGATCAATTTGACCTATTTGAAAAACTACTATGTCACTAATCGATTAACTGTTTTTGTTATTTTTCTTTAAAAAAAAAATCCCAATTAAATCCAATGCAATGATCTGCTGCTTTTCTTTGTCATATCATAATAAACTGAATATCTTTGGGTTCTGGACTGATGGTGGAATAAAACAAGCAATCTGAATTACTGAATCTCCTTGGGCAATGGGAAATTATAGTAGACATTTTCTTAACTAAACTACTTGAAAACCTTGGTCTCATTGAGTTGTTCTGTCGTTCTTACGGTTTGGATGCTCACACACTTACCAGAAAAAGTCCCGGAGAAAACACCTGGAGAGTGGCTCACAAAACTGTTTATGACTGCTCCTGGCTGCTTGCACAGCTCTGTAGTGGACGAGCCATGAATGACACTCTGTAGCACAAGAATGAAAAAGGTTATCTAACATTTTCAACTCTCAACTGACTTTTAAAGCTCATGTTTCTACAACATGCTCATAATACATAGACTTTTACAGGCTAACCTCTTTAAAGGTTGAGCCGGGTGCTGGGCTCTGGGGTCCAGGAATGGAGCTAGCAGGAGTGGGTGGACAGACCGGTGTGGCTGCTTGTAGTGGACTGCTGGGATGTGGACAACCAGAAGGCATAGACGTGGTGGAAAAACTGGGAGAAGATGTGTGTATAGAGCAGGGCGGACAGCACTGAGGTAGAGATGAGTGATGGTGGCAGGTCACAGCAGGGGCAGACGTGGATGAGTGGGAGGTGGGAGCTGTTGAGTACAAGGAAGTTCTTGGTCTTTGAGCACTAAATTTTATCGAGGATGTAATGTCAGAAGACTCTGGCGGGGCTGCAGTGGAGGTTTGGGAAGCAGGTGAGGTAGTGGTTCCTGTGGTGTTAGTCCGGGCAGATTCAGGCTGGCTCCCAGCCCTTGGGCCCTGGTGTTGCTGCTGCAGCTCCGCCACGCTCTGTGCAGACAGTTGAAGCTGCACATACATCACGTGGGCACCAATTCCCAGGTTAATGGTCAGGGATGAGCGCCCAGAAAGGAAGTCACTGATCTGTCAGGAAAGGAAGAAGAGTTCAGTCTATCCTTAATCCTTAAAGATCCCATTACTGGTTAATGTGGTGACACCAGCGGTTATCATGCTAACAGTGAGTGTGGTTTACTACAACAGCAAACACTCATTGGATTGCATGCATTGTTTCCTGTGTATTCCTCCTCTATAAGAAACTTGAATGCCTTCCTGTGGTGACTGAAGGACCCATAGATACACACACGGCACTTATACCTCTCAAACTCCTGCTTCTAGCTTAAAGACCATAACTGCCATTGCCTAAAATTGTATATCATGAGAGACAGCAGATTTTGCGGAACATGCTGAGGTATCATATATTTTTGTGGGGCCAAAATTGTAAGAATTACAGCAAGTTAGAAAACTGGTACTGTCTTGTTTTTCTGGTCTCAGTTAACATTGGGGCTTATAAGGCTGTTTGTTGGTACTGTTGTTGCTTGGAGGCTCATGCACCAAAAAGTGTATGTTTGTCTGCATCTACAGTAATGTTTCTCCAACAGGCACAAATTTACCCACGTTTCGATGTATGAATAACGTATTTGGAGTGAAATTTTTGGGATTAAGAGTTGGTTGAAGAGAATTTTTTTGGAATATTTTGCCGCTCTTCTCAACTCTAACGATGATGTCATCCACTCAAGTGCTGAACATTCCATCCAATACACACCCATTATAAAATCTGAGACGGACCTAAAACTGGCCAAAACGTAAACTGCAATTTCGTAAAAGCCATGCTAGCTATCAAAATGCCCGTTTAGCCCAACCAAGTCCAGTGTCTCATGACTCATTCAAACCTTGAACGGCCTTTTTACGTTACGGTATGGTGAAGCCACGTAGCCCCAAATAGGGGTGGGTTAGGTTGTTCACAACGACTTTCCATTAATTTCTTATGGTAAATTCTACAAAGTTTTGGGCAATTTCATTACCATAGTTGCTTAAAGCGCTACCAAATGACATAGTACACCTGTCCCAACGTTACAGGACATATAAGAATAAGACAGAACATTACAACAAGACAATACACTACAATACAAACATCCACTCATTGTACTCTCAGCCCAACCGTTCCCTGTCCCCCCACTCCATTTAGATTCACATCTAAAATCAATGAATGTCTACAGCAGAAAAAAGTGCAGACGACAAACAGTGAGCTCTGACTTCATGAAAATCTTGAGCATTATAACTTTAGTTTCAAATTCTCAAGATAAGCTTTATCTGTTTCTTCAAGTGAAACATGTAGCTGTTTAACTGTCACAGGGTGCATTTCCTTTGTAAATGACACGATGATGCAATAATATCTACAAATATATACATGATTTCTTAGAGCGTCAAAACAAGAATGTGTGGGGTTTTATTTTCCCCGAACAGCTGAAGCATACATAGAAATTATATAGAAACTGATCATTCTCACTGAGAAAATTAACTATTTAAAAAAACCCAGAGGATTATCTGAAAAAGCAACTGAACCCACTGTCACAAAAAAAGTTTAAATAAATGTTGATCTTTTGGAGGTACATGGTTTTCACAGTTCAGCAGTGAGATGTTGGGTTACTTCCTACTCCACAAAATGAGAAAAATCCCACATTCAAAATGTGCATGGTTTGAGTTCTACAAGATTTTCATGCGTTCAACTAGTGTGAATTTATTTACAGCATGCAGTAAGAAGTAGACATCAGACCAGACTCTTACCTGGACTTCTGTCAAACTTTCCAAAACGTCCATTACAGTCCTCTCAGCTCTGGCAGTCGAGCACTGTGGCAGTAAAAACAAAAAAAGTGTGATTTTTTATTTTATTTTATCTATTTTTTTTTTTTGAAGGTATGCATTATACTTACAACTAAACCAGCTTCAATGACAGGCACCAGGGTAAGTTTGCTGCCATCTGCTACACCCAGGTCCAACAGCTTTCCTGTGGTCAGCTGCCTGCCACATTAACATTATACAGTCAACGTGCATTCACTAAATAATATCAAATAATGTGTGATTCTACATGGAGCAACAGTGTGAAAAAGAAAACCCAACCCACCTGTCTCTGTACAGGAGGACGATTCTGTCTGTTTGCAGTCTGAGCTTTTGAGAGATGTGTGTCCGAAGTCCCTCCACAGTCTCTCCTTGGGGGACAGTCAGCTCCACCGGGCTTCCAGTGGTCGAGGTGATGGACAAACGCATGTTGGGCTGACCGGTGGAAACCCTAGCCCCGCAGCATGGAGAGCAGCCCGGGGTGAAGCTACAGATGCCCCGCTGCTGCTGCTGCTGCTGCTGCTGCTGCTCCTCCATTCAGCTGACTTACTGCTGAAGATCTAAACCAAAAACCAGGTTGAGCTTTTCAGTCCTCCTTCTCATTCCTCAGAGAACAGAGTGAAGCGTCTTCAAACATTAAAAATTCAGATTTCAGAGCGGTTTACTCTCTACAAGATGTTATGGTTCCTCTTTCGGGTTGTGACAGACGCAGCACTACTCCAGCAAACGTAAAACACCGAAACCTTTCCAGTGTGGGGCCCCGCCCACAGGAACACGCAGCCAATCAGGGGGAGCGCCGAGACGAGTCAGCGTGTACTGTCCAATCAATACGCCCGTTGCCTCGCATAGCCCCACCCTATTTTGTGCTTCACTCACCATTCATAAATGATGCAATCTGCACAGCGCCACAACATTTAGTAGGATGTCATCATGTCAAAATATCCAGAGATAGACTGGATTGTCATTTTTAACATATTTAAGATTACTAATCTCATTGTGAGAAGCAACAATATTTCAGTGCAACTGTATTTCATACCTTTATATACCAATAAATACTTATATGATAAATACGACAAGTCCACTTATGCTATGTTTAGATTTGACTCCTTCACCACAGGGGTGTTCCTCCCACGACACACTTTAATAGGCTATGTAAAAAAAAAAAAAAGAAAGAAAGGGTGTGAAAGGTTTGGTGTCACCTATAGGCCTACTCTACATTTCAAGTTAGAGGGCTTATAAGGAGACCTTTATTGAATTTTTGGTTCATCTTTTTTTTAAATTAGCCTATTAATTACTAACTTACTGTCATAATTAATTACTCACATACCTGTGAACTCAAATGAACATTTATGTAGCTACATATCATTAGATAAAACTGCAATGATATTATGAAATGTATTCCTTTACCAGTGGAGTCGAGTCACCTAACTGCTTTTTTTTTTTTTTTTTAACATTTTTCTTATTTCAGTGGGGTTGAGATCAAATTCACAATATCTAAAGACGTTTTAAAACAATATGCTCAATCATCCCTCCTTTTATCTTTTTAGAAATGGGTTCTTCCCCATCATGCACTGGGCTAATGGCAAGGGAAACACCATGACCAGTCCATCATAGGCACATCTGTGGATGCTGTATAATCTCACTGTTGAGCCAGTGGGAGGAGACTACACCCTTTGTGTTCTGCAGTCCTTTTCATCCTCAGCCTGTTTAGTATTCGTGTCCCACCTCTGGTCCACAGCAGCAGGGCCTCGGGCTGCACCTGTCACATGACGGGTGGCGGAGAGGAGCAGCTTGGAGTAAAGTGACGTAGGAGGCCGGGGGAAGGCAGGAGAAATGCAGTTTGTGTGTGTGTGTGTGTCTCCTAATGGTGGCTAAAAATAGCTACACCCACAACTACCCCCCCTCACTTTATCCATCCTGCGTCATTCCACTCCCATATCGCCTACCTCCCTTCCTCACCCCACCCCCACACTCACTCCTCTCCACACTCTCCTAAAAGCAGACATGTTGGTCTCATTGTGTCTGAAAAGAACCAACCTATGCAGTATGTGCTAAAAACAGATATCTGTGCATCCTCTATTTTTCTCTTCAGTTTTCCTTTGTTTCAGCGTTTTAACCT
>JBCAUF010000036.1:21785397-21796568 GCA_038406115.1 Haemulon aurolineatum
TAAAAATAATCATTAGAGAGAGGGCATGAGTATTTTACTTTACGCCACCATCACTGAGGTAATGATGCCTTGTACACACGGTATATAAGTCAGGTGGTCAACTCACAAAGACAGTATAACACAGTATTTGGGCGGGTTGATTGACTTTTTGATCACAACCTAAGACCTGGCCCGCTATCAGTCGCTCTTATGATATTTAAGGTGACCGGCCCACCGGGAAAAGTCCCGAGTCTCCAGACGTTCAATCCGCGCCTGTGATTAACTGACTGTTCTCCGTTTGTGCAGGCTAAAACTAGGGGCCATGGTGGAGGCTGGTGGCAGTAGCAGCACCGGAAGAGATGATCACTGTTCTCAGAGGCAAGAGGAGGCCACACCGAATGGAACGGCGGCAGAAGAAGAAACGAAGTTCGGTGCCACTGTGAGAACGGAGGCAGCGGGAGTCGAGCTACCATCGGTAGAAGATGACGACTTGTTTGGGGCACATCAAGAAGCTGCCGTGCAGGAAAGGTTTGAAGACGTAGTGAGGAAAACTAAAGACACAAAGACAGAGCTTGTGCCATTAGATGTGAGGAAAAAGAGCGAGGCGGAGGTAGATGACGGAGACGAGGTGGTGTTGGGAGCTGAGGCCAGAGCAAGGGCCGACTCAGGCTCATCTCTGTCCTTCATGATTCGCCAAGAGAGCACGGAGGCTCCTCCCTCCCTATACAGAGACATTTGGAGCTTGCGAGCCTCTCTGGAGCAATATGCCTCCTCAGACCAGAGCAGCACGGATCGGGAGTCCATCCGCAGTGACGCCGACAGTGTCTCATCTCTCGGTGGTGCCGGGGCCCGCTCTGGCCTAGACAGCTGCTTGTCCCAGGACCTGGACGATGAGCCTGAAGGAGACGGGGAGGGGGAGGGGTTGGAGGGAGGAAGCAGAGGGGCCTCCGGTGGGGACAGCGAGATGGGAAGTGGAGCTGGAGGAGAGGGTGAACCAGGGAACCGTAAGCTTCTCCAGATGGACAGCGGGTACGCCTCCATCGAAGCGCCATCCAGGGCCCCTGAGGAAATGCGTCTTTTTGGCACTCCCGGAGCTCCTCGAGGGAAGACGGCGTCCGAGAGAAGGTTGTTCTTCACCAGCTCTGGGAGGAAAGGTTCAGTGTGCGAGAGCATCGAGGCCAAGCTGTTTCAGGAGGAGCTGGAGGATGAGATGGCAGACAGCACAGAGACCGAGAAACTAAAGGAGAGATTTCAAACTGGTGGTCAGTCCCTTACCCTTCAAGAACCGCATCAACTTCTGAAATCCCTTCATCATCAGAAACCTCCAGAACCACAACCCCAGCTGATGTCTCCGCTGACGAAGCCGACCCCGCCGCCTACTAGTCCTCACCCACCGCGCCTCCGCCGCCGTGACTACAGCATCGACGAGAAGACGGACGCTCTATTCAACGAGTTCCTCCGTCATGATCCGCGGTTCGACCAGCAGGACTCCCCACTGCGCTCACGGCACAGATCCAGAGTTCACCTCCGGAAACAGTGGCAGAGACACAAGCAATACAGCGACCCGGGATCAGGCACCGGGGGTAGGTATTCCCCGTCTTTGGAGAGGCAGAGATTCAGTCCGCTACGGAGAGGCGACAGCGCCAGTTACCCTCTGGACACCAGGTATCACAGCACACTCTCGAGGATCGCCAGTGCTGCGGACGAAGAGGCCAGTGAGGTCGCAGCTTGCGAGGAAGCAGCCAAAGAGAGCACAGAAAACAAAGATTCACCGAGTGAAGGAGCTGCGGGAGACACCACAAGGAGTGCAGCCAGCGCGACCCCTGAAGGCACTGACGCAACAAAGGGTTGTGCAGAGTCGACGGGTGAGGGCGATGGCCGCCAAGTCTCGACAAAAGAGGACTCTGAAAGCACAACTAGCCAGTCTTTGACCACTGTGACCACACAGAAGAGCTACATGGATCCGAGAATCGACAACAGGAACAACAACAGTAGTCAAGCTATTTTATCAGAGGTTTCCCTGCAGGCAGAGAGCAGCCTGACAGATAAGCTGGTCGTGTCGGTGGAAGAGAGGCTCTACGGTGGGCTGCGCAGTGCAGAGAATCTCGGCCAGGGAGGAACCGAGCGTGTGCTTACCGTTTCTCACACAGCCTCACCTGGCTTCAGTCCCATATAACCGGTTATCACTTGCATCTTCTTCATCAACTTTATTTCAAATCCGCCGTCTATAGACGACAGACTTGAACAAAATGATCTATAGCACTTCAGACATCACTTGGTCCCTTACATTTGGACAAATCTTCAGATTAAACAGGGTCTGACAACTGATGCATCAAAATATAGATATATTCTTCAGGACAGAAGTACCTTCTTGATGGCCAGTCTCTTCCAGCATTTCCATTCAGACCTTAATTTCCACTGTGACACCATGTGACATGTGATGCCCCTTTTTATTGGTAACCGTTCTTAAAATCAAATGCATTCATTACATAGCTTTGAAACTATAGGCCCGTCTTTAGAGAAAAAATATTTTCAGATTTAACTGTGAATTTTCAGCATGCTACTGTATGTCCAAACAATGTGTATGTGAATACTGTACAGTTTTAACTTTAAAACAAAAAGCACTTTGATGGGAAGAAAGATAATGATGGAGTTTCTGTCGCCCGTTTCTCTCACTTTAAAACCATAACCTCCTCAAGTGTCCTTGTCTCGATCACCATGAGGGTAAATGTATCTCTGAAAGCGTGTGGTGTCTGTATTTGGCAACACTGGTCATGTAAAAAAAGAAAAGAAAAAATCTCATAATTCTTCAGTGCTTGCAGCCCTCTCTCATTAACACCATATCGGCAGATCTGGGGAATTACGCACACTATCGTAAACAGATGGTATACCCAGACTATAGAGCCAACACAGCGATAGAAATACGTGCATCAAGAATTTGTATATTCATATTTCATCTATTTTTATAGTTTTTTTTGTTAGTCATCTGTCTCTGTTATGCATCATAATCAAGGAGGTGGTATCCAGGATCTGCTGTGGGCTCGAGTGGAGTATTGTATTGCTGCTGGGACTGTGCTGAGGGGGAGACTGACAGATGATACTTAAAGTGACTGACACAGGAGCCCATCAGGCTTTTAGACAGATGGTCCGGTGACAGAGAGTTGAGGCTGTGAAAGCGGAGGTTGAAATTGAATAGCAGTGGCACTATCTGCTCTAAAATCCCAATACTTGCTTCAACTAATCACTAAAAGATAAGTCTGGACATATTATTTTTCTTATTGTCAACAAATGCCATGAAAAGACAAAAAACTAACAATTAAGTCGTCCCATCATCAATAATTACATGCTCGGCTTAAGCCAGATTCCTCAGCATCATGGAGCTCAATTGTTAGCACATTTTTGCCCCTTCATCACCACAAATACAGCCACTCAAGTTTAATTTGACCGGATCTCACCTACGGTATTTGCGGCCATGAATTTGCACTGGAGCACAGAATGCATGTTGATCCGCAGCTGAAAATAGAGCCAGAAAAATGTACCATTTAGTTCTGTTTTAGTAGTATTTGCTAAAAATGCCCAGCTGTTTCACAAAATTATTTCACATTTTGAAAACAACATTTATTTGTGACCAATTTCTAAATAATTAAAGTATTGAGAGACAAATACCTTGTTGGTTTTGTTTTCAGAAGATGTTGACATTAAGAAAATATTTAATATTTCCAGGCAATATTCTGCACGTACCCCTATCTTAACATGATAAAATCTGTCTGAGCAGCGTTCTTTTCACTCTCACCGCTCCGATGTGGATGTAAAGTGTAATTATTCATTCTGCATTCATCTAAAATTCTGTCTCTTCACCATGAGAGAATTGCTGCATGTTGTAAAGTGTGAAGAAAGACAGTCACCTGGGAAACTGCAATGGCACAGCTTGTTCCTTTTTCTCTCACAGACCTAGGTTTCAGTCACAGTACATGTATGTGTGTGTATGTGTGCGTGTGAGAGTGTGTGTGTATCTTATGAAACTCATATCTCTGTCATCATGGTGAACCATCTGCTTTATTGTAAAACGAGTAGTGCAGAAAATTCAAATGTCTTGCAGCCTTGACAAAGGCCAGACCTTGTGGGACCAACTGAGGCACATTTTGAACATTTTTCTGAATAAAACAAAAAAAGAGTGACTCCCCTACCCATGACTTTACACTATTGTGATGTTGGAACTGATGTACTGTGTGAAACTGTCGAAACAACAGAACCATTGCAATGAGAACAGAAAGCAAAAAGTGCCCTCACTCACATACTAATCACACCACTGAAATATCCTCGCTAACATCTCTTCATCCTCACCACGTTTCGCCTCGTGTGTCTCGTTGAGCGGAGAGCCTCTCTGTCGACCTTGCTGACGTGATAAGCGCTGCTCTCTCCCTCCCTCAGAGTTGTGACTCACCTGCTCTCTGATCTATTCCCAGCGAGGGGCTGATGATGGGCCTGGCTGCGTAAGAGGGGGGCAGGGCTCCCGCTGATGTGATCGGCACAACAAAGAGCATCGCTGGAGAACAGGCGACTGGGCGATTGTGACGGCACACCGCCTGCAGCCGGGCGGCATCGCCTCTTGATATTCTAGGCTCTGACTACAAACTAGCTGCAGACATCAGAGAAAGACGACTGTAGTATTCCTGTCAAAAGTATAACCTTGTAAAGGACACGCAAAATAATAACAACAAAAGCAAAAAACACGACATAAACCACTGAAGTGTATTGCATAATAAAAATATGCTCAACTCAAAGTTAAACAGAAAGGATCATCCAACAAAACAGCCTGTTTAGGACATATTTTATATAAATAATAATTAAAAAATTAAAAAATATTCATTGGAAAAAAGAAAAAGAAAAAAACCTAAATGGAAATCAAAAATCCCCAACAGGTCAGCGGTGGATATCAAGGCTTCAGTCTGTCAGTCTGTCCACAAACCAAGCACTTTCCCTTTCTTTCAGCTCTGTACAGCATGCAGTTTTTTTTATGTTGGTGGTAGTAGAGTACTATCATAATTATTCTCATCATAGATCTAAATATAGAATTATTCATAACTTTTGTCATCTTTTTTTCTCTTTAATTTTTTTTTACACATCACAATGTGTCTTAAAAACTGCCATTAGGGTTCTGTAAAAACAAAGGTAGTCAAAGAAACAGAAGGTGGGGTAGAGGGGGGCGTGGATGGGTGGGTGGGGGTACAGGGGGTGATGGTGTTTGTAACGTCCGGTGCAACACTTGGCCCTCCGAAGAGGATGGCATGATGGAGAGGGGCGAGGGCTAGATGACAGAACTTGATGACAGGAGTTGAACGGAGCCAAAATATGGAGGAAAAAAAAGAAAAAAAAAAAAAAGAGAGAGAAATCATCATCTTCACAGCCAGTGCCTCAGTCTCAGAGCAAAAAGAACATTTCATGCTGTCCTCCTCCTCCCCGTCACTCATACCGCATCTTCAAAAGACTCTGCAGGCCAGTGGTCCAAGGAGGTATGGGGGCATTAACGTCAGCAGGTTTCTCTCACAACTGTGAGGACTCCGGACACAGAAGGATGGGGACAGATCCAACCTGAGAACGACACAGACGGAGGACGGGGCGTTAGCAGAAGTCTGGTGGATTTTTTTTTGTTGCGTCTCGTCTCGTCACGCAACCACGACCACAAACCGAGAGTTAAAAGTGAGCAGTATCGCAGAATTAAAACGAGAAAGCACTAATTGGTGCTGTGAACGCGGACAGACTCGGCGACAGGGTGAGAAAGAGAGAGAGAGACAAACATCCCACAGCCCACTTCATCTCAACCAGGGTGAGTCATCGCCTGAACAAATTAATACACAGCATCTCCTCTGCAGTGCACCCATGACAAACAGCCTCGCGCCGTGAGTGGTTTGTATGTGCGGGAGATTGAAAGAGCAAACTGTGGGTGGTAACTGGAAAGAGAGGAGGACAACCTGTTAAGTTGGTGAGTGAGCTTGCAGCAGAAAATCTGCTCCGCTTGTGTGCCACTGACGTAGCCCTGGGAGGGTACAATCTAGATAAAAATCCTGACAGAACAAAAAAAAGACTGTTGCGATGAGACCGGACCAGTCCAGATCTAATTTTTCTGACTGTATAAGAAACCGCCCATGTGTTTGCCTGGGGAGCGGCGGTGAGTCAGAGCTCTGCTTGCGGAATATCAACACAGATTCTCTCTCCCCTCCCTGGTTTCCTCCTCCTCCTCCTCCTCCTCCTCCTCCCGCCCGATACTCATCTCTACATCTCTGTCTGTTCTAACGCATTTTCATCTCATCCCTCCAGTCTTTTCATCTGGATCTGCTGCACCTGTCCACCTCAGTCGTTTATCTGAAATCTCCGTCCTCTTTTCTGCGGTACAAAAAGGTGTCCTCCAAGCACAATTCGGTTGGAGCTCTTGTAAGCGGCGCGCACGCTCACCAGGTGGGTTGTTGCCGAGGGAGGATGGGGAGGGGGGGTCATTGCTGTTTGCAGGTGGAGAGCTTGCGGATCTTGCTGGCTGTGGAGACTCCTTTACGCGAAGGGTTGGATGAAGAGGAGGATCGGCGCTCGGCTTTGGCCTTGCTGTTCAGAGACCCTCCCTCGGTCCCGTTCACACAGACCGGCTTGGCTAGAGCTGGACTGTGGTCTGCGTGCCCCTGATCCCGATCTTCTTCGGCCACTTGTCCTAAAAACACACACACGGAAACACACATTAAGCTAAAGACAAATCCATCACACTTTCAAGCAAGTGCTGACTTGACCATTGAGTTATTGAGCAACCGTGAGGTAATAGCATGTTCACACTGTGAGTAGTGACATGAATGGCAATTACCGCAGACCTGCTGCGGTAAAAACTGTAATCATGTTTTTTTTTTTTTTTTTTAAGAGGAGACCTTTAAAAAGCTAATTTGTCAGCAGCACCAGCGAAATGTCAGGTCAGACAACCGTGAGAGGAACGAGAGAAATAGTAACGTACAACAACAGGAAATCCACCGAGTGAAAAATAGGCCCCAACCTTAATGTGACTCGTTTCTTTCCAGTGCACAGGTGTGTGTGTGTGTGTGCTTGCGTAGCTAAGGCCGTGAGAGACTTTAAATGAGTCCACACGCTCCAAAAAGCTGCTACATCCAAGTGAACACCAACAGAGGTGAGATGTAGTTACTGCTAATGAGAGACTCTGGGTCAAACTGTAGTTTCATTTATGAGACGGTTATTATTTCATTCATGCGACGCATCCTGTGAGCGACGGTGCTCGCTCGGCGTGTGTGGGAGTGAACCTTGGAAAACCATTCATGCTCCCACACCAAAACCAATTCAACCGACCTATTTTTAGATCACTTCATTCACATTCTGCAGCTCCATTTGGTTTTTATGTGGGGCACCACTTCTATACCCGACACCGACTACTGCATTTATTATTACCGGCTGTTGCCTAGCAACAGATAAAGGCTCCAAATTCTGGGGTGAAAAAGATAAAAAGGAGAGTTGGGGAAACAAATTAGATCAAATAGAAAGATGTTGTCATCAAGTCAGTGAACACTGTGGTGAGGTATGTGCTCGCCGTTTGGCACTAGAAACATCCAAATGGTTTATAAATTTAAAATAAACAGGATTTGACATAAAGTTTCAGACCTCTGAATCTTTGCCCACACCTCAGCTTTGTTCAGCGTTTTCCAATGTGTAAGTTGGAAATCAGCTCTTGATAGCCCAGTTTAAGGTTTGGGATGTCATCTTCCTGCGTCGCTTGTTATCTAACCGACATTTGAGAGTAACAGCAGCATACAGCATAGATGAGATCACCACAGCTATACGATTGTTGTAAGTCCATGTGCAGACCTAACAAATCGAAATAAATGTTCTATTCTCTGCACTGCATCCCTCAAACAGACAATTGGCTAATGTGAACACAATGCGAGGCTGAATGAAAGAAGTGAAATGAAATGCTAATTCAGTCTCATTGTCAGGCGACAGAGAGAAGACGCTTCTGGTACTCCTTTATTTATCTCATCGTGTCGCAGTTTCAGTAAGTTGTGGAAATGATTTTGTGTAATATAGGGCTGAAAATAATGACAAAAACAGACAGGTCCAGCACTAAATAATACTGGACAGATTCAATGGTCAGTTTATGCCCTTTTTTGGAGCACTTTGGAGTCCAGTGGGTTTTTTTTTCTCCAACCACTAAAACAACACAGAACCACTATGAGCGACACTGGAGGAAAGACTGCTGAAATGAAAGAGTACAAGCAGTGTAAGAAAGCCCGAGGTTAACATAAACTGAACTATTCCTGTTGGTACATTTTACTTTCCAACGAGCAGAAAATACGTTTTTTATGGCTCAGAGTTTGAAGTCGGTGCAAGTCAACATTTGTCACCACATTTTTGACACAAGGAAGTGGTTTGGTGCAGAAGTGCAGTTTGAGCATATGAAACTACAGAGCAATGTCATTTCCACTAATGCACTTCTAAGGAGGAAGCTGCAGTGTCATCATACAAGAGGAGGAGGTGGCTGACAATGAGACAGAAACGGAGAGAAAAGATGACTAACCATAACAACACATAAGACATTCACCAATCCACAACAACAGTAAAAAAAAAAAACATGGCACATGTTTACCTGGCACTGTGAAGTCCTGAGTGTATATGATCTCATCTTCTCCGTCGTAGAGCTCGTCATCGTCCTCATCCGTGTAGCCGTGCAGGTCCTCCAGGTAGGGCACCACAGTCATACTCCGCCAAGGATCCCTGCTCTCTGCGCTGGCAGGGATGGGCACGGGGGGCTCAGATGGAGGGTGTTTCTTACGCACCCAGCTGGAAGGGGAAAAAATGGAAATGAATGTTTTCTGAGCACAGGAGTCTCACATGTTTGTCATTTTCAAACCTGCACATAAATGTTCGACAGCATACGTGCTGACAACGTCCATTTATACCAAATCACTCACTTGTGTTGCCTTATGTTCTGTATGGAAAACCTCTTCGCGGGATCGTACTCAAGCATTCCTGAAAAACAAGCATCAAAAAAGGTCAGTCAAGCTGCGACAATCCCGAATCCCCTTTCCATCAAGTGTTTAACAGTAACTGCTGGGCGGGCCACGGCAGTGAGGGGGTGAGCGAACAGCAGACAGACGCTGAATGCGCTCAAGGAACGTTAATTAGGGCAGGTAATAATCTCATTCATCACCGCGTGTCAACGCATCCTGCAAAAGCTTAAGGAGTCAATGAGGGACAGTAAGGAAACATCAATATGGAGTAGCATAACAGCTGTAACAATGTGATGAAGATTTTGTTCTTAATTATCATAATGTGAGCTGAGTCTGTGGGAAAAGCAGAATGTCAAAGTGATAACGCGGCAGTGATGCAGTGCCTACCCAGACCTAATAATGTAATTGTCTCCCAGCAGGCAGAGAGGGGCAGCATGCGGAGTGCTGATAGTAGTGCTGCGCCTGCTGAAGGACACCTTTTGTGGCACTGGGCTTATTTTAGACCATGTAATTATGGACCGACTATCTCTTAGGTGCTGCGTCATCACACACAGACGTCACACACACTCACACAAAATGGGGGAAGGAGGCTCGAGGAGTTACAACGGCGCCACGATGTGGAGGCTCTCTTCGTCTATTTACGGTGTAACATTCAATTCACTGTGACAGAGACAGTCATCAAAACAGCCCCACGTAGCTAAATAAGATAACAAGATTAAAATGGGTAATAAGCTGGAATCATTCAGCTTCTTTAAAAAGTGTTTGATTAGTCACTCCAAATATAATCTTTCCGACTCTCTTTTCGGGTTTTTACAGACATTGAACCCATTAGTTGCACTATAAAAGACCCTTGACTCGTTCGTTTGGTTTTACGAGTGGCAGAGGCATTGCAGCATTCCACTTGGAGGAGCAGTGCCTGACTATGAAGTGTTTAGTATTCTGCTGCTGGCTCCAGATCAATGGAAACTACGTCAACAGCTGGAGGGATTTCTACAGTTTGGAGGAAGCCTCGCATGCTGAAAAGTCGCCGCGATCTTCAGTGTCGCAGCACCACCTACTGGACGCACACCGAGAAGATCACAGAGCAAACTGGAAGGTTTTGGTCTTTTCTTTGTGATTCATGTCTGCTCTCGATTCATGCCTGACCAATTCCATCACAAAATTTTTGCTTCCTTTTCTGCAATGCTATACAGAAAACACACAAAGACCAAACCTTTGCACTGCTATTGTTTAAATGAACGCATGACATTGCTCGATGACGCCTGTGGATTAATCCTACATTGCACTATGACTCAGCCACTACGGCATACGTACGTACATATGTAACCGCACCGTCACCTTGATGAGGCAGTACAATTTGGCCTAAAGGTTAAAACATTCAGCTCTATGCTGGGGTTGTCACTATGCTAGAATTTCAAACTCGATATCAATACCCAGGAAAATACTCAATACTCTGCATCATTTTCGATGCCATGGGGAAAAAATGACAAAAAAAAATGAAGAGCTTGAGTCTTGGGGAGTTGTTGGAAATATTCTCTGACAAATAAACTACCTTTGTGCACGCAACTGACCAACTGACTTCTGTCCAAGCATAATAGCTAGGCCAATTTAGTCCCAGCAGAGTCGACTCCAGGCTTGAAAGACCCCGGCAGAAACCCTGACGGTGTGAAGTTTTGAGTCAACCAGAGGAGGCAAAGACGGCACTGTTGTGTATCTAATACAAAAGTCATTTTTAGTATTGATTAGTATCTGAGCATCGATTTTCTGGACAACCCTTCTGTACGCCATGCTCACCTCGCAGCAGGTCCGACAGGAGGGGTCCACACTCCTCGGGAATAGTGTAGTCTCCTTTTCCAATGTTCTCAAATAGCTTATAGATGTTGTCCCCCTCAAACGGATACAGGCTCGTTGTAATGTTGTATCTGAGCAGACGGAAGGAGTCAACAAATACCGTAAGTGCACATCATAAACTGGGACATAAATGAATAGCTGAATAGAGCTAATGTTCAGACAGACCCTTCTGGTATTATCTTCAATTGTTCTTTCAAATCTAATAGCAACACACTGAAACTTTTTAACCACGGATAAGTTACTTCTAACAGCATAACACGCCTACATACACACATTACTACAGTTGCAGAAAAGACTCTTACTTGAGAACCTCACAGTGGACAACAGAGTGTAAATGTACACAGAGGC
>JBCAUF010000036.1:21803533-21813991 GCA_038406115.1 Haemulon aurolineatum
TTGTGGGACACTTAGAAGAGACCCAGTTGACTGTTGTCAGCTCCATTTAAATTTCAGTGAGGAGATTCCAATTAATTAACTCATATTAAAATCAAGGATTACAGACAAGCCAATGCCTCTGTATCTCAGGATATCTGACAACCCCCAACTGAAAGGACTCTGCATATTCAGCATGTGATACTCACAGTGTACAGGTGAGGAGTTGGTGACACTGGTGTTATGAGTTTAACTGTCAAGAGTGAAAAGGAAAGGGGTGAGATAAAAGATCAAAAAAACTCACTTTTTCACATTAGCTTCTCCGTTGGGAATCCTCCTCAGCTTCTTCTTCTTCAGTATTTTTACAGCCCTGCGACATAGTGTCTCTGAGTCCAGCATCTCTTTCACTTTGCCATACGATCCTTCTCCTAGCAGATCTCCCATCAAGTACTTTCCTATAAGCTTTGCTCTCTTCCTCCGTGGCTGGTAGATCACCTCTGTAGAGTCAATGCGGTGAATGAAAGTATCCATCTCCATCAGTTCATTTTCGTTTAGATAGTCAAGATGATGCAGCTCGCCGGTACTCATGACTGACAGTTCGGCGGCCACAGATTAAGCCTCCTGTGCAAAAAATGTTCGCAAATAACTAGAATTGCTGCTGGAGAGTAATCCACCGGTAACCTCTCAGCTCTGAGCCGAGTACTTTAATTCCACAAGATGGAATACAGATGAATTACAAAATACTGAACATGGGAGAGGGAGTAATCAGGCCTGAGAGTTGAGGGATGAGGTGAGGGATCAATCCCAATTTGTAAACATTAGGGCTCTTTTTACTCAAGAGGTGCGAACAGAGGTGAATAATCTGTTCGGTCCAGTGCCAAGTTAGTGCTTTATACTGTGCATTTTGTACTACATCTGTGACAAGTGCAGTTGAACAGAAGTTAGAAAAACTGTGACTCTAAAATGTTATTTGTCTCCTCTCAACTCTAGATCATCTCTATGCGAATCTAATACCATACAGCCTTGGGTAGAGGCAACCAGTCCTGCAACAAGGCCACGCAGCACAGCATTTCTGTCAAGGGTCCATGCTTCATAGCATAGTTTTCCTCAGGACACATGTGTGTAAAGCTGGACTGGATCCAAGCACGTATAAACAGCCGAACGCATGCAGCAGTGTCATCTATCAGCCCGGCTCCCGGAGGTCGTCGGAGCCATCCAATGTGTCCAACTGCCCTCAGGTGTCCTCCATGCCACCACGATTCCTACTGCTGGGTCCCTGAAAACGAGAATCATTTAGAAATTACTGCAAATACACACAGTCATTCATAAACAATCTGACAGACATCGACTCAACTTGACCGGTTAACCTTACTGAGTTTCCCTTCTGCAGACACGAGGACATTATTATCATTTGTTTAAGAACATGTTTACCACCCTGCTTCAATTTAAAACAGTAGTATGCGAGGTACGACTGACACCAAAGTCCCTCAGATTAAAATCAACATTTTTGCAAAGTGTTCACTATTAGCCATAGCTGGTAAGCTAACATAGCTCGTCAGCTTGAATGAACTATGCTAAGCTTTGCTAACATCAACTCTCTTCTTAACTCTATCCTCATGCACACCTTCAGATCTCAATGCAGTTTTTATACTCAGAAGCCTGCTTTAGAAGCAGCTACAGCTAATGTAACGTAGACGGGGACTGGCTGTGGAGGATAGCCGAAACGTCGTCACACAGCTGTAGCTAACGGTGGTTCACACAGCGGCCAGCTAGCCTGTTAACTTCGCCCGACGTCCAGGTTTCGCCTCGTTTACTGGGAATAATGGTTTTAAAGGCGTTATTCTACGACTTTACTGCATTATAACTGCTCACCCCCAAAATCAGCTCAAACCAAATACAGCCAGCTAACGCACGCTAACCGGAGTTGCGTTAGCTAGCAAGCCGTTGAGATTCCTGTGTAAATTTCAAGATAACTAGTTAACTTCTGGTACCGGGTCTTACTTGGATCCGTGTCTGAATCTTGTTCCCGTCCTTTGTGTGTCCGTCCTTGTTGAAGCAAATGTTTCACTTGGTGTTAAGCAGATTATCAGTTCAATTTTTCTTACTCTTCGTGTTACTCTTGCCACTCAGGTTGTCGCCATCTTGTTTACCTCCCCCCCCTCCTCGCGCTGACAGCCCATACGTTAATGCGTCAAATCAAACTTTCTTTACCCGCACGCGACCAGCGACAGTCAACCTTAAGCAGTACCCTATTCATCCTTTTTTAATTGGATCATGACGTCTTATCCTATTGATATTTCTGTGAATTTAAGAATGAATGCTCCCTTGACGAAACACAGCCTAACTCTTGACCCCTGACCCTTACGCAGGGCTCCCACACCTTTTCCATTACCAAATTCAAGCACTTAAAACTCCTGCAACTGTAAATACTTATATGCATGAACACACTCAAAATTATTATTTCACGTCATCACATCATACACGCTGTTGAAACAACCCCAAATCATGTTTCTTGATTATTTAAAATTTAAAGGAAAACACAAAAAGTTTAATGTTTCACAATATGTCACCAGTTTATTAGTGGATTTGAAATCCTGTTAAGCCTGGCTGACCCAGAGTTAATGCATTTCTTATGAAACACTTTTCAAACCTTGAAAACACCATACTAAAGTGTTTTAAGGGATTTCCAGCACCTATATGAACCTTGCATGCAGTCCATCTTCTACAAGGTGTCTGAACTTTCATTAATATTTTTTAACAACATTGATCATGATCGGCTCTGCATTTAGACAAAAAGATGCATATTTTTTGAGCTGGTCATATATTTTCTTGTCTTTATGACCCCCACACCACCATACACACACACATCTTCTTTACATATGTATATGTAAATGTACATATTGACATTTTGTTGACCAAACGATGGATAATGAAAATAATCATTGGCTGCAGCCCTACAGCCAACCAATGCCTTGGTTTAGCTTCTGCTATGGCTTAAGTTGCGTCTGACTGATGCTGTGGCCAACACCAGAGTAGCTCTTGCTTAGCTGGGATTTCGAGGTTATATTTATCCGGTGTAAACCCCCCTGGGAAATGGCAAGCTGAAGGTCTGATTTCACTGATCTGTCACCGTCCTTACCACTGACTACTTGAACCTGGTCAACGCCACCGAATGACCCGCTGCTGTCCAGAGCCATAAAGAAATTAATAGCAGTTATCAACATGATAGGATGAATAACTGCACAGCATGTACCATAAACAAGTTCAGTTTATCTTAGCTCCTCCTTATTTCCTAATGAATCGTTAATAAACACATAAGTACAGTAGTTACTAGACATAGCTGTGACAACATTTGAGCAAGTGGCCATGTTTTTTATTGTGAACACTGACATAATGAAAGGAAGCAAAAATGAGTTATAGCACAGTGAGGAAAATTACTCAATGCAAGAACTATACAGATGCTTGTGTACTAAAGAACAGTGTTCTTTAATCAGGGATGCAAAGTCAAGTCAAGCTTTGAAAGGGAACAGAATAATAACAAACTGAAGAGTGAAATCATTGTGGAGGTCAGGTGATGCAGCTCTATATTTTAGTGTTACAGTATTAAGATGAAATGTAACAAAACAAGTGATCAATTATTTAAAGGAAACATTTTTTTTTTCAAAACCAAATTAAACCTCAGACATAAAGGAGAATCTACCAGTCTCCACACACACGCTTCAAATTTTAAAATTTCTATTGTGCAACAGTGTCCATTTCACAACCGAGCAGAGCTGTGGCAGCTGCAGAAAACAGCTTTTAAGTTATGATAAACAAGAACAAGTATAAACACAAACAGTCTTCTACATCAGTAATATGGTCTCCGTGGATTATTCTGTGGAAACAAAGAGAAACGTGGGAATAAATTAAAATACTGTAGCGCAGCAAATCAATTAGATTTTTGCAAACATTAACACTGTACGATACATTGGTGCAAATTCAAAGAATATTGTAAGAACAAGCAGGAAACAATATGTAACAGATGTTACCAGTGGGTTGGGCCTGAAGCGGTAAGCAAGCATCATCCTCTTTCTAAAAGCGTCGTATTCGTCGTCATTCTTTGTGAGCTCGGCTGGACGGTCCACTCCAAACCCTGCTCCGTTCATAGCAGTGGTTCCCCTGAAGTGAGACAGCGAGACGCTCAAGATTACTTTTCCTTTTCATTCATCTCTGTTAAGGGCCAACTATGTATGAGTGATACTCTCCATCTGGATGAAGCAAAACAACTTAAATGGAGGCCTTTTGTCACAGAAGAGATTTATATGCATAGGTGTAAATAATACATTCATTAATGGAAACACTGGAAATTGTTTCTGTTGTCAACTCCACTGTGTTTTTTGTCTTATTGATGTTGTCATTATTTTAGGGAACTAACTGTTGCCTCACTCAACAGCAGTGAAAGGTCTTTGGTCATTTACAAGTCTATGTTGAATGATGAAGACAATTTCCAAATTTCCAGTTTCCATCAATCCAGTGACTCAACCGTTTTTACTGTAATAGTCAGTTATGTAACAACGGAAGAAAAAGCAGAACAATTGTATCAAATACATTTTTAAAAAGGTACCGTGAAAACCTTATTCATTAAGAGCCACGTCCTGCCTTTAATTGATCCATGTCATCTTTGAACCAGAGGAGGAATACAGTTTAATTTGATGGGCAGAAATCAATAATGGCTCAAATTGGTATTCATACCTACAGTACAGTAGTACACTGTGAAGTAACCCCTAAAATAAATTGATCTTACGCCAACAGATGCATATTATGACACAATAAGACCCTAAAATAGTGAAAGTCATGGGCAAAGGTACTGAGCATGTACTCACTTGTTGACAGGGGCTTTGATTCCCTGTCCTTCACTGCCAAGGCCTTCACCCTCCTTCCAGCCCATCTTCATAAGCATTCGGAAACCGAGATTCTCCACCGTCAACTTGAACTCTTTGTATTCTGAGTAGTCTGGGTCCCGGCCCTCCTGCAAGTTGAGACAAATTCAAGTTGTATGTTCAGGCCATAGACACCGAAATGCTGCATGATTTCACCATCTCCAACGCCATTTTTGTCTAACTACAGAGTAATCTGTTTACTTGAGTCAACTGGGGATGGTTCACAATTACATTTTCAGTGGAAACACAAAATACAATGTTCAACAGAAAATTTCTCTAGGCGACAGTTGAGTACAGAGGAGTTGATGCGTCTCCACATTACTCTGCACTGGTGGTCTTTACTAAACACAATGTGCAAAAATTTTCTATTTTCTTAATTCTATTTGTCCCCAAAAGGCTTTTTATTTTCAGTTACTGCTAAACTCACTGTGTGGGCCACTTAGCAGTTGCATTATTGGGATTGGAAAAACCTCCCATTGGACAGTGTCTGTGAATTTGAATTACATTTAAAAAAAAGCCTCTGTCGACATAATGTGCCGTTTTCAGCTTTTCAAATAAACAAATGGAAATTACAGCCTCCTCCTGGGGATCCCTCAGGAGGAGGAATATGCAGGGAAAAGGGACGTCTGGGTTGCTCTGCTGACTGTTGCCACAGTGCCCCTGACCTGAATAAGCAGCTTGAAAAGAGAGGCATGGATGGATGATTACAATCCTGTTTACACACATTTCAAACTGATCCTGGTTCCACTAAATTGTGTACAGTCTTCTTGTTGAAAAGCAGACATTTACTGGCCAGTAGCCACCACAAATGACACCACAGATGTATGAAACAAGTTTTACAGGACCCAGAGGAGATCGTGCAGAGAACGAATGAAATCGCTTATTTTCTCAGTACACAACATACTTCTTCAAATTACACATAAAAAACACTGAAACAAATGGATGACGGCAATCCTAGTGGTTATACAACGGTTAAGTATTTCCCCGTTAGGCTTGAGAACAAGAGAATTCAGAGGAAAAATGACCTTGAGTGCCTTGAAGGTCTCCATGAACTTCTCCAGCTCTTCGGGAGGCAGGAAGTCACCAATAAAGTGTTTCCCTTTGCCCATTTCTGTCAGAGATTCTGCCCATTCTGGAAAAGCACACGCAAGACATTACATAACGACACTTCACCTTGACAGTGCTGCAGCGGCAAGAACAATATTCCACACTGATGGTCAACCGTACCTCGGGTCTTCTCCATTTCCATCTTTCGAAGACGATGCTCCCAGGTGCCTGCCTGCTGGTCCACCTCTTCATCACTGTCGTATTCGTGTTGGTGGTCTCTAATGGCCTTCTCCCACATCACCTGCATCTCTGCCATCGCACGCTTGTGCTTCATGATCATGTCATACATCTCTTGCATCTACAGAGTGTGAGGAAAACATCATTCAGACACACACGAAAAGAACAAATTCTGGTATCAGATTGCAGGGTCTAATAATCCAGAGTCTACAGTGTGATGAAAGAGTGGATACGACATTTTTAGTGTAGGTAGAGTTAAAAATTCTGCTGTGTAACTTCCACTTAATAAAAACATTTGGTAGGCATTTTCAGACCTCTTGCTGTTCTTTGAGTTGTCTCTTCTGGTCTTCAGACAGTTCTGTCACTCCTACCAGACCATGAGGCTTCCCCTTCTTATAACCAAGACCCCTGAGCTCCTGGACTGAAAATAGACATCACCACAAAACATATATATTTCATTGTTGTTGTACTGGATTGGCTGATCAAAATAGCAATTAAAATGTGATTTAAAAAACAAATAGTTATTTAAAACGCGTTCGTGTACCAGAGAGAGAGGGTGTGTTTGGATCTGGAACACTGATTTCTGGAGGGACGATGATTGGAGGAATGGGCAACTCGACTTTGTCATCTTCTGACCCCCATCTACTCTTTCTCTTCCGTTTGACAGGCGGAGTTTCTGCCCCCTGAATGTGGGGTAGGGACGCGGGGTTCAGCGATGGGATAAATCCTGGTAATGGCGGCGCAGCTGGTCGCTGAAGGTCTGTCCTCGACTCTGCTGCTGGAGGCGAGGAGCTGCGAGAGGCCGCGGCTCGATACTCCGATAGCTTCTCTTTGTAGAAGTGGAAAGCTGGACTTTGGTGGTCATATAAAAAACTGATGGATGGACAGCAGATATCTTGTGTTAGGTGAATGACATGGCAAAAACCGCCGAGACGAGGAAACACAGTCACGCACACGGTGACTGACCTGAACGCAGGGTTGTCTCGGTTGCACTCTGCAGCGATGGTTTCCACCTCGGGACCACCCTCCGCCACAAACCTGGCCAGCTTCTCAGCCATCTGCTGGGTTTCCGCGTCCACTGGGGGGGAGACTTTAAGCAGCCTATCAGTACTGGGGCTCAATTCACACTCTACTACTGTACCGTACTATACCGGCCCACACACACCACCAGTCTAGAGCCAATAGGGGATAAGAAGAGGAAGGAGGGAGGAGGAGCAAGGGGGGGACAGGGGTGGTGAATGGGGAACTGTATGGACGTGAGGCTTTTGCTGCAATAAATGATGATCAGATAAAGCCCAGAGAGCCACCACATACAGTATGTCTACACTGTGTAACACTGTGCATAATTAAATGGCGGAATGATTACTCTGGGTTGAAAGTCTTGATAAGATTTAATTAGGCACAACTGCATCACAAGTTATTAGCCAAAGTGTTGTACTCAAAATATGGTCAACTAGAAACACTTGTGACTAAGAAAGGCATTGAGGAAGCAATGACCTGCATATGCACAGCCTAAAATAAGAGGCAGTTTGATGGTGAACCAGATTAGCGTGTTGACTAGAAATGACGCTGTTATCTTGAAAGCCAGTGTCTGTTAAAATGCTGCTGAATACTTTTGTCAATAACACAGTTTCAGACCAATTTGAGACCTTATGCTAGAACCACATTGGTATATTATCACATTTTAATACAAAAAGACAATAAGTGATTCTTCTACCCATACAATCAGGTGCTATTGAGACACATGGTGTACCAAGCTGTGATAACTTAATCAAAACTAAGTATGCTATATTGATACAATGTCCTACCCTTTCGCAATTACATTTTTAGTTTTTCTGAGAGGAAAGGCATTACAAAGAGAACAGAGACAAAAGACAATGCAAGTGGAGGTAATCTTACCATTATCTGATGTATTCTCAGGTCTTAGCAAATCCTTTCTCAAAACTGCAACTCTTTTTTTGTAGTAGAGATACTCCATGCTGCTCTTATCATATAAAAACCTGAAAGCCAAAGATAACAGTTGAAATTAAATTTGAGTCTGAAAATACTGTACGCAAAAGTAAATCTGGGTGAGCTACGATATTTATTACACTTACGAGAAAACGGGATTGTCCTTGTAGTCCTCCCTGGCTTTTGCCTCCAGCTCAGGTCCTCCCTCCGCCACGAAGGAGGCCATCTTGTCGATAATGAGTCTGGTGTCTGTATCCTCTGGGGGAGAGACTTTAAGCAGGCTATGAGTACATTTACTCTAAGGGCACCTATGACAAAATGCCAGTCACAAGCCAACTGTGCCCCTGGAGTAGGCAGAGGATGCACTGAAATGTCCACGCCATGGAGTTGTCCAGAGATACACTAAAAACTCAGGCCTTGAATTACCTTTCATCTCTAAGAAACCGGAGTAATCAGCCTCTTCATCCTCATCTTCACCATCTGGAGAGCAAAACACACTCGGCCTCTGGCTGAGAACGGGATTCTTCTTGGATTGTGAGTAGCTCTTGAACTGACTAAGCATGCTACTGACTCCGAGGCCAGGCCGCTTGCCCACGAGGATGCTCTTTTTTTGCAGTGCGTTTCCTCCTGGTGATGAAGTTGAGGGAGTTTTGGTGTCACTGGTGGAACCTAGAAAGAGTACAAAATACAAACATTTAAAAATCTAGTACCAGACCTCAGGTAAATGCTAGCATTCTTTCTGCTTTCTACGTGGTAACCAACACAAGTAAGTGACATGAGGTAATGTCTACGGTCCATATTTAGAACTCGTGTCTATGGTTCAAGATGCCCAGTTCAAAAACCTCTTCCTCCCACAAACCATTACACTGGTCAAGGACTTATTGTAGACAGCCTGAAGCCTCTCATCTGTCTTTCACATGTGCAAAAACGACAAGGTCACTGCTATTGTATTATAGTGCACTGTGTTCCAGTGTTTTTGAGTCTATGTTTAACTTCACTCTAAAACATCATAGTAATACATTGCGTGCCATACGGCTTTAACAAAACCATAACTGTAATCTGTGCAGAAATAACCCTAACCCTCACGAGGTACTGACCAGAACCATTACTGGACTTCTCCTTCTGCATCTTCATGAACTGCTGTAGGAAGCTTCCATCATTTGCAAATTTGTTTGAGGATGCTCCTTGAAGACTGGGAGAACAACTGGGATCAGAGTAGACAAAATATCACAAAGTTCGGTCATTGTTGCTGTCAAAGAAAACAGTCATACATTGCACATAAAATATAAAACGTGTTGGATTTTTGTGTCTGTGCCAAAAGTGTATCACTACCTTGGAGGCAGAGTAAGAGTGGGGGGTTTGCTTGTGGTTTGCACATTCAATTTGGCTTGCTCTGCCATTCTGGCTTCAATTTCTTTCTTCTTCTGGGCTATCAGTTTCTCTTGACGGAGAATGTTCATGTTCATCTTGTTTTTCTGTGGCTGGACAGGCTTGGACTTCCATCCTCCTCGCCCTAAAAAGTGATAAAAAGGGAAACGTAATATGTGACAAGAAAAAGCACATTATACAGGATAGAAGCTGGCAGCTGAGGTAACGTTAACGCTGAGTAACATTTTCCGTTATGTATCTACTCAAAAATGTATGTACTCAAATTTGTAACTTTGGATCAACTCAACTTTTGATGTCTAGATAAATATGCTGCACTTATATGCATTCTTCCAACGTCATTTTGCCAACTAATAAACAAGAGTATTTGTTCTCTTGATCGAACAACTAAAACTACTTTTAACAGACTTTGCACAGGGCGACATTCATGTCATTATAGGTTGACAATACAGACTGCAGACTTAAGGAAAGTCGTGTATTTAATAAGTACATATGATGGAAATTGTCTTTGATAACTAAGTTAACTACCTAGGTTGGCTTACCCGTAAGCTAACTATGTGCACGGGTTATACGAGCAAACTAGCAGCCCTACGGTTCACAAGCTAGCTCGGTATCGTTATGTTGTCCAGGCTGTGACAAAGGGCAGCTGATACACATTTAGCCTTAACATCTCGGTCATACGCACGGTAACATTAAAAAATTACCTGCATCACTGGACTCCATGGCCGCAGCGGGACTAAAATTATATTTGGACCACACGGACTAAACGGACTACAGTAAGGCCTTCGGCTGCTACCGTAGTAGCTGACTGGGAATCCGCTAGCAAAACAAGGACAAGACTTCCCGTCGCAATTTTTTCTCCAAAATAAAAGCACGATCTCTGCCCAAAAGATTTCTACAAATCTTCACGACCCCACAAAAAAAGACACTTTCTTTTGCACAA
>JBCAUF010000036.1:21824269-21826769 GCA_038406115.1 Haemulon aurolineatum
TATTAAAATATAACATGAAATTCTAGAGGGGCTTAACTGGGGCTAGACACATTTTTGATGGGGCTATAGCACCCCTTTGCCCCGGTGTAGAGCCGTCCATGCCGATCACGTGTCTTTGAGTGACAAAGTTTGACACTTGTGTTTAGTCACAGTCGCATGAATATTGAACATTTGGTCCTGCACATCCTGCGCCACCCCGGCGCGGCCGCTCGGGGGCGCTAAACACCAACCATGGGTGACATCAGTCCTGGAAGGTTGTCATTGAAAACACCTTCTGAGACAAATGACATCATTTGAGTTTTTCATTAACACGTGGCAATTAAACTTTTGATGTCAGTGCGCCGTCAGTGACAACGTGTCACGCGTTTATTTATTTGCGTGTGATGCTTTGTTGTGATCTCCTCGAGGAAAATCAGGCTTCAGGTCATGACTGAGAGGCCTCAGCTGGAAGAAGCTTGAGCCGAATTAGCAGCAGCGACATGCGCTAATAGTTTAATGATATGTGACGCAGTCAAAGGGCTCAATTAGTTTGAGGCTTGAGCATCTTTGACACAATGACTAGTGAAAGTAAAAGCGCAGTAGTTTGCAAAGAAGTCACGTCCACCCCTCCCTCTGTCCCTCTCTCCTTTCTCTCCCCCTCTCTCTTCTTCTCTCCATCTCCCCCTCCATCTCTGATTGGTTTTCTCCAAAGATAATTGGAGGCAAAATTTGATATGCTCAATGTCATGGACAGGAATGAGGTTTCACCGGCGTCTGCTGCTGCCACCATGAAAAAGAAGGCGGTGGGCGGCAGCGGACGCAGCCACATCAGCGCACCCAAGGCTGCCGCGACCAAATGCTCCAGGAGCGGCAGCAGCCAGAACTGTCTGGACTCCGGTTCCCCCGGCGCGCCGAGCTCGGCTAAGCAGCAGCCCGGTGCGGCCACTAACAACGTCGTGATGGACGAGACGGAGGACGGAGAAGAGGAGTCCAAGTTTCAGCATCCGCGGTTGCGCCGAGCCGGGGGGAGCGGCAGCGGCGGAGGTGGAGGAGGAGGAGGCGGCGGCAGTATCAGGATGAAGAACTTTACGCCAGGAGGGGGAGCCGCGTCCTCGGGATCCAGGAGAAACTCCAGCAAGGAGCCGTACCACACGCACACAGAGGACGCTCCCGCCGCTCCACGGCCCACTGCTGCCTCCAGAGCCGCCGAGACCCAGACACCCTGTCCGGGCGATGCTGTCCAGCGCGCCGAGACCAGCAGAGCATCTGGGGCGGAGGCGTCGGAGTCAGCGGTCGCGGTAGAGGTTTTAAACGCGACAGCGGGTGATGGTCGCAACAGCGTCGCTCCAATTTCCAGCATGAAATGCAACAAAAACGGAGAATGCAGGAGGGACTCGGGTACCGGGAGCCTGCGCTCAATCATCTCCAAGCAGGAGAAGCAGACAGGAGGGTCGGGGAGGGCCGAGGACGGAGGGAGCGCCAATAAGCGAGGAGCCTGTAACTCGACCACCGCCAGCATGGACGGCTCGATCACGCCAGGCGGCTCCCTGACCGGGGGGCACGGCGGAGACAGCGCAAACCCCGGCACGACCCCGGTGTCCAGCGGCGTCCCTGAGAAAAAGGACTCCAAGGTGTCCTTCTCCAACGCGCCGAGTCGGAAAGCGTCGTCCTCGCTGCACGGCCCGGCTCAGACTCAGACCCAGCAGCCCAGGAACTCTGTCACTTTCCAGAAGCCGGAGGATGGACCGCCAATTGTGCCCGCCGAGGACGCGGAGCCTCGGGGCAGCCAAGCCAGCTTCATGCAGCGGCAGTTTAGTAGTATGCTGCAGCCTGGAGTTAACAAATTCTCCTTACGCATGTATGGCAGTCAAAAAGCGGTGGAGAGGGAGCAGGAGAGGGTAAAATCAGCTGGAAATTGGATTATCCACCCTTACAGCGATTTCAGGTAAGAGCTTGGGGGCTGCCATTGGTTGCACGTTGAAAGTCATGAGGGGCCCGTGTGTGGGTCCTCATTGTCATCTACAACTCACTTTGTAGTGAGTAACCACCACCGTGGCTCCATGGGAACACAACACATGCATGGTTATCATTGTCAAAGGCTACATACAGGCTGCTGATTTTTTCATCCCATCCATTTATGATTGAATCTGTAGAGATCTGAATTGATGCACCATTAGAAATGCCCCCCCCAAAAAACAAAAAAAACAAACAAACAAAAAAAGCAACCTGTTGTCATGCAAACGGACTTGAGCAAAGAGTGTCCTTTCAAGGTTGTAAACAAATCCTAGTCCGCTCTGTATGTACAGTAGCGTGTCTGGGATGCTCAACAAGCCCCGGCCTGCTAACACATCTCGACTTTTCTTGCAGTGTGCTGCACATTTTAACAAAGACAGCAGCTCTCTGACGCTCATTTGGACTCGTTGCCAAAAAAAAAAAAAAAAAAAAAAAAAAGACATTATTGTTCACACTTCTGCTTAATATTGTAGTGTAAGCTCTGCCCTGCGACAAGAGCCGTGCTGAC